>JARFJB010001721.1:1390000-1510000 GCA_036346205.1 Vesta saturnalis
ACAGAACGAAGACCGAAATTTTCTTGACAAAACTCTTTTCACCGATGAAGCATCATTTACTAGACGGGGCGTTATCAACTGGAGGAATAATCATTTGTGGGATTCTGAGAATCCATATGCCATAAGGGAAAGACATTTCCAGCAGGAGTTCAAGATGAACATTTGGTGTGGGATGATATCTGATTTTCTTATTGGTCCCTTTGTACTTCCGCCGAATCTGAACGGTCAACTGTACTTAGATTTTCTTGAACAAAATTTACATGAACTGCTAGAACTAAGACAAAACATGTGGTTTATGCACGATGGAGCGCCGCCATCGCGCCATGCACATTGATGGTTTGGTCGTGGAAGTGAATTTCCTTGGCCACCTAGAAGTCCAGATTTTAACCCCCTAGATTTTTCTGTTTGGTCTAGTTTGAAGGAAATCGTCTACAAGGAAAGAACTGATTCCCGTGAAGAATTGTTTGAAAAAATTCAAGAAGCTGCCAATGTCATCAGAAATAAGGCAGGATTGCTTTTTAACATTAGAAGATCTCTAAGAAAACGAATAGAAAAGTGCATTGAAGTGGGTAGTGGACATTTCGAGTAGTTGCTCTAAATAAGTTATTCACCGGCATAATACGTGGGCGCTTGCATTACATATGACAGTTGTACGAACTTGCTACTCTTTTGAAAAATCAATTTTAGAAGGCATTATTTTCATGTTTGTTATTTTTTTACTATGAACACTTTAGAGGCGTTATAACTTCCTCTTGCGAACCTATGTAGCCGTAAGGCCTATTGAATACTCTGTGTACCTATGCATTATTTCTTGTTAGAATTTATCATTTACTGAGTTTCGTGTTTAAAAATTAAAAATTGTGTCAATAGGACGAACTGTGTTGAAACTTTAGAAGTCTAACATCTCGAAAACGGATCAAGATATCAAAATCAAACAAGTATGTATTAATCATGTAAAAAAGGTTGCTCTTTCAAATTTTCGATTCAGTTTAAGTGATTCTACACAAACAAAAAGATAAGCATCGATTTATCTATTCAGCAGTGTGTAACCCGCGCCATTTATGAGCAAAGTTAAAATTGATGTCAAATTCTTATTCGTCATGCTGAAAAACATAATAATACCAATTTTCAAGTTGATTCTATAAAAACTTGCTGAGTTATTGGAAAATTTTGAAATAAAATGATTAACATGAACACCCTGTATCTCTTAAACGAGCATCATTTGTATAAGGTATGTTGCGCTCAATCCTCATATTTTAGGCTCTACTATTCCCAGTTTCCAGATTTCCCATTCTTAACGACTCACCCTGTATATATATATATATATATATATATATATATATATATATATATATATATATATATATATATTAATTTGCATGGCTGTAGAAATTGCAATGAAATATTGGAATTCATTAACACGGTGAATAAATTAGTGATAATTTAATAACAGTGTTATTTATTATTACCACTAACACCTAATATTGTGATATGCATAGCAAGGAATTCTCAGCAAGTCCAGTAGTTCTATGGCATAATAATAATTTTTATACCACTAAATTTACACAGGCAACGCTTCCAATAGGTTAGTTGAGAGCAACCTTTCATTCTATATATTTTAGGTTAGCGTTATTCTTTCACACGTTCGCAAAATAACCAGTGTAAAACGCCTTTAGTTACATGTTGATAGCTAATCTCGCGCTGACCACCTTGTCATTAAAAAGGTTAACACTTGAATTCTGTTTTACATACTTTACATTGTTATATTTTAACTAATGTAATGTTTATTGTTTTAGAGACTATTTCTACACACATAACTCCAATTAGACTGCTTGAAACAACACACTGGATATGAAAATAAAAGCTTTTATGACTAACGTTCATAATTAAATATAATATCTTTTAGGGTAATGGTTGTTTAAAATTAAATTTTAATACAACAAAAATCGTATGGTGTATTCACGAACACCAACGTTATTTTTATTTTTTCATTGATAAACATATTTGTTTTTTTATGTAAATTATAATTTTTATTTTTTGTCCGTTTCCCAATCTCTGCTATTATATTTCACTACTGTTCACTACTAAACTTCATCGCATCTCACCAGTTTAAACAACAAACAAATTTTACCTTTAATGCTTATTATATTTAGTTTGTGCAGTCTAGTGTGTTCGTTCCGATATTTTAAAATAAAATGAAACTGAATTTTATTATACCTCAATTATTAAAAAACATTGAGGGTTAACAAGTGCTCATTAATATTTATGCAATAATCTTCTGATTAGGAGCAGCAAAGCTTGAATTTTAACTTTACAAGAAAAATATTGGATCTATTCACAAATTCCAAACCAGTACTATTAACGGACGTAAAATGAAGCCGGAAAACGTTAATGTGTAGCTATGTACGTACCAGAGGGTATATTAAAATGATTTATGTCTATCTTTTTAGACAAGCATATATAAACTGAATTTGCAGTTTGGGAATTTTCAGTAACAACACTAGCTTTAGAAAACACAAAACTCATTGATTGTCTAATCTTAATATGAAGTTCTTAATGCCACATAAACCAATGTAGTGTTAGTAAGTCAACCCCTGTTTAAATAACATTGCCTAAAGTTACGCTTACAAATTCACGCTTTACTCCTTTGGATTAACAAACAAGAGTTAAATCCCTAATGCAGGATCTTCCGCGAAGCCACAACTGATGATGTCGCTTTATTTGTTTTTCATATTCATTAATCTTACAAAATACAGTTTTGTTAGCAATTTTATAATAACTAATAAAATAGCGTAATGTCCTTTAATAATAAATAAGAAATTTTTGATTCGTAACCTGCAAGACAGTGACATGACGTTTTGGCTTTGACTGAATGCTGTACTACAATAATCTCAACTCTTGTGTTGAATTTGATAGCACTTTGGATTATTGCTTTTAATTTTTTATTAAGATTAGGTTGCTGTAGAGTAATTTTAATTTTCAATAAATAAAACAGAAGTTTTTACATTATGTAAGTCTATTATACAAAGTGAATCTTCAATCGGTTCACATCTACCGGCGTAGCAAGAACGTTATTTCACAATCTCTAGAGTCACATTATGTTGAATTATCTTCGAAGTTTTGGTATAAAAGCAATGTTAGATGCAGTAATATACAGAGGATACGTCCATTTTATGCATAGCCCTGTTTTGCCAAGTTCCTAAGTTGAGGTGAAGGTCTTCATCATTATTCTGTTTTTCAGATAAATTAAATGCCATCAATGATATACATATTTAAAGGAAACTTCACGCTATTTCATTTTTTAACGGCGTTGGCAGAATTAGGTAGTAAACGTGTAATCGCCTTTTAATGTTCATCTTATTCTACAAGTCTAGAAATTACTGCAGTTTATGAAAAGTGCTAAATCGGATTTTTCTTTTTATGTTCTATTATTTAGAGATATAGCACATACATGTTAGTAATAAAAAAAAGTAGAGATGTTTCGCAAACAATATATGCTTTTGTTATACAAAACCTGTAAACATGGGTATCCCGCATAAATAAATTTTTCATGAACGAATTCTTTAAACTGAGTTTGTTTTTTATTTTTATTGCTTATATTAATTTTATTTTGAGAAAATTTTTACGTATTATGTTTATTTTATTTTTAAAATATGAGTCAATATATATCCATAAGAATAAATGATTAAAAATCAAACTTAATAAATATTCTCTTGGATGGCGGTAATGTAATAGGTAATGTTTCCAAATCTCAATGTGAAAACAACACTTTTCAAAATTAAATATTTTGAAGTTATTGAATTGTAATTTTGTTAAAACCCATTAGAACGGTTTATCGTAATGTAAAGATTAAAAGCCATGGTAAGTGTTAGACGTTATTATACATACAAAGCTATTTAATTTTAATTGCAATTGCAGGTGATAATATGAAATATGGTTTCAAAAATACCACCTTGACCCACATGTGGATAAAAATTGAAAATGAGATTAATGCAAAATACTGATTTTTACAAAGGTATATGTCAAACATATACATTTAATTAGTAATTATTATAACATTTGTAGGTTATGTAGCTTCGAAGATGTACAACTAATTGTAATAGCTAGCAATGCTGTGGTCTTCCCGATAATTAAATAAATTTTAAAACAATTAATTAGTATATATTTGTGAAATACATAATTGTGTTGTAATAACGCATTGATTAAAGAAAGGATAATATATGATTAATTTGTATCCGAACTATCACAATCACTTGTAACGGTAATAATCATTTCATCTACTGTAAAATATAGCACTTCCTCACGTTTATACCACTGTTTTATAATCTCCCCTGTATGGCGTACACAATTAGCCCAAATACGTTGATTACATTCTTGTAAAGCTTCGTTCCACATACTAATTACATTTTCGTCTTTGAAACCATCTTTTCCTATGTGCTTGTCATAGTATCCAATAGAATGTGCCCATATTACTTCAATTGCATTGAATAGACAATGATAACGTGGAAATATTAATACGTCATGTCCGTAACTCCTTATTATTCCATCTACCTCATACTGTTTGTGATTTTATTAACGAATAGAGCTGGGTTTTGAACGAGGTGGGATCTTAATTAATGTTATTTTTTATTAACCATGACATCATGTTATCTTTCCACCGATACGATATTGGTAGTTTTTACATTAATATGGAATGATAAGGCGCATTATCCATTATAATTAATGAAGGTGCTTCTAAATTGTTTAGGATATTTTCAGTGAGCCATTTTTTAAACATATCCCCATTTATTTCACCATGGTAATCTTCTTTCAATGACTTCAACGAAAATAGCAAAGAACAATTCGGAAAACACATACCTGTTGGACACTAGAACGTGATATTAAAGAGCCGTTGCTTTCTTTCTCCTTTTCAAAATATTGTAATAAATTTAGCACAAACTATTGTACTTGCGTATGCAAGGTTTTACCTTGTATAGACATTACGAGGTTTCGGAAAAACTAACAAAGATGTTGGAATAAACGTAAATGGTTGAACAAAGGAAAGCAAGGGAGCATTTTCATAATCATATTAAGATAAAAATTACAACAGGTATTTATAGGACATCTCTTTTCATTGTGTTGAAACAGTCTATAACATACGTCGGTTGCTCAAAATTCACTTTAACCATCCTTGCATAAAGTAAGGTAATAAAAATGTAAATGTTATAGCATCTAATGTATGTTAGATAATTTGAAACATCCGTTGTTTAGACATTTTATTTATGATTCAAATCCCAACTACAGCGACGATAATATAGGAAAAAGGCTAGCATTAGCCGTGCGATGTGAATCGTTCCAAATTCAAGCATCAAATACTAAAACAAAACTTGTTCATTAAGTAATAATAATAATATCGATTATTAGTTATGTACTTTCTTTAGTTCGTTTTTATACACTATATGAGGTGTAGTTGGATATTCAAGATTAAATACCTGAAGGATTAAAATTGAGTATAACGTAGATTAGAACCTAGCAAGTAACAGATTAGATGCAGAACATTTAGATGCATGGCGACCAGATTCATTACTTATATATGTAGTAGTGTATCGGTACCATACGTCTTCTTAAAAAATAAACACACAAGACTTTTTAAAGGTAGATCCTAAAAATTCCAAATGGGAACAAGGTAGAGAAAATCTGAAAAGAAGGGTTTAGTCCAAATACAATTAAACGTAGGCACAAGCGAAACAATATAAGTAGACATCCCAAAATAAAAATTGCTTGTCCTTACAATAAATTTAAAGGATTTAAGGATACACCAACATCTTCAAGTAATAATAATGAAAATAATAAGTCAATTAAAAAAAATAACAAAACAAAGCTTACTGCAAAAAGCAGTTACGCACCGAAGTAAAGGTAGCACTTAAATAACATTGTAAAGCTAAAGTAGTTGAAGTTAACCAAAACTTGTACCTAAACCGTGAGCTTATGGTAAATATTCTAACTTGTACACAGTTTCTTAAATTATATAAATGACTAGGTGCGCAGCTCTCTGTGTCAGTGATTTAAATTTAAAAAATGGCACAAAATGTGTGTCTTATAAGTAAAAAAAGAAAACCACAAGAAATAAAGTACCCTGACGCATAAGGTAGCATGGCTACAACGTCTATAGCGGTTAGTGGAATTGATACGTATAAGAGACAGACAAAACTAACCACTGGCTGACCACAACAACAAAAGATAGAGAGCACAAAGGTACTTTCACTACTGTACAAATGGAGCAAAATATGACAAGATTACACGTAAGTACATATAATATAGAAATAATATAAATCTTATAAGGATAGTAATGACGATTGAAGTAAGTGAAGACAGTTGAAGAATCTGGAACACTGGAGCTGTTACAGGACCTGCAACAAACAAAACACACCCACGTACCACGCAAACATTAAAAACTACCGTTCATTGACTGATCACATATATATATATATATATATATATATATATATATATATTGTAATGTAAAATATATCAAAATTAAATCTATGTGAATCTTTGATGGGGAAAGGATTCTAGTTTGAGGGAAATTAAAATATTAGATATAATTTGTGCACCGCACTAGCTCAAATCTCTATTGGGGATAGGGTTCTGATTTGAAGGGAATTAAATTTAAATGTAATTTATTCTTTGATGCATATTTAATGTTTTTATAATAAGAATTGACTAGACTTATATTGCATTTAAAAGTATTACTGGTACCTATTATTAACTGGTTCTATATTATATGGATTCCACGTTATATCAAAGATCTTGAATGTTAAATGTAACGCATGCGTTGCGTATTCAATGAACTCAAACACCAAACTGTCAGATTTGCTAAATGATGACTTCTGAAAATTGTGATTTTAACTTGGTAATTGAAATTAAAATTTGGAAATAAAAATAAATTTCTACTTGTTTTACGGATGTTTACACAACTATTGCGTAAACATGTACAACTATACATAAAATTATAAATGCAAGAAATCACACAAATATGAATACAACTAGCAGGGTTAAGATAAGAAATTAACTCACATGTGCATCGTCATATCTGCAAACGGATGTTTTCATACAGCTGGTTCCAGTTATACGCGTAAGCTCTTTCCAATCGATGATCGAAGTTATTGATCCACCAAGTTCGCTGCTGCAATACGTCCAATAATTCCACACTGGCCCTCGGATTGATGGTTGCTTTTGTTGTGGTAAACGTGCTTATTATTTGCTTAAAAGTTTCACTCAGCCACTAAATTTATTGATAGTAATATTTATTTAATTGTTTTAAGATGTTTCAAAAATTATCGGTTTATATAATGTTTTAAAGATGTAGAATTTTTAAATTAATATCACTTTTCTTTTTAGCATCCGAATGGAATATCAATTATTAAAATGTCGCAGCAGGAATAAAATACCACTTGAAAAAAAATGAATACAATTTTATTTTGGAAAACGTAACCACAAATAAATTTAAACAACCGAACTTTTTTTAAACTCGTCAAACATTAATCGTAACAACTGTTAAGTTTAATTCGTAATAAACTTTACGAACATGGACAAATATCGGTAACCTAACTTTATTTTAACAAATGTAGATTAATAACAATTGTTTCTGAACTTCTCGTCTCTCCGTTAAACTTGTATTAAAATCTCCCGATAATAAATGTGGTTAACACAAACACTACACTTTTTTAAACTTTGCAAAACAACTGGATGAAATAGAAAAAAATAGAGAGAGATTCTGCTCAGGAGCAATTCTTTATATACCCTTCTGTTAGTTACATTTTCAATTTTTTTTTAGAAATCCAAACAATGTAACCAAGTCTATGATTGGTCAGAATAAATTCGAAAACTTAACTAAATTATAAATTATGCTATAACTTTCTTATAAAGCTACTGATTTAAATTTTAAAAACAGAAATGAAATCTGTGCAAAATTCCGCACAATTTGATACCAAACTTGGTATACCTCTCTTAAGTATTTTACGAATTGACTTATTCTAAACTGAAATTGCTTATATCTAAAAAATCTTACTTTCTGCACTTAAATTAACTACATATTCGTGATCTGGACGAAAATTTGAATTAGAAAACATTTATTATATGTTCATAATCTTAAATTTAGAGGAAAATTCTGTTTAACATAGGAAATTTGTATAGTTAACCCCATTTCACTAGATTTATGTTCAAATGAATTGTACAAAGTAAATTACTGTATGGAAATGAGGAAAACCTCCTATTAATCACATTAACAAATCATTTTAAGCTCATATTAATCAAAAAAACTATAAATTTGTAAAAAAACCTTAAATTTAAAACTTAACCTAACTTAATTTAAATGTACAAATAATTTGCGTTTATAACGTTCAAATTAATCAAAATGTTATTCATATAACTTATAAAATCTGTCTTTATCATTTTCAATGTTCACTTTGCTTATATCGTTTAAATTTAAGTCACTTTAATAAACCATATTGTCTAACACATTTCTTCAAAAATCTTACATAAAAATGTATTTGTATGTAAATTTCTTTATGTAAAATTGTTCTGTACAATGTGCTAAATGTTTACTATGCACCACTTTGTTTATCGCACATCCACTTCCATTTATATTGTGAGTAATGATTAAATTATGTTCGTACTGTAACCCTTTCTCGAATTTTAACATCTTCCCTGCATTTTACCCAACTTATAATATGTCCCTAATATAAACATAACTGTACACTGTGTGTTAAACACCTGTAAAACACTTAAATGCCAAAATACTTTTAGTGAACTGTAATTTAATGAAACAAAACTACGAACTTAATCGTACTTACAGAAATAACTTTATTTAACCTTCCTGACATGTTTTTATGTAGCACAATGCTTTTTATGACTGAAACAACTTGTACAAATTTTATTAAGCCTGTTTTAACCAAAACAAATCCACTTTCTTGTAATCGTATACCAAATTACATCAATTAAATGCATCGTGAAAGTATCGTACTTGATCTCAAATTGTTCTAAAGAAATTACCAGCTTAAACTCTCCAATTCCTGTCTTAATCTTATCTAACCATCTCAATATATATATATATATATATATATATATATATATATATATATATATATATATATATATATATATATATATATATATATATATATATATATATATATATATCTATAAAACACAAAAATGTTTCTACCTATGTCCGTTATAGACTTTGAAACCATCCAACCGATGTTCTCAAAGAAGGTTTCATTAGAAAGGTAATAATGCGAAGATGGTTTTAGACCAATAAAATAGGTACATTCGATTCATTCATGATTTTGATTTTCCCGAATTTTAACATTTTTAAAATTTACCTATATTTTTAGATAGGGTATCGGCTACGTTTTATATTTTTTTATAAGAAAAATTTTACCTTCAAATAAATATCGGAAACGGTTATTGAGGTGTGTTGTGACCAAGCCAATATGAACAACATTTTTTTCAGTTAAATTAGTAGAACATTCATACTGAATTATTCGTCTTATTTTAAATGAAACACCCTATATTTTATACGCTTAACGTTTAGCTTGCTTAATTACCTTTAAACTTTTATAAGGGTTTCCTATACCTAAACCTTCAAATTTTTAACTTACTTGATAATTTTTGGAATTTGTCTGCTCCTGTATCATTTGTAGATTGAAATATCCTCCTTAATGATTTTTCCAAATTCAAATCATAGTAACTTTAATTTAAATGTTTATAAAGTTATTTCTGCACTATGTAGATTAAACTAAAAATCGCAATATATTTTTTATACACTCTCTTTACTCTCGAAAACCGTTAACAACAAATTGTCACCTTTAAAAGATCTGACGAAGCTTGGCTCGTCCAAGCGAAACCGATCAGCTTCAATTTTAAAAATAAAGTGAAACTTTAAAAAAATCTATTGCGATTTTTTGTTTAATCTACTCACAGAGTAAGGATAGAAAGCATGTACACAATCGAAACTAAAATTTTATTTATGTGGTGTGATAATTTGCTCAAAAAATTACAATAAATGTTAGATATGATGTTTATTTTCTTGAATACAGAGTGTTATTATTTTTTCCAACGAACATCTTTCGTTTTGCAACATATCAGGTGTGACCGTTGCAAAAAAATGTCTGATTCTTCTTTTCGTATCATCTGGAGTGGTGGGAGGTGTGCTCTAAATTAAATTTTTGATATAGTCCCAAAAGAAGAAATCCATAGATGTTAGTTCAGGAGATCTAGGTGGGCAGGCAATTGGTCTACCTCTCCCAATCCACTTATCAGGAAACTTCCTATTTAAATATTCTCTAACAGAACGTGAGAAATGTGCAAGTGCTCCATCTAATTGCAACCACATGTTTTGTCTGATATTTAAAGGCATACTTTCTAAAAGTTCACAAAAGACTCTCTTTAAAAAGCTGAGGAATTTTTTACCATTTAAATTTCCATTAAAAAAATACGGGCTAATAACATGACTGCCAACAATTCCACCATACCCATTAACACTCCATCGGTTTTGACGATCAACAGTATTAAATAAATGTTTATTTTCGGTGTCGTAATAATGGAAATTGTGCCGATTCACTAATCCATTATTATGGAATGTTGACTCGTCAGTAAATAATACATTTTCAAAATAATGTTCATTGTCACTAACTTGGTCAAGGACCCACAAGGAATAATCAGTACGTTTTTGAAGGTCTGTGCCATATAACCTTTGATGTATTTGTATATGAAAAGGGTGGTATTTATGTTTCTTTAAGATCCTCCACACACTATACTAACTAATTCCTGTTCGTACTGCAATAAGTCTTGTACTAGTATTTTGGTTGTCAACAACGGAACCTAATACCAAAAACTCATTATCATCATCATTTGTAACAGGCTTCACTTTTAGTTGTTTTGGGTAAGGTACACTTCCTGTATCACGAAATGTTTGAAGTAACCTTTCAAAAACTTTTTTATCGGGATGCACCCGCTCAGAGTATTTTTCTGAGTACACTCTTGAAGCAAGTAAACAATTTCATAGCATTCATCAATCATATCAATTCTTTCTTGTTGTGAATAAACCATTATGAAACTGAAAGTATTTCAACAACTTTCAACAGACTCGAAAAAATAACAATACACAAAGACAAAAGTCACGTCCAATGTCAGAATTTTAACAAATGCGTTACCGGCAATTCCACAGCATACTACAAAACTTACAAGATTAGTCACATTAGCATTATTTGTTAATATGTAAATTACAAATATCTGAAATCTATCATGTGCACATAAGATTGGTACCGACCTCTCTACTTATTGGTAAAGAATAATACTATTACATTAGCAAAAAGGCATTAAGTAGGCATTTTGGGAGGATATTTCAATCTACAAATGATACAGGAACAGAAAAATTCCAAAAGTTATTAAATAAGTTGAAAATTTGAAGGTTTAGGTAAGGGAGTGTCGGAGAAAACTGGGTATCACTTATAAAAATGGCTGTATTGGGAACTAAAAAGCGATTAATAACCGTTTACCTATTTTTAATTGTAAAGAAAAGTATCTCCTATTGTCCTATTGGGCTCTAAATTTGATTAAGATAACTTTTATTAAATCACAAAAAACTATTTAGAAAAAAATGTCATAGTACCTGGTTTTGTACAACCGGTGTTACAAAACTTATAAGAAAACCAAAGTCAATTATTGAAAATGGCTTTTATTAATTTTTTAACAAAGTTTAGGTACAGAAATCACAAATAAAGTTACTTTCGTCGTCATCACAGCCAGCGCAAGTGTCATGTGACCATTTCTCACACGTATCGCACTTAATCCAACCTTCCATTTCTTTTGAATTTGAGAACAATTCATTACAATATAAGCACGCATCATCGTCATTTTCTTCCTCTGAACTCCCAGAGTCATCTTCCAGTTTTTTACTAGCTGACTTGATTTTTGACTTAGATGCTTTCTTTCTAAACTTTCCTTTATTTCCTTCTTCCAGCTTTAAATTCTTTTCTTCTGTCAGCTTTAAATTCTTCGCTCCTCTTTTTGTGGGACGCTTTGTAGAATCCTCTTGAAGTTCTGCTTTATATGGGGATGATGTTATAACTGCAGCTTTTCCTTTTTCCTTTTATTATCAGATGGTTTTCTTGTTACCTGTGGAAGTTTGAAAATATCTCTAGGAGAAACATAGGTGTTACAACATTTATAGCTATTTGTTTAGGTGGTGTCGATGTATTAGAAATAGTGTTGGTAACTTCGTTTAAAATAGGGGCAGCAGGAGTAGACGGACGTGGAGGATCCACGTGTAGGGTTCCATTTTCATGATCTCCTAATCGACGTTCTGTAGTCTCCGATGGTGAAAACATCCAGTCGGGAAAAACTCCTTCGTCAAGTGGATAAATTCCGGTTTTTCTAAAACCACTAATTGCCGTTTGCATTACTGCTGCCTTCAAAAATGCGTCTCCAAAAAGATTTCCTACCTCATAAATTATTACCCGCCTTCCAGGATGTTCACGCATCCATTTTCTTACTTCTTCTCCATAATAAGTGCTTAATGGAGCCATAAATGACACATCCAATGGCTGCATACGATGTGTGCAATGAGGGGGGAGACAAATGATGACAACGTTATTTTCACGGGCGATGTTGATCAACTTAATGCTCTTAGTATGAGTTGCATGTCCATCCAATAACAAGAGAACAGGATTTTCTACTGTAGGATGAGTGAACTCCACAAATTTTTTGAACCATCTAATGAAAATATTTTTTTCTATCCAGCCGGTTGGGTGATATTCTGCAAACGTCTCGGGTGGTGTATGATCTAACAACCGAGGATTGGCAAACTTCCTTGGAAAAATTAGCATTACAGGCATGAATGAACCACTTGCGCTCATGCAGTAACCAACGTGCCTCCCTCAGCTGATACGAGAGCTCCAATTTGTCTTTGCCTCTCATGGAAATGACCTTAGATTGGTTTTTTTTGGCATCGTAGTGATGCCCGTTTAATCCACATTTCATATCCGGTCCGGCTTGAATTTATATTTGTCACAAACATCCATTAACATAGTAAAAACTGTTTTCACTGCAACGCGATTGAAATCTATGGCGCGTCCTATAGAAGTAGCTTCAGGTTTTCTTAATCGAAGATCCTTGTGCCTCGATAAAAATGCGTAGAGCCATGTTTTACCTGCCATTTTCTTTTCATTATTGAAATTGTGACTTACTCCATTCCTTACTGCTAATTCATAAGCGAGAACTCTGAGTTCAGTTAATGTAAAACCGAACAGTCTACTTTCCATATGTAAGATATGGCTGACAAGTTCCTCTTCTTGTTCTGCATTGAATGTGGGTTTAAAGCGGCCTAGACCTGAAGTAAAAACAAAAAAACGTAAGCTATGTGAACACTATTCTTTAGTAATATCAAAAAATCTATTACGCCATTATCTAGTCTATCTACCTTTTTCACTGGCTTCATCAATAGATTTTCCACTTCTGACTTTTTTCACACGGTCTTCTAAGGTTGATTGTGGAACACCAAACGCCCTAGCTGCTTTCATACAACCCATCCTTCCTTCAAACACTTCGGTCATTGCCCCTTTCATGCTTTCGCGATCCCAGACTTGACGATTTGTTTTTCGTTTGTAATGCGACATGTTTCACTATCTAAAAAATAAGCTCTTTGAAAGTAGTCCTACAAAATCGGGTACCCGATTTTGTAAGGCTCCCTACTACCCGGTTTTGTAAGACTATAATTCATTAAGGCAGATTGTTCATTACAATGTTAGGTTATAATATTAAGAACGGAATTATGATCAAAATTACAGCTTATACCCTAATCTACCACGATAAAGCGACAAAAAACACATCCGTCAATCACAATTGTAAAAAACACTATCCAAACTTACCTTAAAATTCGAGTTAATAGCTTATAAATTTAGAAATTATTTGCCACAAAATCGGGTACCCGATTTTGTAAGGCTCCCTGCTACCCGATTTTGTAAGACTATGATTCATTAAGGCATTCATTAAGATTGCCCATTACAATGTTAGGTTATAATATTAAGAACGGAATTATGATCAAAATTACAGCTTATACCCTAATCTATCACGACAAAGCGACAAAAAACACGTCCGTCAATCACAATTGTAAAAAACACTATCCAAACTTACCTTAAAATTCGAGTTAATAGCTTATAAATTCAGAAATTATTTACCACAAGTTTACAACTACACATTTCAACACGGACTGTTTCTCCTATCGATCTAGACTGCGTATGCGCGTAAGGTTTGGCGTCTACGGATAAGATGTTGCCAAGCATTCACCGAATTGGCCTGGTACCCGGTTTTATCAGACCACCCGGTTTTGTCCGACTCTCCCCTACAGGAAACCCTTATAGAAGTTGAAAGGTAACATTTGAAGTTTCATTAAGCTTTAACGTAATGACTAATGAAAATTTCTCGATTTGAGCGTTTGCTATTTTGATTTTGGTAACAAGTCACTGCAAAAGAGATTTCAGATATACCGTAACGTATACCGATCAGCTGTTTGTTTTTTTTATACGATAGTTTTGCGAGTAGTCGCAGCTTTTAAGTTTTTTTGAAGGAATCATCTGATTAGCTGTCGATTACCTGGATTTGACTAAAGGTAAGCAGTTTGTTTATTTGTGAATGAGCTGTGCATTTTCGAATTTATGAATTTCGATCGCATTTTGTTTTGCTGGGACGTAGTTATCGCTTGAAATTGAATAATTAATTGCCGTTTTCATTAGTTATTTTTGAATATTTCATACAATAACTACACCTTGAACCTACAATTTCTTTAGCTATAAAGCCCACGCATTTCCCACATCCTACTTTTTTACAGAATTTGTAATTGTCTTTGATTTATTGGTACATTTTTTAGTTTGGCATTGCCTTCTCTTGTTTGTTGATTGCGACCCATATGTTGTGGATTTTCTTTTTCGTACATACTCATCCCTGAGTTCATCGGCAAGATTCAAAATATATTTTCGACGACTTATGTTTTCGTTAGTACATACATTGTAAATTATCCACGAATTTACTGCTGATAAATCAAGTATGTTGAAAATACTTGGTAGAGGCCACCCCGAAAAGACGATTTGGTCCTAAAAATCTACCCCATATTTAGTATTGTAGAATTTTCCGGTTTCTGGAGTTTCTTCTGTTCCCCATCAATCTTTCGAAATTTATGGGTACTACTGAGAATGCGCACATTTTTCAACCTTTTCGCTTGATAACTTAGAGAAATAGCGTCACATACAAATACCTTCGCAGAATACGAATCAGTTCTCGATTTTTTTATAGCAGGTTTTTCAAACTTCTGGCCAACTTGAGAGCTGTAAATGAGTTATCCACAGCTACATACATTCCTCCCCTTTTTTAGAAAAGGTTCCATTAATTTCATCATAATATGTTCAGATAATAACGTATTAGTTAGTCTTGTCCAAGTAAAAAAATCCATTCAACATATGTTTTGTTCAAATTTATCCGGTTTATTACTCATATATTAGGTGAATGGACATCTAGCTTTTCTAGGAAATAGTTGTTCATCAATTGTAATGTTTACTCCCGGTTTATAGCACATAATACACATAATTTATCTCTGGACATTATATCACAAAATAAGTTGTCCATGAACTGCCATCCAATGCTAGTTGCTACAGTTTCAGTGCACTTCCCAATATTACGCATCATGGAATTGCCAATAAAAAATCTCGACGCAAGTACTGTCAACGTTTCTTTTAGCATATCCGGTTGCCCAAGCTTCTTCTCTAGGTATGTTATGACGAGATATATGTCCACAACCGTTATTCAAATCTCTCAGAATTCTCCATTGAGTACCGTCAGCTGACTCATATTCTACACTAATGTTTGATGTTCCTGGAAAACTGGATAAATGCTCATCTTCGTCAGCATCACTACTGGTGCTCGACAATGCATCTTCCAAAAGGTAGGATGTACCCTTATCTGCTGACACTACACTATTATCGCTAATATTATCAACGTAAGAATCGTACAAATTTAATTTATCAGTATTAGTACTTAATAATTTTTAAAAATTTCTAAGAAGGGGGTAGTTATTGAAAATATTACTGGAAACTATTTCACTTCTTGGTATGTTAGCGGTTAATATGAATGTCTAAAAATTTGGCCAAAGGATGCAGATTAGGGATTAATTGTGCGGTCATAATGACTGCAACCGTACTTGAAGGTAATTATGATAAGCAAAGCAATTATATGCACAATGCAAATAAAAATTTCTACGAAGAATACGTATTCTTTGAACAATTTTAAGCAAAAATGATTATGTGCAATTTTTTCCAATTCCTAACCCCTAAGGAGATATGGGCGTTGAATAAAAATGTAAAAGTAGTTACAGAGAATATAACAGCTGCTTAAATCTTAAAATTATAAAACCAAACTTTTAATAACAATGTTGATTAACAAATTAACAAAAACACAATATAGTACAAAAATGCACATAAAATAATGAGCTGACAAACAAAAATGGTTACCGTTGTTCAAAATGAGATCCACACTGTAAAAATCGTAAAATCAATTTTGGTTGACTAGCAGTATTACCGCAATAAACTGAGAAAATATGTCTTATTTGACCTTTCATGCCATTTGTATCAAACATTATTTGAATGTAAACACAATTTATCATCTGCTTTGTAACAATTAGAATTAATTTAATTACAATTAAATCACGCCTTATCAATTTTCAAATGAAGAATACAGTAATAAATTAAAAATTATTATTAATTTTATTAAATACATAAATAAAAAGTTTACCTCGAGTAGGATTTGAACCTACGACCTGTACTTTGCTAGAGTACCGCGCTAACCATCTGCGCCATGGAGATACAAGCCCCAATCGATGTAAATTTTGTTCATAACAAAACTTATAATGAACGGTAACAAATTGTTGAAAGAATACGTATACGAATTCTTCGTAGTTCTCGGCGGACACCCTGTATATTACTGAACAATCATAGTAAACTTTTGTGTATTTCATGTGAATGCAATTCGCTAAGGTTTCACACATGACAACACGTGACGGATTGTTAATTTTTATTTGCTGTAAACAATATTAGCAGATAAGTATGAAAATTCTTTTTTATGAACGAATGGCAGTTCAAAATGATATCATTAACTGTATTTCTTTTTAAAACTAACTTTTAAAGTACAAGTACAAGTGATACTTGAACCCACAACTTCTACTTTGCTGGAGTAGCTAGCTCTCTTTCAATTGAGCTATAGAGGCGTACCTACCTATAATCTTTGAATTTCATAATTTTACGTTTAAAACAATACTTTAATTATTCACATATACTTGTTCTGTGTTCAATTACTATCGTGTATGATACTAATTGTTGCGTTAACCACGTCAGGGGCGTAACATGAGTTACATTCCGTAAACTGTCTTAAAGAAAAATTGTTTCGTGCGCAAATACACGTTTACATGATTAAAACGCTATTTTATATATACGCCAGATATACGCCAGACACGCCACAATTTCGAAACACTCTCAAAAATTATACAAATAAAATTATATGCACGTAAAATCACACTGTGTTACATGTTACAATGTCTACTATACTTTACTAAGAAATCCGTACCCTTGTATTTAGTTGTACTTAAATAAAAGAACAAATTCGTATACTACTCCAGCACAACACAAGCTTTGCCCAAATACACGTATTTGTCGATTTTCAAAGAATTGAGATAATTAAACACTTAAAACGTAATTGCACCAAATTTTTATTATAAAGTACTTATTTAAAGAAACACATTGTAAATAAACCAGATAAATCATGCACTTAATCACTATAAAATGAAAACTATGACAAAATCTACTATTTTCCAATATGTTCAATACTATGGTTTGGTGATGAATACATTTGTTATAGTTCCAAGACACAAATTTAGAGAATTTTAGAGAAAATCACGAAATTTTCTCATACATCACAAAGGATTGTTACCATTTAATTTTTGACATTAATGAACGATGCAGCGTAATCTGCCAACATCCATTTATTTCGTTGAACAACTATTTATTTATTATTGTGCAGACCTGTAATTAAAAAAAATAAATAAATGTATTGTGTGTCAATAAACATTAACAAGTGGAAAAAGTTATTACACGAAATTAACACAATAAATGAGTATGTAATGCTCTTATGCCGAACAAGCTAACTTAAAACTGCGATTTAAAATTAATCGTGTATACGGTATTTGCTAATTCTGTACACGTTGGTAATGCAGTTTATTGTGTTAGCGCAGCTTTGATAGTAAAAGTGGTAAAGTGTAATTGCAATTACATCAAAGTACAGACATTTCAGTAATAACATTACGTTACCCATTAATATAAAATAAGTTTTGTAAAAATAAATATAAATTTAAAAGAGCGAAAATGTTCGTGTTTATAAAAGTTCTAACGTCATAAATAAAACCAATATAAATCGTATTTGAAGTGGCGTCGTCGTCGTCAAAAACAAAAGTAGCTGATTATTGAAATTGACTTTTCTGAAAATCCATTCTCAAGAAGAAAACTAGATGAATCCTCACATTGAAAACCGTGCGCGAATGAAATCGAAAACTAATTTAGAAAACGATAGGCGCGACCTGGCACTGTTGTTTTCGACATAAAGACGGTACTTTTCTAAACTAACTTTTTACGCTTAATATAAACACGAACCAACCAATAAATAACAATTCAATTTTCTTTTTTTTGTACCTTCTTACATGTTTTATTGTTGTTCCATATAATCGAAACTTTATAACTTTATCTTCTAGCTATCATTCTCGGTTACAGTACTTGTGATGCCATAAAGAGTGATTAATCTCTAATACTATTGAGGGATTGTCTCTTTGAAATTGAATTTTTGTGAAAGCAAACTTGGTACAATTAATAAGGTTAACTTAAATGTTACAGAATACACGTTTTATGTGCTTAACTATTTTAAAGTGTGTAGCGTGATCAAAGACTAATAATTATTGTTTTATTAAGCTCTACCCAGTGGCGGATTGTGACAATTATTATTAGGGGGCTCTCACAACTAATGTGTACAGTATGAACGATGAACTTAGAAATATACATAATGACAAGCAGGTTAATGCGCTGTTTGTGGCAAAGAAATAATGAATATAACTCACATAATCAGGACCACGCCGTGAGCTTAAGCCGCATGTGTTTAAAATGTATTGTGTTGCCTGTACCAAGCCTATAAAGGGTTAATGAATAGTGCATTAAAAAAGTAGTTTCATAATATGCGTTTTAATCGCAAGACTCCAAGTTTCTTTTGGGCGAGTGCGATAAAACGTCCAATCGAGACGAGGTTCTTAAACTATTTTGCTAACTCTATTTGTCACCTATAAAGGTTGGCATCAATTGTATTTGTATGTTTGAATGTATTGGTAGCGAACCGCGAAAATTGTATTATGATAATAAACATGTTTTAATCCTAATTGTTACCGCGATAGAAGGGTTAAGGGTGTTTGATATATTTTATTATATATTAAGTCGTAATTTGACAATGTTTTCTGGATATTTTATTTTCTGTATTCTGCATAATTGATATTTGAGTAACGAGTGAAAAAAAAACACATGTTAGGATAGAAACAGATGTTCGCTCGAACTCCATTTTTTGAGGTAGTGTAACGAATCTTTGAAAGTCGCTGTATGCACATTCTTGTGGTAATAATTTCACAAATGTAATAATAAATTGTGTCGGTACAGACCGCGATCAAAAGATATCTTTGTGCATACGTTGAAACTTGAAACCTTAATGTAGCGCTTATTACGCACAAATGCATGTTTTTAAAATTAAGATGTCGTGCAATAATTAATATGAAACTGTTCCCACGTAAACCGTTCGGTCTATAGATATTCTGTCGTGTACTTTTTAGCAAAACTAAAACGCTAATTCGTTCTTTTCTCTTTGTATATGTTTTAATGTAAATTTTTCAATAATTAATCTGTAACTAATCGTCACGGCGCCGAGTTTTAAATCGCGTATCTTAACGCGTCGTGTTGGTGGTAAAGTGTTTAACTAAAGAGAATATATTTGTGCGTAAGTAGGTATTTTTATATAAATTAAGGCTGGTAGCAAATAATTTTACAAGCGTATATAACGTATTAACAATCGAGTATTTGCACGCTAGCTCATTAAGTTGAAATCTGCTAAAATGAAAGACAGTACAGGACTCCCTCACTCTTGTGTTTGTGTGAATTAGCATTGTTGTTTGTTGTTTATATTTATATTTGTGTAGAGGTGAGGTGTGGGCGAACGGGCACAGGATACCGCTCTGGTTATTAATTGTAATGTGCAATTGCCGAGTGTGTACATACTCCCGGGTCCAGATGACTATTAAACACCTCGAATTTTTATTTTTATTGTTTTTATTGTTGTGTAGATGAATGTGTAACCTGAGAAAGGGGCGCCGTGTTTTTCTAACGCACTCAAAGTTGTGCATCGGTCACGATGTTATAATTTACTTACTTACCTTTGTAAGGATTTGTTAATGAGTTTTTTGTCAGTTTGTTACGTAGAATTGTTTGGCTGCGAACTAATTTCTCTTCATATGTAATTTATTGTAAATTTTCGTATGTATTTTGTGCTTTAGTAGCCACTAAACAATTGTGTACGTCTAAATTTCTTGTCTATTTTCTTTTGTCCTTGCCGTTACCTTATTATCATCTGTGCAATTTTACTCTTGTTGTGTTTTATATGAACCATAATTTGCTTTATGTGCTTATTTACTTAAAGACCGGCATGATTGGTTTTAAAGGGCCACACGTTTGGTATTACGATTTTTATCTTGTTTATTTATGACACAATTGTGGGTGTGACTACTTTTTTTTTATCGTGTTGATGTGTAACTAAACTGCTTTTTATTTATTTTTCTCTTAATGTTATAATTTTGTACGCACTTTAACCTGATTTAAAGGTCTTTCGTTATATATGTAACCCTTTCATTGTTTTTTTTTGTGTTATTTGATTTATTAATGTACTTATGCAATTACATATTTATGAATAAGGTTGGTTTTATTGGTGGTTCCCTTAATAGAACATTAACGGGTTGAACCATAATTGCGCAAACCTCGTTAATTTTAATTTGAGTAATTTCATTTTTTTTATCTGCCCCATAAGATGCTCTTGCCTCATCTACCCTATATAATTCAAATAGCACAACGTACCTACCACTAGACGGCCACTTCGTTTGAACAGATTTGAGGTTTGCGAGTAATTAAATATCAGACTTGCAAATCAATTCTAATGTTTTAATTATTGCCAGGAAAGTCAAAGTAAGGTAAGCAATTAATTTGAGTAATAGTATCATTATTGTCAGTATAAGTCAGTATATTTGCAATCTTGCAAATAAGTTCAAGTTACACTAATCAAGCTAGGGTACCTGGGAGACGCTACAAGTTCGTTTCCTTATAGGTTATTAAAACTTATATTCCCTTCAACATAACTTAACAAGCAATCAAGTAAGTTGTGGTCCACTATAGTCAGAATAAAATAACACTATATGCATATATGTATATATATATATATATATATATATATATATATATATATATATATATATATATATATTCCAACCAGCCATGACTATTATATTATTAGGTAATTTACCATAAAACTATTCTATTTCTTTGTTTACTATTATTGCAACTCCTTCTTTGTTAATTTCTTGCGTTTTGCGTCCTGAGTAGTACTTTACGTATCTTTTACTCATTATTTTTTCTCCTGTACCTTGTTTCCTGGCTTGGCTTATTCCTAGAATTTTTATTTCTTTTTCATCAATTTCCTGTCGTATTTCCCTTCCTTCCCGTTTAGTGTTTTTATATTCCAAGTTCTCAGATTTAGAAATGTTCTATCTTGCTTGGTTATTTGATTTTCTATTTCGTTTTCCTAGTTTTCTTCCTCAATATTAATATTTTTTCTTTCTATTTTTTTCTTTTATTCTTGTGATCTTTTTTCCATTGGATTTGATTCCCTTGTTAATCTTTCCTTGTTTATTTGCGTGTGTTTCTTTATAAATTTGTTTGTTTTTCATAATATTTATTACTGCTTCTGATGGTTTCTCGATTTTTATTTGGTTAATTGTTTTCTTAATCTTAGCTATTTGTCTATTTCCATTGCTTTCCGTAATAAAGTATTCCGCCCGGCTTATTGTGCTTGTTAGTTCTTTGGAATGTGTTGTTGTCGTCCGGTTTTTGTAATGTTCCCGAACGTTTTATTTAACTTATCTTCCTCTTTCTGTGACATATCTTTTCTCCGGGGAGCTAGCATTCTCTGAGTCCAATTTTTCTTCTTCAGTATAGCTCCTTTGGGGGAGTTTGTCTCTTCTTCGTCTGTAAACCTGTTTCTTTTCTTCTTTCCTTCTGTTTCTGTTAATGCTGCGGTTTCGCTTACTATTGAGTTTTCTTTCTCTATTTCTTCCACTTTCCACTCTTCCCCGTTTATCATCTATTTATCTCTTATAATTATTGCCCGTAGCCCTTTTTTCTTACTTCCATCATATTCGGGGTTAATTTTTTTCTTAATTCTGTCGTCTTTTTATCTGGATCATCGATTACTCCTAGTTTTGTTCCTTTTGGTATGTTCAAGTTTCGTAATATTTCTTGCTTCCCTAACTTTGTTGTTATTCCGACCTTCATTGGTGTGTTGTTCTCTTTTCGATTTCCTAATCTGTTTATGAAGTCTATTTTATTATCGTTTTTTTGTATCCCCATTCTTCTTACTATTTCATTTAGTAATTTTTCCTGTAATGTAATGTTTCTCCTAAGACGGCCGTCTTATGAGAAAATACCTTGACCATAAAAGAGGCGTTTAAATTTATAAACATGTCAAGGGCGATGTTAGAGCGTGGTTAGGCCAATACTTCAGATATTCCCCGAAGATAACCGATTCTACCCTAACATTGACGAACGTTCTTGCGCATAAGACTAGCTGCGTACTTGTTTCTCGTGTGTTCCGCTCTTTAAAGTGTAACTGTCATCGAGTGAGCATTATTATAATGTATTCTCCTGTTTATGAGCCAACACCAGCGGACATTAGAGATTTTACTGACTTGTTAATAAACTGTTACAACATAGCCGTTCAAGATAAAGATGAAAGCGATAACGTGGTTGAGCTGAATGTATGTCACATCCAAGGTGATGGTGATGATTCACAGAAGAGAAAGAAGAGCGATGAGGTAGGGGAGAATGGCGAATCTCAAAATCACGATGATGATGAGGATGAATCACGGTTCAAGAAGAAGAAGAAAACCGATAAGGCATGTTATTAAATAATAATGATGTATTGTTGTTTATAATAATAATAATGTATTTTCAAACGTTAAGCTTTCCTTCAATTTTGTTAATAAACTTGTTTTTCTCCTAACGGTGCTCCACCGTCTTGATTCATGTTAGCAGTTTTACGAGTTTTCGCTTTAGCGTGTTTTCGTTTGCATGTTTTCCTTGTGCTGGCGTGTTGTGTGTGTGTGTGTGTGTGTGTGTGTGTGTGTGTGTGTGTGTGTGTGTTTTCGTATTTGCGTGTTTTAGTTTTACGCGTTTTCGCATTTGTGTCTTCGCGTTTGCGTAATTTTGTGTTAGCGTATTTTCGTGATAGCGATTTTTCGTTTGTGTGTTTTTGTGTTAGCGTGTTTTCGCTTTAGCATGTTTTCGTGTTTGCGTGTTTTTTGTGTTAGTGTGTTTTTCCGTTTGCGTGTTTTCGCACCCTCGTGTGTGTGTGTGTGTGTGTGTGTGTGTGTGTGTGTGTGTGTGTGTGTGTGTGGTGTGTGTGTGCGTACATGTGTGTGTGCGTGCGTACGTGTGTGTGTGTGTGTGCGTGCGTGCGAGCGTGCGTACGTGCGAGCGTGCGAGCTTTCGTGCGTGCGTGCGTACGTGCGAGCGTGCGTGCGTACGTGCCTGCGAGCTTGCGTACGTGCGTGCGTGCGAGCGTGCGTGCAAGCGTGCGTGCGAGCGTGCGTGCGAGCGTGCCTGCGAGCGTGCGTGCGTACGGGCGTGCGTACGTGCGAGCGTACGTGCGAGCGTGCGTACGTGCGTGCGTACGTGCGAGCGTGCGTACGTGCGTACGTGCGAGCGTGCGTGTGTGCGTGCGTGCGTTCGTGCGTGTGTGGGTGCGTGTTTTCGTTTGATCCTCTCGCTAAAGCCGTGCTTGTCGATTGTATGTAATTGTAGGCACTATTGTGTTAACTAAAAGCTATAATTGGAAACGCTGCTTGCTATGCCCAGTCCGTGGAGTTATGTTTAATTAGCTTTTTGACAGATGTGCTTATTTATGATAAGGTCAGGCTTGCATGTAAAATAATATAGAGGTGAAACTAACTAGCTAATGTGTTTTGCTGCTACACGTATCACAGTATTGAAGATTCTGTTTATGTATTAGAAAACGTACTACAGTCTCGCAACAGAATGCAGATAAAAATTGAAGGAAATGGATACGGCACAACTTCTGCGAACGAGCTGAAAGATTTGAAGCATGTGCAGCATTTCCAGAGCCGTGTTGAAACCAGATAATTTAGGGCTAACCTCATGTCCATGTAATAATAGTGTCTGATAAAAGCTGTCAGGGGTTATTAGCTACTTTTACATGTTGTTACAATATAATCGTTCAAGGTGAAGACGATGAGGTGATTGTATCTCAAAATCTCGATGATGATGATACTCTCCATGAAATTTCAAATAAAATTAGATTACGTCACTCTTATTTCAGATTACAAATTTTTTAAAACGTTTAGTTGACATTGCTATTAATCCTAACTGATAAAAATCCATATAACGTGAATCGCATGTGTGTGTGTGTGTGTGTGTGTGTGTGTGTGTGTGTGTGTGAACGTAATTGAGTATACAATAGTTTTTATGTAACCTGAAGATTCAATTATTTAAAAGTAATTTCTGCGTTAGCAAAATTTTTAAAATATTTGTGTTTTGAATGTAAATTTTTTTGTAATTACAACATGATTGTTAAGTA
This sequence comes from Vesta saturnalis, assembly GCA_036346205.1. Classification (NCBI taxonomy): domain Eukaryota; kingdom Metazoa; phylum Arthropoda; class Insecta; order Coleoptera; family Lampyridae; genus Vesta; species Vesta saturnalis. The sequence goes on from JARFJB010001721.1 coordinate 1,415,024, forward strand.
CGAATTCAGGTTTTTGTGTATTACTTTCTAAAATAGTTTAATGTTCGGTATGTAATCGGCTGTTTATATCCAGCCATTCACAAATCGTATTTTAGTGAGACACGTTGTGTAAAAAAAAATCTGTTCAACGCATGGTACAGTTGAAGGAAAAAAACTTCTAGAGGTAAGCGTATTATTTTTAATATATGTTTTTTTACCTGATATTGCTAACAAAAATGTCGGTAAAGATTTTTAAAAATGTGTTATTACGCAGGATGACGTCATAGGATCTACTCTACAAAATAGTATTCGTTGATTTTAAACTTATAGTTATTGTTAATTCACGTATAATAATAAACCATTAAAACCTTTTGCCTTTTATTTCCGTTATATCAATTTGATATTCTTAGAAACATGTTATTTTAATTCAACTCCATGTTATATAAGTAATTATTACTTTCCAGTCTTTTTTTAAATGGGTTTTTACAACTGTTAATGAACACATTACAATGAAACAATTGTGTGTGTGTGTAATTGAACATGCAAATAATCAAATACGATGTTCCGAATCTATCGGTGGTGACTGTTTAGAGGATCTGCCTAAACATAAAGCATCATTGCATTAGGGTAGAAATTATTTACTATTTCACGTCATATTTAATTAGACTTTAATGTATTCAGTTTGAACTGTAATCTGGTTTCCGCAAACTGTAAGACATAATTTCAGGTGATTGATTGTGATTGATCTGGTGATCGAGCGTGATTTGTTTGAGATTGATTAATTAATTGATTTGTGTGTGTGTGTGTGTGTGTGTGTGTGTGTGTGTGTGTGTGTGAGAAAGAGAGAGAGAGGGGGAGGAAGAACCAAGATAGAGCAAGAGAGAGGTGTGCATTATCAGCTTCTATTACAGAAAATGTTCATTAGTCTATACGCCACTATATGGCGCTAAAATCAATTTTTACTCAAAGGGGCCAGGGTGGAGACCCTGATACAAGTCTTGTCTTACAAGAACCTCCTTATTAGAATACAATTTTGTATGATGGGGCGAAGGCCTACAGCTGTAATATTAAGTTAGAACCCTCATACAATTCATCGAGGGCCACGATAGGGGCTAAGCTCTACACTTGCCTTATAAGGTTAGGTTCCCACACCATCTCCGATCAGGGGGCTAAGGCCTGAGAACAAGTTGCGAAGCCCTACACGTGTCTTACAAGAACCTCCTTATTAGGAATACAACGTTTTCTCGTATAGGTAAAAGATCATCCAATAGCATTTGACCATTTTAAAGCAATAGGATCGATAATTTTAATAATAATATCTTATTAATTATGCAATTTCCAACATTGTATGCGTGTGCATTTGCCTAACCTCCAGGGGCACTGCTATTAATATAGTCAGAAGGACCTTAATTAGGTGACAATCAAAAATAACCCTAAGACCAACTTCAAGTCCAAGACCTAGGTCCAGGTCCAGGTCCAGCACCAAGACCTGCCCCCCACGTGAGCATGTGCAGAAAAAAGGCTCTAATTAGGGTTGACCCATAGGGTGGAAAATACGTGTCCTATACGTGAGCTGTCATAAAATTGGGTGAAAAAAACACGTCCTACACGTGGGTGTGTAAAAAATAGGGGTGAAAATACACGTCCTATACGTAAGCGAGTAAAAATAATTAGGGTTGAAAAGAGCCTCCGAAAAGAAAAGTGTGGAAAGTACGGTCTCACACGGGGGTGTGTAAAAAATAGGGGTGAAAAAATACGTCCTACACGTAAGCGAGTAAAAATAAGGGTGGAAAAAAGGGGCTTCGAAAAAGAAAGGATTGAAAATACGGTCTCACACGTGGGTGTATGTAAAAAAAAATAATAATTAGGGGTAAAAGGGCTGAAAATACGGTCTCACACGTGGATATGTGAAAATTAGGGTTGAAAAAGGCCTCCGAAAAGAAACTATAAAAAATAAGGGTGGGAAATACCCCCTCCCCCACACACGCACACACATACACGTGGACGAGTAAAAAATGGCGACCAAGGTGCCCCCGGTCACAAAATCAGTGGAGTGGAGCAAATGCCTGTCTTCTACTTCCGTTATACATTATTTTTTAGTGCAAAAATACATTTTTCGCTTTTAGAAGTATTTAAATGCAGTTTGTTATCTATTAGCCATTCATTAACTTTATGTAAGTTACATGTTGATTCTAAGGCACGTAAATCATCAACCGTATTTAATAATGTCGTGTCGTCTGCGTACAAAATATCGGACCAAGTACTAACCCTTGAGATACACCAATTTGTATCTCTTTAGTTTGAGAAAATATACCATTATGAAAAACACACTGCTGACGATCAGTTAGGTACTTCCTTTACATTTTTTTTTAAATTTATTAATTAATGTTGTATCATTGACACAATCGAAGAAAATGTAATTATTTATGCAAGGTGGTCTGACACGCCTGTATCTATTACACACGCGTTGAAATTTAAATTCTTATCAAAATTTACAAAAATATTATCGATGTAACTGTGCATTCTGGTGTTACCAAAAGGTGTAGGATATAGTCCTATAATCTCAAAAAATCAATAAGATAATTAGCGCGCTTATCATTAGAATGAAGTTTGACGTTAAAATCACCGCACATTACTATGTGGTAAGATATAAAAAAGTGTATCGATAATAACATTAAATTTACCCATGGGTGATCTATAAAGCAAGGAATTATTAAGCTATGTTTTTTGATTTCAACTCTTGAAATTTCACAGTCAATTTCTTTGGATATCACACCACTGTGTTTACGTTGTACTCTTGAAAAGTGTGATACTATTTATAATCAGAAATGTTCATTAGATTGTTAACGTTATCATTTAGCCAGTGTTAAGACAAACATAATATATCTAAATAATTATGAGATTTAAGTAAAGCCTCTAACTCTTAAGCTATATTTAAAATTGATTGAATGTTTATGTGTAATAATCCAATATTAATAACCTCAATAGAATTACGAGGGATGTACAGTATTTAATGTTCCTAGCATAGAGTACAACAGTATTTTTCAACATAATCCCCTTGAACGTGAAGACACTTATTCCACCTATGTTCTAGCACAGCAACACTTGAACAATTCAGAGTCTTAATCACAGAATAAGTCGTACACTGCTGCCATAAATGCGTAGTCGCTCTAAAATTTTGTTCCCCGAAGACTCTCTTTTAGCTTTGGAAATAAATAAAAATCACTGGGAGCTAAGTCAGGGGAGTAGGGTGGATGCTCCATAACTTCAAACCCCGCGTCATGAATTGCATTTATAAAAGTAAGGCTCTTATGAACTGGGGCGTTGTCTTGATGAAGGAGAATTCCGCGTGACAGTTTTCCTCTTCTTTTTTCTTGAATTCAGTAACGAAGTTTTGTAACTAATGCTGCATAATATTGGCCAGTGACTGTGTGGCCACGTTCCAAAAAATCTACCAGTAAAATTCCTTCGGCATTCCAAAAACTGTTGTCCGCTGAAGCCTGTACACGAAGTTTGCGTGGCGGGGGAGATCCTGGATGGCGTCACTCCATACTTTGTTGTTTGCACTCGGAATCGAAGTGATGAACCCAAGTTTCATTAACCGTAACATAGCGATCGAGGAAAGATTTAGGATTACAGTTAAACAAGGCTAAATTGGCTATTGAATAAGTGACTCAAACGCTTTTGTTCGGGCGTCAACATTCGGCGTACCCATCTTGATGGCACCTTATGAAGTCCTAAATAGTCATTTATTATGGTTCCAATCGTACCATTTGAAAGACCTATTATCTCCGCTATAAGTCTTGTTGCCCATCGACAACCTTCTCTGATCATGTCATTCGCAAGATCAATGTTTCCTTGAGTACACGCAGAATGCGCCCAACCAGCACCTTTTGCATGTTTGCAGGTTATTCTGCCACATTTGAACGCTCGAGACCAACGTTTTACTACTTGATAGGAAGGAACAGAATCTCCAAGCACTCAAACCATATATGTATGAATTTCGTTAGGTGTTAAACCTTTCTTTTGTAGGTACTTGATGACTATGAAGCTCACTTTCTTCCGTTTCTCAAAATCTTCGTGCAACTTTCAACTTGTACAATTTTGACACTATTAAAGTTCAACTAACCAAATTTGGCAGTTTGTCAATAAAATAACAAAACAAGTGTGGTTACTAGGGACAACATATTTTAAAGTCATCCATGCTAGGACAACAAATACTGTACATCCCTCGTAGCAGATGCTTTGTGTCGTTCTCTTAGTTGATCGTGATGGTCAAATAGCTTGCCCATTGTTACACCAAATGGCCAAATATTCGAATTATTTATAATGTCTAATTTGCGTTTTTCGAAGGAAGTTTTGGTCTACGGTAAATATCAGGAAACTTGGATTTCATTTTCTTACAGTGCGCACCCTAAATACAGTTATTTTTTAGAAAAAGTTAGTTAATGACTTGTAAGCCTCTTCTACTTACTTTCGAATTTATGTTATTTGCCGCGGTTTTTATATAATAAAAAAGGAGTGGTTCGTTTAGGGCTCATCACCTATTACCAGCATTTCTCCACACTGAACAATAAACTCAATAGGGTTGTATACATATATTATACCTATTTATTACACTATCTCGATATTCACACTTAAACTAACTAATATATTTACAAATGAATGAATAAAAACAAATCAGATGCTAAAATAACACAACGACAATTTATTACAAATAAAATAAACATCCACCATCTACTGAGGACTTGGAGTTGGATGGTTCTCCTTGTGTTCGGTGACGTCCGGTAGCAGTGTGTACGAACGACAAATAGCTTATCACTCTCGTTACGGTTTCTACGAAAATAACATTAACTACATATTTATATTCAAGAAGGAAAAGGATCTCAATGTCATATACAACATGAAAAGATAAGGAAATTTTATTTATTTTAAAATATGCTACTTTAAAGTCCGGGCCTGTCTGGTAGGTCACAGTAGTTTTATACAGTTATGATAACGGGATGTAGTGTTGGACGGGTGTTTTTGACGATAAGAAAACAGCGTGAACGATTGTATAAAAAAATGCGTATTTTATATTGAATAAATGTAGATGTAACTTTTATGAATCTTGGGTGTCTCCACCTTGGGGCTGTCTTAAGGGATTTAAACCTTCAGAAACGTTTACCTTTCAGAATTGTTTATCAGGTACAGGATAAACCAAACGTTTATAGGTACGGTGTGATTGAGGATGGATTACTTCTTTAATTCTGGATTATCTTGACTTGCGATTGGACTACGGACAAGAAGTACAGCTTTCTCAGCCTGCGGATGGCGTAAGACCTTTAAATCTTCAAGACCTTTCGGTATTCAGAACTGTTAAATAAACAGGCTGACAGGATAACGGAACGTTTTACGTGCGTCGTCATTTGACAAAGGTTTTAAATCAGGATTTATCTAAAATTTACGAAACGTTGATATCGGGAAGTTTACCTAAATTCGTTGAAAAATACAACCCATTTTCAAACAAATAACAAACTGCTTACCTGTTCGGCAACATCACTAATGTCCGCTATCGGTACGTCCATACCTGTAAATAGTAACTTCAAAAACATATTTGCAACTTCTCGCAAAGCCTTCGCATGCAAGAACAAACAGCTGGGCGGTCGACAACCAACTTAATTCATAATATATGTTATATAATTTATCTTAATAAACCTGCTTTTCAATATAATTAACTTCCGAAAATAAAAATCACCGTTTAACCAGTCGTAATTCAATCAATTCATCCTAAAATATGCTCAAATCCAAGAAAATATTGCATTAAACCTATAAAAGTTACAAACATTAAAATTCAATAAACAATGTAAACTCTTGAACAGAATTACTTTAATGCAAATAAACATAAACTGTTGACGTTATTTCATTATATAATTCTCATAAGTCAGTATGATGCTGTACAACATTGGGTTTACACTTCAAAAAAAAAACAATAAGTACATTAACATCAAGAAGATCAAGAAATATTGAAAATTACCAACGAAATAAGAAGACCAAGAAATAATAACTTGTCAAACAATGAACACAAGATTCCTGTTATTCTACCTTATATAAAAGGAATTACAGACAGAATCGCAAAGAAATTTCCCAAAAACGACTTGAAACCGGTATTCAAAACAAATTTAACTTTGTCCCAACTTTTAAGAAACCCCAAAGACAAAATTCCTAATGAAAACCAAGGATTGTATGAGATACCGTGCAACAACTGTCGAAGAACTTGTATCTGAAAAACTAACAGAATATTATATGCGAGAGCCGATGAACACCAACTAGCAATTAAGCAGCACAATCCATCATCGTCTTTAGCTGCACATCATTTAGATACAGGACACCAAATTAACACCAACAATATCCGCCTAATTGCATCTCTATATACCTTACAAGAAAGAATTATTAGAGAAGCAGTTGAAATTGAAAGAAGACCAAACGCCCTCAATAAATGAGATGACACTTCTAGAATGCCACAAATTTGGAAGAATATCATTAAACAAGTTGATTCGAAATTTCAACCAACTCCAAATCTTCCAGAAATTTCAAACACTTATGCTGCAACTGTTCCTGACGTCCCCACTTCTGCACCTTCTACATCATGTACTAGACCCACTACCCGAAGTCAAACACACCCGTCCAGATTAAATTTAAATTAGTTACCTTGTTTCATATTCTGTACATGTTCAAAATAGTTACCTTATTTCAATTTCTGTAATTGTCAAAATAAATTCTTGACAAAGGGCACGTTCCCGAAACGTTGAATTAATTTGTGCGTTTATTTACACAAGTTTCAAAGAGAAAATGTCTTATTTATATATATATATATATATATATATATATATATATATATATATATATATATATATATATATATATATATATATATATATATATATATATATATATCATTGAATAATAATAATAAAAACACCGTCATCGAAATGTTAACACAATTGCTACATAATTCAAAACAATCATTTCAAATTTCATCCCTAGTTACTGTGAACATAACTGGTGTCATATATAATTTCAATACAAACTCGTCAGTATAATAATTAAAAAAAACACTCAGGTAAATTTAGTATCGTAATACGAATGAATACTAAAAGTTAATCGATACAAAAATAAAACGTAAATGTCAATAGTCAGCGTATTCAAATTCAATAATACACAAGAATTTATTAAAATTTGTCAACCACTGCAAACAACATACACAAAAAAGTGTACCTTGTATTCGGAACAGACCCTTTGTTATACAGACACCTAGGATATCTAGAACGGCGGCGGCAATATAATCGATGTAGAAACTCGAACCCCAAATATGACTTAACCCGTTTTGATAGATCTTACAATTGGTTGTACGTTACACTATTACTTAATCTTCCATACGCTTTGATTACTTTACTATGTACAAGTACTAAATATCACTCATGAATTTAAAATAGCGAAAGAACGAAGAGATTTTTTATTTACAGCGAAATATTCGTAAACAGGCAGCCGTGTACACTTGAACTAATTTACATAGATCCGCACACCGCACACCAGATGCGAAAATACTCCAAAGGAGTTAGTACCGGTACCGATACCGACACCGAATCCAACTTCCGTGGATGAAAAATGTGGATACTCGACAACGATAACAGAAATTATTTCGGGAGAACGAAGCCAATATGTGATACATAAGTTAAGCGTGTATCGGAACCAAACTTCTACGGTAACTTCTCTAAGTCCCCGGAAATGAGCGTAAACAATTCACTATCCCAAACCATCAAACTTCGTGGGTGCGGTGGCACCGCGAACAAAGATGAGTCTTGCTACTACTGCATCTCTGACAGAACTAACTACTACCTTATTCAAAATTTGCCATCTTCCATACTAACCCTTTCCCGATTACTTCAATCTAAATTAGCCTATCATAAAAATAGAATCGCTTGAATTTCAAGCGCGGTAAAATCGATACGTAACACGAAAATAAACGAGAGAAAGATAACGAAACTTCTACTATACTGGCTCTTACACTAACGTATATAAAATCCAACTCTTTGTTTAAAACCAGAACCTTATCAAAAAGAGTAATTTTATACCCAATTTAATTTATACAACGTAATTTCTTTTCATTTACCCAACCACACCCATATTAAAATAACGAAAACATTTATGTACGCAGAAACTAACCAACATCTCCTTCACACTAACCTAGCAAAGAGGGAATTTCACTATTTATTGATACCAATCTATAACCCCAATTTTAATTTAAAACTCCAATCTAAACTTGCTAAACAAACCAAAACTTTATTTCGTTATCAAAATAGGGATTCTAAATCAGACCTTTGTTAATAAAACTATTTCACATATTCTTCAAATATGAAAAACAAAATAAAACGTTACATTTAAGATAAACTTTCTAAACATTGATGCTTTATTAAATTTACTTACGAGAGTTATACTACATTTAAAATGTACGGGACTAATAAATAGTCTATAATTTCGGAAATTATCGGCAAAGCTTGATAAAATCATGGACACATGACATCAGGACTTCTACTAAGAAGTAAGCTTTAATCGAAACTTATTTTAAACTGGTAATTACGTTAGGTGAAATTGAAATGTAATACTTACTGTTTTACGTCATGTTGTCGTAATTTACTAAACTGGTGACCAAAATGTGATCTAATTGCGGGTGGCGTGTCGCTTTAGATTTGTAGACAACCTGCACGTCTTAAGTACTCTGGGAAGACATGTTAGTGTGAGTTTGTGAATAATGTGTTGAGTATCAATTAAAAGATTCTGAGCGGCAAACGGTGGCGCTATTTAATTGGTACCCCAGTGATCGACAGGCAGTGCGCCTTTCCATACGATGGTATAAGTAAAAGACTACGTGGACTCTTCGGTCCTGGGTCTTTTGTGTATTAGTGGGGTTATATTGTTGTGTGTATTGTATACGTGCATACAATGTAGTGTGTGGTGTTAAGTGGTTGCAAAAAAAAAGGTAATTATTAATATAATATTACATTATTTGTGTTTGGATTGGGAGTATATATGTGGTGTGTATATGAGGTGCGTGATGTGTATTGGCTCGATTCCTTGGTCGTTGCAGTTTTATCTCAGGGCATATGGGATGTCATCAACGAGTTCTTCGAATTCTTCGGGGAGGTTTTCGATGTTCTGGGTCATGGGCCAGGATGGTTGTAGGGTGCTTGAATTTATTTTTCGGTTTTCTCTTGTGGGTTCTTAGGTATTGGATGTGGGTAAGGGGCGTATGTGGAATGCGTAGGATGTTTTTTGGTAGGTTCTGTTTCGCCGAATATCCTACCGTGTGTGTAGTTTGTTTGCAGTATTTTGAGGCGTTGTGTGATAGGTGTGATGTTAGTGTGTTGTATGGTGAGTTCGTTGGGTGTTCTATAGTGTAATCGGTGTATTCTCTGTAGGACTCGACATTCAGATGAGCGTACAATGGAGCACGGTAATCTATGACGGGCCGTATGAATGTCTTGTAGGTGTGTTGTAGGGTTTCGGGTTCACAACCTCCTATTCGTCCCCTAAGGGCGCCCAGGAGGTTGGATCGGTTCCGTACTTTGTTCAGGCCAGCGTTCCAGTTAAGGTTCTTGGTAAATGTAACTCCTAGGTATGTTATGTCGTCAAGTATCGGTAATAGTTCCCCTTGCATGGAAATGTTTACGTCGCTTTTGGAGAGTAATTTGTGTCGGGTATGGTTAGGGTGCCGGAATAGAATGGCTTGAGTTTGGGGGGGTTTATGGAGACTCTCCATTGGTTGGCCCAATTGGAGAAGTTCCGTAGGGTACTGGAGATACTGTCGGGGGCATTCTTGGTTGACCTATTAGCTGCCCAGAAGGCAGTGTCGTCGGCAAACTGTGCCAGGGATACTCCGGGCGTTGTTACAATGAGAATATCATTGGCGAAGATAAGGTATAGTATGGGTGCTAAGGCAGAACCCTGGGGTACGCCTGTTTGGGGGGTGAAACTGTGTGAAAGGGAAGAACCCACTCGGACTCGTACCGTCCTATCTGTTAGATACGACAGTAGGAGCTTCGTGAGCTCGGGGGGATACCTAATCCTTGGATTTTGTGTACTAGACCCGCATGCCAGACTGTCAAAGGCCTGCTTTATGTCTAAGAACACGGCGAGGTTACAGTAGCGGTGGTGAAATGCTCGTGACGTTTCGGTGAGGAGTTTTAGCAATGGGTCCTGACAGGTTCTATTAGGTCGAAAGCCGAACTGGCTGTCGGGTAAGAGGTTATTGGATTCTATGTGATCTCCCAGCCTTCGTGCTAGTATCTGCTCTAAGCATTTCCCTAGGTAGCTAAGGAGAGAGATGGGCCTGTGGGATGAGGGTTCTGTCAGGTCAGAGAAGTTTTTGGGAATCATGACGGTCGAGGCGGATTTCCACCCCGTCGGGAAGCACGAAAGGGAGAGGCATTTGCTTTATATGGAAGTTAGACGTCTGATCACTGACGGTGGTAGGTGTCTTAGTACAAGTCTGTTGAGTCCGTCTTGTCCGGGAGCGGATATTTTGCCTTTTTGGAAGTAGTTGAGGGTTTGAGTGGGAGTGGGAGTAAAAAATCCAGGATTTTCTCGGGTAATTCGGAGTTTTTGAAATCCTCAAGGTCTTGCTCTAGACGATTTTTAAGGTCATCATCCAACGAGGGATGGTTAGGTGAAGTGCAGACGGATTGTAGGTGGTGGCGAAAAATTTCGGCCTTGTCTTGATCGCTAGAAATTAAATTACCCTGAGGATCGGTTAGGTGGGACTTGGATTTGGTTTTCCTTTTAGTGAGTATATTGAAGGTGTGCCAGGAATTCTTGCCAACTCTATAGTTGAGATTGATTGGAGGTGGCCTGGACCCATTTTCTTTCTTTGTAAGTGTTGGTCTCACGCCGAACTAGGCCGTTTAATCGGTTATATTCGGTCTTGAGAGCGGGGTCCGTTGATCTCAGCAATTCCGGGTATACTCGCCTCTTCCCTTTGATCAGGTTTACGATGTATTGTGGGAGAGGTTTGCGGGAGATATAAATTACTTCGTTGGGAGTGTGGATATCGTTCGCTTGAAGATTATTGAAGATGTATTCGCAAAATACATTACAATCGGCGTTTTGGAAATCTCTCCGGATAATGTGAGTTGGATGTGGGGGAGGGGCGGGGCCGAGGGATGTTTTAACGAGAAGGAGGTGGTGGTCCGATGTGACGGTTTCACCTAAGTGGCAATCGTAGGACATACACTGAATTAGTGACTCGGTGCATATGTGATCGATTATAGAGGCACCTTGGTGACTAATAAAGGTAGGATTGGTGTTCCTAATCCGGAACAGTGGTAGGGTAAGAATACTGTGGGCTAGGCGGATACCGTTTCTATTGTTCGTGGAATCTCGGAATTGGACATGTCGGGCATAAAGATCTCCTAGGAGGATAGCATTTGGTAGGGCGGAGATATGGTCTAGGAGATCATTGGAAATGGCTTCTTCTGGAGGATTGTAATAACAGAAAAAGGTGACGGGAAGGGGAAAGTGCACCGTTGCAGCTACACATTCGAGATGCTGCAGGTGCTGCGGAAGAGGACAACGGGTGGCAGGATATGAATTTTTGATTACGAGGGCTGTGCCTCGCAAACTATTGTGGGCGCTAAATTGAAGGAATAAATTGTAGGAGGCCAAGTCAAGGGTACAACGGTTGGTTAGTTTTGTTTCTGTGCTTTTTTTTTATATTTGATTTGTGGCTAAAAGATTCTTAATGAGGGGGCGCTTCCGACGAACACCTCTCGCATTAATTGTACCTACTATTAGATCCACTGTACTTAGGGTGAGGGAGAGGGATTAGGATGATGGGTAAGGGTGTAGGATTAGGATCGGATGTTGTGGGTAGTGATAGCTATACCATTGCCAACAAAGTTGGCCCTGGTACGGCGTTTCAAATATTCCCTGGACGTAATGTCTACAGCTTTCGGTATGTCGGCCCTACGCACAGGAAACAGTTGCATTATGGTGAGGGTAAGGAAGGCGTTGAAATCGGGAATGGAAATGAGTGGTTTGGGTTTTTCGTCGTCCTCGGTGTCCGACGTGGAAGGAGGGAGCCGTTTGGGTACTACAGTCGCTGGCGCGGTGGTGGGAATCGCACGACGGGCCGCGTAGGAAAAGGAGTAGGTAGCGTGAGGACCACCGCAGTTGTTACATTTTGGTGTATTCACGCGGGTACAGGACGAGGCTTTGTGGCTTTCACCACAGGTGGGGCAACGGAGTGTGCGGGTAGGACATTCCTCGGAAATATGCCCCACCTGCGTGCAAGTGGAGCAATATTTGAGGGTGGGGTTAGGAATCCGGGATTGTTCGCAGAGGTAGTGTCTACCGAAAGGGTAGACACCGTTAGAAAGGAGGTGGTTGAGGGTGAATTGCGACGGGCTAATTAGTCGGATAAAGGAAGTAGGCGTGTTTCTCAGTTTGGATACGATCCAGATCGCTTTTGTGATTTTAGGGAGGTCGATGGATTGCCGGATCTCTTCTGGAAGGATGTCCTTGTCCACGCCACGGATGACGCAGGAGAAGGACAAGGGTTTAAGGTTGCGGTTGGTTGAGGAAGCGGACGTTCGGGGACCTGAAGCAGCGACAGCGTCAATGCAGGCTCACCGAAGTGATGCTGCATAGTTCGCTGCATCGTAACCGGCAGGGCCTCGTTCGTTTCCAACAAGCAGGGTGCGGTTGTGGTTGAGCTTTACGTTCAACCAGGAGAGACGGAGAGGGACGAGGGGTTGGAAAAAGGATTTTTTTGTATTGAATTTTGCGGGTATATTGCGGATGCAATATCGGGAAGTGGAATTAAAGGTAGCGGAATCTAACTAAATTTGGCCAATTAACATACAATTAATTAAAAAGGTAAATTCCTAGTTTTACGTCGTTTTTTCTCGCTTAACAACTGCTCAGAGGATTCTAAACGTTTTTCTTCATATTTCTCAATCTTTGTGACCTGATCTTTAGTAGTTAGTGCTGTTGAAGGCAGATAATCATTTAAAATTACATCTGCATAAGTTTTAGGTTGTTTAACGTGTTTCACTACAGCGACTTTAAATGTGGCGCCTTCTCCATTGTAAAAATTGTTTAAATTTGTTGTTTGATGTTTTGTAATTGTGTTGTTGACATGAAAATCACGTGTTCGCGACGTTGCTTTTATTGCATAGGTTTATCATTTTTATTAGCCTGTGAAATTACTAATCGGTTATTATTGATGATCCCCATTAATTCAATTTTATCCTCAAGTAACTTCATTTTGTCAAATAACACAGCAATAAGTTGATGTTTGTCGTAGATAATGGTTTTTAAATAATAAATTTCACTATTCTTGGTATCATTTTTATTGAAGTCATTGTTAAAGTCATACCATTCACCACAACATTTTATATTTTCACTATCAATTACATTATTAGATGTTAGTTTGGTTTTTGCTCAACAACAAACCGCACATAAAATACCACACTGCAAGTCAGGCACTGACGCCACATCGTCCGCCATCTTTAATTTGTCCGGGAGATACCAACATATTAAAAAAGACGTGCGGTGTGAAAGTGAGGAATTAAAACAGACATGCTAAAAAGTTGTATGACTTATCGTACCTCCGTATGGTGTGAAAGACACGTACGTAACAATTTTATGTGTATATTGTACTTTAAACGTTGTTGTTTTAAGGTAGGTGGTGAGAACATTTCCAACCCTTCTGATAAAGAATGAAATTGAGTATTAATTTAGAGGAATAATGTGTTTTATGGAGTGAATTTTTTTAGAATCATGTTACAGACTCGTTACAGCTTTAATTTACGGAGTGGTATAAAGACATACAAATAAAAGAAATATTAAATACCCCTTATGAATGCATAAACGGAAATATTCATTAGGAAGTAAAGGTTCAGATTGCTGTTGGCGTAATTCAATGCTCATCATTCATTTTATGCAACATCATCTTTAAAAACGTTTTGGTCAAGTCTTAAAACATTTAATTAAATCTTTTAAGTACTTAAGTTATTACTATGAATTTTTTTAAACTATGTAGCATAAATTTTGCATAATAAAGATTTTACAAGGTATTTAAAAATATAATTTCAAATATGGTGGAAATAAATTCCGATGGTTCCTTAATTTTCTTCATAACATTATATTTTTAGTCTGTAAGTATAGTGATCGATTACTATGAAATTGTAATTTGTATTACTTTGTTTATAAATCCTAATAGCCATTTTACAAATCTGCACAAAAATCCTAAGTAGACCACAAAGAAATGTATCTTAGTTCTGAACACCACGTTAGTATACCTATTAATACACACATTTATTCGGAATGGGAAGAAGTTTTGAACATAATTTGTTTTGGGATAAAGACTGATTTCGCAATAACTTTTCAATTCTAGAAAGTAATTTCTTTTTGTATTAAACAGAACCTTATTACAACCGCATAAAGTTTTTTAATAAACTTAACCGAGACAAAAAGTCCTAAGAGTTTTAAACGTCTTCATAAAGAGTGCCTGAACAGCATGGAATTTCATTCATAATGTCTTCTAACTTTTCTTATACAAAGGTGCGTCTAACCAGTAAATAAATATTATTGCCAATATTTTCGTCAGTCTAAAATATGTTGCATCTCCGGTTTAGAAGTTTTGCGGGATTTTTTATTCTTTATTGGAAGAAATATTTATTTTAAAGTTTGATAAAAATTTCTTGAACTTGATGAACTCAGTGAAACCAACTTTGTGTAAGTTTGTATCTGTTACGGGAAGCCATTAAATAGTAAACAACTTAATTTTTCTTTGTGTGGTACAATGGTAACACAAAAAGGATAGAAATAAATTAGCAAACCCGCCCTAATCGTACCTTACCAAATTTTTAATTTGATTATAAATTCAAAATATATGGTGCGGTACAACACACGACCATCATGGCAGACAGAGGTTAATAAACATCTAGATGCTAACTTAAAAACTTAAAAGAAACTTATAATTTATAATTATAATTATAAATATAATTATAATTTTTTTAGGATAACTATGCAACCTCTTTTTATACGTTCATAACGAAAACAGGCAAAACTGTACGAACAAAAACAATAATCTATGCCAGAATGACGTTTAAAAATTTATGTCAGATAGAGATTAATCAAAAAATTCTAAAGCAGCCCGCTTCTATAGTACAGTTTAACTTCATTCACGCACGCATGCACGTAAGCACGCGCGCACGCGTGTACCCTTGCACGTAAAAGTTGTACAATGAGCTAATAAGTCTATTTAGCGTTACTGAAAAAAAAGTCGATTGCATAACCTTCTATACTAACATATGTATGTACATTTGTAGAGTTACATTTTCTTTAAAAATATATTTACATAGATATTGAAAATAACTCGATTGCATAACCTCAAATGTGTATATGTAGGTTGGAAGGTAAAAATAATACATTCGCAAACAAAGCGGTAATGGGAATGTAGAGGTCAATAATACCAAAGGTGGAAAATTTCAAATTTGTGATGGTTATGAAAATACTCTGTTACGTTCACAAAGGCACTGATGCCCAAAACTAGGTGGTGTGCCGTAAAGCTCAGTCGTTTTGGGAAACACTCGGCTGGCGTAGAAATTATAAATTTTAAAAAGGGCACCGCTTGGTTTGTACTTGTAACGCCCTCAAACCAAGAAAGGGCCACGATACGATAAGAACGTCGAAGATAAAGAAAGCAAATACTAGTGGTATAACACATGTTTTTATTGCTTAACGCAACTCAACCCCTAAATGAACTTCTTAATATCTAAACTCAAAGCTTGCATGTGTACATATGACGGTAATTGTAACACACGATATCGTAAGAATAGGCTAACTGATATCTACTAGATACAAACCCCACATAAACTAATACACAAAAAAAAAAACTTATAGTAAAACGTTACTAAGCCCAAATCGTTTCAATAGTAAACTACTTATCTTTTTCAGTGCTAAACCCAAAAGTGAAAAATTATTTTCAGAAATGGCGGACTTCCGGTTATACCGGAAACTCATGCCAACTTCGTTATTTTAAATAGAACAACCTGTATATTATTACATTTTTGAATTCCTCGTTGAATTTAAAGTTCACTTTAATAACCATATATGGGTCTACGTCGCATTGATTCTGCGTTATTTGACATTTTGTAGAAAAAATGACGTTTCAATATCTCGAAGACGGATACAGGTAGACAGATGTGGCTTTCGTTTTTTACTTCGGAAAAGGGTACCGCATCATTCTCATTCATTGCAAAAAATCTTGCTTTTAGAATTCAATAATTTCTATCGCTCCGAATATAATTTTTTTCAAACATGGATAACTTGATTTTTTTAAATGGAACGACCCATATTTTCTTACATCAGCGTATAGGAAATTAAATTTCCTTTCCATTGATGTAACATTATCGATATTTTGAATAGTTTTCGAGATATTCACATTTTTATCTAATTTCAGTTTTTATTGCGCATTGCCGCGGTGCTTTGGAAAACGTTTGTCAATTGTTTTCAACAACTGAAGAGAAACGTCAGTTTCTCGAGCTTCTGTTGTGCTTTGCTGTCTTGTGTATCAGTTTAAGCGTTTCTACAAGACATTTCCATTAAAATGTTGTTGTCCGACGCAGAGTTGATGACATGACTTTCAAGGATTTATGGCGTCAAGGATTTACGCGGTACGGTATCCTGAACGAAGACTTCCCCGAGAAACAGCCCCCAAATAACAAATGTCATCTACATGTCTATATCAAATTGAAGGTTGTTTGGGTGTATTTTGTAACGCTAATGTTTCAAATTTTTCCATCAAAGAATTAGCTATAACTGGGTTAAGAGGACTACCCATTGCTACACCATCAAGCTGTTCATGGAATTTATTATTCCACTGAAAATAAGTCGTAGTGCTGAAAAAGAACGGTTATATTCTTTGGAAACGTATTAACAATATATTCAGTAGCTTCTTTAGAAGGGACTATTGTAAAAAGTGAAACTTACCATTATATCACCCTATTCAATTTTGAAATTAGGTATTTTTTCAATAAAGTCGCAGAATTTTTAATATAATAGGGTGTTTTACCTATATTCTATAGAAATATAATAGAAATGTAAGATGTTTTGGAAGATTATGTGTAGGAGAACCAATTGAATTAACAATAGGCATTAAAGGAACTTTACGTTTATGGATTTCTGGTAAACTATATTGGTTTGGTGAAAGAGCTCAGAGTTAGTTCCTCTGTATTTCTTCAGGAATAAATTTAATAAGTTATTTAGTTTTTAAAAGAAACTATTTCGTAGGATCTCTCGATAGTTCACATAAGTGTGTGGTTATGTTAGTAGTTCTAACTGTTAACATCTTACGTAAAGCAAAACCTCCAAAGAGCAACTTATCCTTTCGTCAACGTCGTTTCTTTATTTGACATTAAACGTAATGAAGATATAGTATTACAATCAGATGAAGGTAATGCAACTGTTAGTTGTTGAAACTTGTAAGTAGAACGGAGGCACCTTGCGTCGCCATTTTGGATTTTGTGGGACACTTCACCTTTCACTTTTTTACACGCCCACGTGGGGATCGTATGGTTTCTTTTCGAGGGCATTTTCAACCCTTTGATGGAATTTTCGCCCTAATTAGGACCCTTTTGGCTGTATTAAAAAATGTTTTAAGGTTCAGCCCCTGCAGGGTAGGTAAATGCGTGCGCATGCAGTGTTCTGAGAATAAAAAGATTTAATCTGTTATTAATTAGAGTTGCTTTTATCAAAGGAGATCGCATGGTTATTATTACATTTTTTTAATCCCATCTACAGGTTGTGACCTAATTTATTTATCCATTGGGGGTTATATTCTAATAAGGGCCCTAGTCTTGTAGCAGGGGAATCTATTCGTGGGCTTATTAATATGTGTTTATTATTAAACATTTATACAACCTCAGTATGAATTGGAAAGTGGAAATCAGTCGTCGACATCGTGTTAATTAATGTGTTTACAAACATTTTAAAATTTTACTATCTTGAATTTTTTTGGCCCTGGGACACCTTGGCAGCCATTTTTTTATATGCCCACGTGAGGATCGTATTTTGGCCTATTTTGTAAAGCAAACAAACAATTGGATTATTTCTGATATTAAAGAATCTAATCAATATAAAGATAACACATACCTACAATTGATTTTAAATACGCTGTTAAATTCTGTATAATGATAATAAAACATTTAATGGGTATTGCGTAATCAGTTAATCAACTTGTTGTTACCCAAAAGTGTATGTACGATTTCGCAATTGGACGTAAACAGTAATAATACACACTGCACATATTTTACGTACATGTATATATCGGGCTTTTTAGCTATCACAGACTAGATTAGTTAGAGAAATGTAATGCAATTACGAAGCTGTATGATTAAATTGATTTTCTAACTAACTTATAAAAAAGTGTCTATCAAACTGTCAACAGCCAAAACCAAATATATATTTGCGCAAACAGGTTATTTAATATTGTGATTTATGCAGCGAATTGCCTGTGTCCTTTTCTTTAAACTAGATTTCGCCTCTATGTTATTTTACATACATAAAAGTTCTGTCTCATCAGAAATGCCTCTGTCAGAAAAAAACGGCTTTGATTCTATAATCAGGTTAAACATGCATGTTGACCGCTTACTAGAGTACTATTTTTAAATTTTCGGGGTTTACCGATAATGGGGTTGTCATACCATCACATAAGCTTACTCGAAATAGGTACATTGTGGATAACTTTATTTTTGAGTTATGACAGGCAGAGTGTTTGCGATATGAGAAATCTAAGTAAATATACTGACGGTTATCGATGTATTTAGCAAGATGGCGTGGACACGAGCTCTGAAGCTAAAAAACTACATGTTCTATAATCGATGTATTTTCGGTTATTTTTCAAAGATGCGAAAAATACCTCAAAGTATACAGACGGATAAGGGCAAGGACTTTATTGCGAAAGTGTCTAGCAATTCTTTAACAAACATCGAATCTAATCATATAGACAAAATTTAGCGATGCGATGCTTTCATATAGGCAAGAATCGCACTAACGGGGTTACAGTTAATACGAAAGTCAATAACCTTTACAAATGATCTCTCTCAACGCTTTATTTGCGGTAAAACCTACGATACGTCGTTTACGTAACTGACCCAGGAAGACATTATCCAATGATTTTCGCTGTATGCCCACAGGTATAGTTAGTACTTTTACTTCGGTCCTTGTAGCAGAGTATTTTGCTGCAGTTGTTTCTAAGGCTTTAGCGCGCGCAATTAAAATGGTGGAAAGGATTCGTTTACGTCTCACCAGTAAACTAGCGTCCATAATTCGCGTCTTTAAAGATTATCTTAGATAAAACATAACAACACTTGATTATTTCAACATTAGTAAAGGGTAGGCCATGATTTCCATTATTTAAGGTGATATTTTGTTATTTTTTCATAAGTTATTAATTCCGAAAAGTAACCAATAGCCTAAAAGGATTATTAATTGTGAATATCATTAAAAACGTTGACCAGGTATTTTGTATTAATTTAATTAAATAACTTACAAACAAAAATAACTAAATGTAATATTAAACAAATAAAGTTTTATAATAAGTGTTCAAAATTAGGACCATCTACTTCTAAACATTTATGAATCCTTTTCATTAAGTTATGTCTTGTATTTCTGGAAATACGGTCGGGTGTTAGAGAATTAAAAGCAAGTAAGACCCTCTGCATCATATGTTCCTTTGTCGTAACATTTTCCGCTGTATTTTTTTAAGCCAGTTGGTTTGTCATAACAGGTTGGAAAAACACCTGATTTTTAATGTAACCCCAAATACCAAAATCTAGAGGAGCCAAATCAGGAGAGCGAGCTGACCAACGGAACGGACCCTGATTGGCAATCCATATATCATCAAACATGTCGTAAAGATGCTGAGCAACAGGCTCAAAGTTATGAGGAGGTGCTCCATCTTGCTGATACCAAGCTGAAGCCGTCTCTCCATTTCTTAAAGCATGTAACACCGGTCGTATGGCTTCTTCTAAAATGTGGCAATATCTTGTACCATTCAAATTTTCATCATAAAATTTTATCGTCTTTTATTGCACAAAAAACATTAAAACTCCAACTATCTTGGAAATAACGTTCTCTACTAACATGTGGATTTTCATTAGAGCAAAAATGGGAATTATGTCGATTAAATAATCCATTTTTGCTAAACTTTGCTTCATCACACCATATAACTTTTTTTATGAAGTTTCCATCCTCTTGCGTCTTCATTAAAAACCATTCACAGAATTCTACCCTTCGAGTAAGATCACCTAATTGTAAGTGTTGCACCAAATGATATGAAAATGGTTTCTATTTATGATTTTTTAAAATGCGATGAATTATTCTCGTCGACAATCTCTAATGGGGCATTTTGAGAGGCCGTAAAATAACCCAAAACATTAATTTCATTTATGTCACTGTCCACTAGTGGTTTATTTTGATTAATTTTTGTCTTAAATTGACCAAACTGACGGCAGTTTTTAAGCAATCTTCTTACAATATCACCAGCTGCATTTGGTCGATTTGGATACCTTTCTGCAAAAACACGGCAAGTCCGTTCAACAATTCTATTACACTCGCCGTAAATAATAATGAGATTTAAAAAATCATCATTAGTAAGTCCTACATTTGCCATTATTTACTATGAAATACAAATTGGTAAAGAAAACTGTCAAAACAACATAAACAATTAACGTTCTAACTATCAAATCTTTGACAGCCATGGCCTACCCTTTACTAATGTTGAAATAATTAAGTGTTGTTATGTTTTAGCTAAGATAATGAAATATCTCAGAAATGGTTGGATTTAGGTATAGTGAATACAGATACCAAACGAATTGGCTTAAAAAATACAGCGGAAAATGTAATAAAATACAGGGTGTTCTATTTAAAGTAAGCAATGATTCAAATTGTGCATGTTGGCGGCTAAATTTAAAACACCCTGTATGAAATATCAATGAGATGGATATATGGAGTTAACGTACAAGCGCTTGTTGTTTATTGGTTACAATTTCACGCCACTAGCTTCGTTATTAATGGAGATATCGTTATTCAATGTGGACTAGGATTTTTTCAAAATTTAAAAAAAATCAAAATATCTCGAAAATACTTCATTTTTGGTATAGAACATTGTGCACAAGTTTTATCTAGAATTTCATGTAGAATTCAAAAATAAAATAAAAATTTTAGGTTCCATTTAAAATAACAAAGTTGACGTCTACTTCCGGTATAACCGGAAGTGCCACATTCAGGACAATATTATATTTGAACTCAACGTGATCCAAAACCTACAGCTTCGTAATTTCAGATTTTTAACATAACTGTATCCGCCATTACTTTTAATCAAAGCTCTTTGCGCCACACCCTGTATACAGGGTGTCCCATACTTAATGGTACATAGAATCATGGTAGAATCCTCACCTAAAATTATGACGATTTGCCAAATATGACCTTAATAAAATGTTGATAATTAAGAAGTTACAGGGTGTTAAACTTGAAAATTATTAAATTGCTAGTGGCTTTTAACTTTTTTAATACCCTGTATTTTTGTACTGAATTTAGTGGAAAGTTTTACTCACCTAAGGCGCACCAAACCGTAGAACAATATATTAAACCGCTTTTGCCAGTGGTGTACAACATAAATGATAAACCCCTTCGCTGCGACTGTGCAAATATCAATTTCAACTATAAATTCATATTTTCCAATGTCTTGTACGTAAAATATGTACTCTTGTTGAGAACCCATGAAATGAATAATGATCGAGATATTAACCATTAAAGAGGCAAAAACACAGTAATTACAACTTATTTTTCTGCCTATCCACAATACATTTGGGTTCTTAACAAGAATACATATTTGACGTACAAGACATTGGGAAATATGAATTTATAGTTGAAATTGATATTTGCACAGTGGTATAATATTTAGGAGGGGTGAAGGGGTTTATCATTTATGTTGTACGCCACTGGCAAAACCGATTTAATATATTGTTCTACGTTTGGGTGATCATTAGGTCCGTAAAACTTTCGACTAAATTTAGTACAAAAATACAGGGCATTAAAAAAGTTAGAGCCATTAACAATTTAATAATTTTCAACTTTAACACCCTGTAACATTTTAATTATTTATTTTATTAAGGTCATATTTGGCAAATCGGCACAATTATGGGACACCCTGTATAATTTTAAGCACTTAATCAAGATCTATCGTATTATTACAGGTAAATTCTACAATTACTAACTTATTAATTTGCAGTGGATACCTTCGATCAGCTTGTAAACACGTACACCTGCACCCAGAAACCATTGGGCAATGATAATATTCTCGAACATAGATATTATATGGAGTTCCTTTGTCTTTTAGACTTCCATCAACTCAAATTAGAACAGTAATGAACTAACCAAAAGGAGATCATTTTTGTAAGACCAAGGTAAACCAGTTATCAAGTATTTTAGACAGCCACAAGAGGGATAACGTTATATAGAATTTACAGATAACTATTTTTTATAGGAACTTCTGCGGTTGGACTTGAACTAATGAAATGTGATAGACTCAAACTTTGTCCGCCGACAAATGACAATAATACAAGTATTACATGCATCAATAGAAGTATGAACATTTTCAGATTCCATGTCACGTAGTCGTTTCTGGGTCCAATGGGCTTTATTATTAAGGGTAAAACAGATGTTTCAGTTGTAAAGAATAGTACCGTGCATATTTTAAAATTAGCAATACAAGGTGGATACGTAATTCCAGGAGACAGTAAACTTGTAACTTATAATGCAACGTATTGTTATTAATGACCATAATTCACTTACGGTTTTATGCAAAATTACTGCCATGGAGTGGACATAATGTCACAGGTAATAATTTTGATCTATTATGCAGGCGCATTTTTTCCATTATCAGGTCTTTTACTTATTAAGGGTGTATTTTAAAATAGAACCATTATAGCATTTAGATTTATGGATATATAGAGTAATTAAAATTATTATTAATTTTAATTACATATTTACCTTTTAACTCATTCGTTCATAACAAAAAACTTATAATAGAATATACAGAGTGTCCAAGATAAGGAAGTACTGCATAGGGAAACCATATTAGAGTCGGTTAAATTAGAAAAAAGTTGTGCAACGAGGAGACCTTATAAATAGTGTTTACAAATAAAGTCAATTATCTTTTTTCGTTTTTTCAATTTTTTGAAAAATATGAATTTTGTGGTTTTCGTTTTTATTTATTCTTGAAGTTATTTCAAAAGGTATCAAGACACTTTCTCATGACTACTTTTTGAGCTCTACAAGAATGTGTTTATAATTTTTTTTCCGACGTTTCGTTTACGAGTAATCAACTTTATTTTTTTATATGGCGCAAAAATGTAATGGACCATGTGTTTCTTAACATAAATAAGCTCTTCCTACTGTTGAATGTAAGATTCCGGTTACCATTTCTGGATTAATTTTATTAAACGCCGCGGTAACCTCTGTGAAAAGTTGTTCTTCCGTTTCAAAATGGTGAACGTAAACCTGGTCTTTATTAAGTAACCCCAGAGGGAAAATCCAATGGGGTTAAGTCGGGTGACCGCACTGGCCAGGAAACATTAGCAGAAGTACAAATCAATCTCCTGGAAATTCTTCGGAAAGTATGAAAATTATTATTACACATATTAAAATACTTGTCTTTTCTGGGTATTTTATGGTGTATTTTTATATTTAAGTTTTGCAATCTTAACGTGTCGATATCATCGTTATGCGCTGGAGCACTGTCTTGTTAGAACCACCGATGTTGTACATTCTGTAACGGCAAATTATCCAGGCTTTCTTCCAACTGATTATGTAGTAAGTTGAAATAACTTTCCCCTGTTAAGGTATTGTGGTAAATAAAAAGTCCCAATATTATTGTTCCAAGCATTTCACACCACATGTGAATCCAAGTCTGTCTTGATGACTGAATTACATTTTCTGACGTGGGTTGTTTGGTGCCCAATAAAGAGTGTTACGTCTATTAAACATCTGGTTGTTAGTGATCATACTTTCGTCCGACCAAATTATTTTAAATGGAACATTAAAGTCGATTTCGCATTGCTTGGTATACCACTCACATAAAGTCCTTCTTCTACTTGCATTTTTAGGTCGGTGTCCTTTGCTAATTCTAAATTTGTAAAATTGATTTTTTTTTCAGAAAAAAGGGGAAATTTACTCCAAGTTGGTTTTCACTTTGCCCTGTGGACACTTTTGGGTAACTGCTTCAATAAGTTGATATTCGTTTTCGTTATCAGATCTATTGGTATTAATAGTTGCCTTAAATGAACCGTATTCCTCTAGGTTAAAAGCTTGATGTCTGAATATTGATCTATTCGGTCGCACACTTCCAGGATACTTATTAATGTATACGATATAACATGACCAAATGTCAAATTTTTCTAAATTACAAAAATTATCTTCCGGCATAGAGAGCATTCTTGTAAATAATCAATTACCTTAAACAGGTGTAAACAATCTGCATTTTTCTTAAAAGTGTCAGAACTGTCAACCGCGTTTTGTTCAAAGTCTGTTAATTAAAACATGAAAGAAATAAAAAAAAAAATCTTTTTTTGACAAAAAGTTTACAATCAATCACATTGAAATCGTTATGAAAAATACTGTCTAAGACAAGGTGTATTATGTTTTGGCATCATATAAAAAATAAAGTTTCGTCTACTAGTAAATGAAACGGCAAATAGATTCTAAAAAAGGATCTTGTAAAGCTAAAAAAGTGGCAATGAGAAAGTACCTTTTGTTTTTTGATATATTTTGAAATAACTTCAAAAATAAAAACAAAGAAAAATTATTTTTTAGAATATTGAAAAAACGAGATAATTGACGTCGGCAAACGCTGTTTACAAGATCTCTCCTTGGGCATGCTTTTCCTAATTTAACTGACTTAGTATCGATCATAGTTTCTGATATCCCCATGTAGTGCATCGTTATCTTGGAGACACGGTATTACACTATATATTGTTGAAAGGCCAACTACGCTTTCTATGCATGAATAGAAACTGAAGTTTGGTTTAAATTTCGGTAGTGGAACTGATATCACTAACATATTCTACGAAAAAATAATATAAAAACCAGTAATTTCGAAAACAGTGTGCTTGAGTCATAAGTGGATCTTGTTTGAGTTTTCAGGAATATTACATATCATTTACTGGTACCCTAGTGCATATATACAGGGTCTTTATTAATGTCCAACTCCCACGTAACTGAGGATGTTAGACAACTAAACTTACACAAATGGTAATAATTAAAAAAAATTCCTTAATCCATAGGAAAAAAAAATAAAATAAATTGTTTAATCATCGAAAATATAATAGAGGTACTTAAAGACACTAGTAATAATAATAGTCCATAAACAATGAAAAAAAATTGATATATGTTTATTTATTTAAAAACAAAGAAATGGTACAGTATATGCAACAATGCGGTCTTACACGAAGACGATTATTTTAATACATACTAATTAATTGCAAGCTTTTTTAGTACTTAGTAGGCTATCCTTTGTTTTTAATAACTAATTCACACCTTTTTGGCATACAGTTCACCAGGTTTTGTAATTCCTCTTTCGTAATGTAGTGATACAGGCATCAATTAGGGATTCAATTAATTTAACTTTCTTGTGGGGTTTTTTCTTGAAATCCTCTGCATAGGTTTTCTATTGGATTTAGATCCGGGGATTGTGCTGGCTAGTCTAATCTTTTAACTGTGTTGATCGACATCCAAGATTGAACGATCTTGCTTCTGTGCAAGGAGCATTATCATCTTGAAAAATAAAGGCTTTGTCAGGAAATAACTCTTTTTCGCTAGGTAGCATATTTTCCTGTAGGATATCAATATATTTGGTTGCAGTCATGATGCCAGAAACAACATACAATCTACCAACACCTTTATCATGACAGAGGTTGAATGTTTAATTGTTGGCAGAACGTACTGTCGTGAAAATTCTTCTCCAGGAATTCTTATGTATGTGTTTCTAGCATGATTGTTTATGTTAAATGTAGATTCATCACTAAATAATACATTCTGCCATTGTTCTGGAGTCCAATGGTGATGATCATTTGGCCATCGCAAACGACGGAGCCTTCGATATTCTGATAGCAAAAGTTTCTTCAGCGCTTTGAAACCCAGATGTAAAAAGTCTCCGTCTTACAGTAGAAATGCATACTCTTACACCAGTAGCTTCGCACCATACTGTAGTCAAATGTGTCAAATTACGTAATACGTCGTCTCTCACTGATGTTTTTTTTTTGGACGCCCACTGCGGGGTTTATCTTCAATATTTGCCATTTCAGAGTATTTTTGATCACTCTCACAACCACTGATTGATTGCACTGCACTTCACGAGCATTTCACGACTGGAATCGCCTTGTTTATGACGAAAAATGATTTCATATCGTTTTTCATCCAATAATTTGAACGATTTCTTTTCGGATGGCATTTTGACACTGTAGGACAGACAAAATGAAAATGAATAATCTACAGTATCAGCAGGTGTATTATGTAGTTGTAGCATGAGTGTGCTTGCTAATTATGCTTTTAACTTTCATATTAAATGCATTTCAATCACTCCACTCAGTTAAGCGAACAGTTTGTTATCGATTATAAGAAAGAACTTATCTTAATTCAATTTCTATGAAGTTCTAAGTACCTAATTGAGAGATTAGCTGCTAATACAGTCATTAAAATCTAGTATTTAGGAGTTTAAGCCATATCCTATGTGTGCATTTAAGGCAAACCTGATAATGAGCGAACATTTTGGTTTCATAGTTATTCCAAAATGTTTTAATATAACACGGAAAATATATTTTTTGTTTATAAGACTTAAAACACTTAAAACTGCACTATTCAGACCATACATAATATAAAATTAGATTTGAGACACTACTTAATTGTAAATGTAATGACCAAAAAGTTTTGGAGTGTAATTAGTATTAATTATAACGTTGCTAATTAGATTTCAGTTTCCAGACTGTACGTTTTATAGATTTATGAAAGGTCTCATGTCAGAGTTTCTCTAGATTACTGGTAGTATATCAATTTCTAGAGAGTTCGGGAAGAGTAGCATTAGAGAAAGTGGTAGAAGGGCAATCTATATAATTTTAAGCACTTAAGCAAGATGTATTATTACAGGTAAATTCTACAATTACTAACTTAATAATTTACTTATAAACTCAGTTGTGAAAAAAAAGGATTGCGTATTTAACAGTTTTCATTGATAAATTACAGAAAAATGAAACCTGTCTCATCGAATCTGTCAAAATTTCAGATTTACTTATGGAGTCGTATCGAATTTCCGTTCAAATTAAACTTAGTTTGGAAAAGAAAAGACAGACTAATGGCTTTATGATAGAAACATCCGTATAACGGTTTCTGTTTCAATTATAGTAATGGACTAAACCTAGTCTCTTTGAAAATAATAATAATAAAGTGCAGCTATAAGTAAAGAGAAACAGAGAGAGGAGGTCGGTTAATTAATTGTTTCTCGTCTTTTTGATAACTCCATCAATCACTCCATTATTATATAGAAGACATCAATAAAATCGTTCCATTAACTAGAAGTTGATGTTTTTTACTAGCGAACACGAAAAGATATTGTTAATTAACGTTTATTGAATTGTGTAGGAAATTTTGTGTAATGTCACCCTTTTCAGTTTATGTTATGTTAAACATCTAAATACTTCTAGTGCTTAAACCAATTAATTTGGGTATGTACCGTATGCGTTAGTGCTACCAATTTATAAGATTTTCCGATTACTACTATTTATGTTTTGTTAGGTTGTACCAAGCTATTTCATTATGTAATTATTTGCTATAGGAACTAATGTGTTTACATCATCCGCTATTGGATAGCAGGTGGAATTATTGCAGTTCAGTTACATTAATTACAAGTTAATCGGAATATTAGCAGTGATTTAAATTTTAATCGAAATATAAACTTAACAGTCACACAATATGCTACGATTATCTAAGCACCAAGTCGATCTGTCGTATTCAGTTTTTGAATAAGTGCCACTTAGATGTGAACGCCTTATTTACTTTTAACTTTTAAAAATTCTTAATTGCTTACGCACATAATTGTGGGCAGCAGTTAAAATATAACATTTTGATCAATTCAGCAATAACGAAAAATAATATATCTTTGGTCTGTAAACTTTTCGATCAATAAGTAATACTTCGGAATTGTAGTCACTGTCGAGGTTGGAGTAAAGCTATATAAATTACTCCTGTGAATTATTAACCTTCATTTAATTTTTATATAGTACAAAAGGCATGCAGTTAGACAAGTTTACAGTTGTAGAACTAGCAAAACAATTATAAGGAGTTTGCTATAAAAATTTATACTATACGAATTAAGTTTTAGTGTACGGACAGTTTCTACGTCGTAATAGCACACAAATTATTACACAAAATGGGTAAATCGTTAAAATAATCAAACTTCGGGGGAGCCACCCTGTTTCGTAGGGGATGGGAACTGTTCCATTTAAATATCGTAAACTTTTGCAGCTTCAAATACGTCTTAGGGTGCCACAGATATGCAAAATCCTATAAACTAAGTAAGTAACACAACTGAAAATGAGTCAATAAATTTCAACTCACGCAGATGATACACATGACCTGATATCGTATCTCAATCTTTGTTTTATTGCAAAACATTGTCTGCAACATTTTCGTTACGAAAGTTAATGTATAACTGAACTATTACAATACTTTTTTGGGTTTTATATGGTGTATTTGTATTCAAATTCTTGAAGATGTTGAAAAAATTTTTCGAAATTTGAAAAAAAGAGTAAAGTTGCGAAAAACTTTAATTTGAAAATGATAAAAGCATTCACAAATAGAAACATGACATCAATTAATATAATCCAGTCAAATCTAACAAAGAAATAGGTTTGTCAATGTGCAAGTGTTATTTAACAATGAAAAACATAATGTATCACGTTTTCTGTAATTTTTAATTTTAATTTTAATATCAACTACTTATGTTAAATTATAGTGCTGAGCCAATGTATACTTTTCCACATAACCAAGGTAACTTATCCACTCCGGAAGATGATAATGAGTTTAAAACATCTTTAGGTGACTTGAAATATTCTTTAATCCTTCTTGTAGGTTAAAAAACCGTCCTAATGGTTAATTATGGGTATGTTATATATGACATTATTAATATCAGTAAGTGAGTATCAATTAGCTTGTAAGCATTTTGTTTATATATATATATATATATATATATATATATATATATATATATATATACAAGGTGATTGTAAAATAGGTGGTCAAAATTAGGAGCTGATGCAGAATAGCAATGCAAACAAAAAAGTTCCTATCAACTTGGGTCGTAAAATGCACCATTACGGAGATACAGGGTGTTTAGTTTTCAATTCAATATGTTAATTTATTTAATATTTCCGTTAGTTTTCAATAAATAACTTTCAAATTTGTAGCATTGCCTATAACTCTTATGCCGAATAACGAGATTTATCTAATTTCAATGTATCGTGCAGATGGCGCTAGTTGCCGCATATTTTTGTGGTTAAAAATGACGTAACTTTTTTCTAACAAGAAGTATAAACTTTCCAAAGGCACAATTAGATTCTGCGATTAATATTGCATAAAAAATTATTGAGCTCGCTATCTGGAACCATTTCCGAATGAAACTCAATTTCACATTTCAATTCTCAATTATTGGTATTACTACAATTCGGAGAAGTCAGTAGAATATTATTGAAATAAATGATTATAAACAGATTTAACAGAAAATATGAATAAATTACCGATAATGATATCATTTCAATTCTCAAAGTGTCCTCCATTTTCCTGTATACACTGTTGCAGTCTTCTCATCAGTGAAAATACTACACGATTTGGTCTTTGCTCTTGTACTATTTCATAGAAAGCGTCTTCAATTCGCTGGCGCAGTTCCTCAACAGTTTCAATCAACTGAGCACATACTTTATTTTTCACTTGTCCCCAAACATTGAAATCCATAGGATTGAGATCTGGTGACCTAGGGGGCCAAATTAAAGGAGCCTCATTGCCTCGGCCTATCCATTGATTTGAAAAATTTTCGGATAGCTATATACGACACTGTCGACTAAAATGGGGAGGGGCCCCATCATGCATGCACGCCTTCTCGCTAAAGGAATATCTTCCAAAAGTTCATAAAGTTGATTGGATAAGAAATTGTACGTTTCTCCGGTTAAATTACCTTGGAGAATGCGGTAGCCTAGAAGTTCAGTCCCAAGTGTTGCAGCCCAGACATTAATTTTGAAAGAATGTTGGTAATGAGTAGTTTTTCTGGCATGCGGATTCTCATCGGCCCAAACATGTTCATTATGCGTGTTAAACACTCCGTTTCTGGTGAAAGTAGCCTCATCGCTAAAGCTGATATTTAAAAGAAAATTGGGGTTCTGTTCATGCCTCCTCAGGAGCAATCCACAAAATCTCATGCGTATGGGTCTATCAGCTGGCAAAATATCCTGGACTTGACGGTAATGGTACGGATGCAATTGTTGTTCTTTTGCAACTCTCCAAACAACTGGTTGTGACACTTGAATTTGTAGTGACACACGCCTAGTACTAACAGTGGGATTATCTTCAATAATATTCAAAATACTCTCCTCATTTGCAACTGATCTCACCGTCCTTCGTCTTCCCCTATCAGCAGTCTGAGGCTTCAAAGTTCCACTTTTACGTAAGCGGCGTTCAGTAGACAGAAATGTTTTATAATTAGGCAGATTTCTTCTGGGATATTTTTTACTGTACCGTCTCACAGCAGCCCGTGCACTTCCAAGACATTCGCCCAACACCAGCAGCATATCAACATACTCGTAAAATGTGTAGAGCGGCATTTTAATTTAACAAAGGTGCAGAACACAATATCAAACAATTTAAACATTAATGATAGATAGCGAAATATTAGCAAGCTACTGTCAGTGCCTACTTTTTTTACGTTTCAGTGCAATACGAATGCGAATGTATGATTAGATTACACACGAACAAGGTCCACGTAATGCAAAATTTCATTTTTATCGACAACGGTTGTAGATATCGCGTTTCATAAGTTGATTGAAACTGTTGAGGAACTGCGCCAGCCAATTGAAGACGCTTTCAATGAAATAGTACAAGAGCAAAGACTAAATCGTGTAGTATTTTCAATTATGAGAAGACTGCAACAGTGTATACAGGAATATGAAGGACACTTTGAGAATTGAAATGATATCATTATCGGTAATTTATTCATATTTTCTGTTAAATCTGTTTATAATCATTTATTTCAATAATATTCTACTGACTTCTCCGAATTGTAATAATACCAATAATTGAAAATTGAAATGTGAAATTGAGTTTTATTTGGAAATGGTTACAGATAGCGAGCTCAATAAGGTATACCTTTTTTATGCAATATTGATCACAGAATCCAATCGTGCCTTTGGAAAGTTGATAATTTTTGTTAGAAAAAAGTTATTGTCATTTTTAACCACAAAAATAGGCGGAGACTAACGGAAATATTAAATAAATTAACTTATCAAATTGAAAACTAAACACCCTGTATCTCCGTAATGCTGCGTTTTACGACCCAAGTTGATAGGAACTTTTTTGTTTGCATTGCTACCCTGCATCAGCTCCCTAATTTTGACCACCTATTTTAGAATCACCTTATATATATATATATATATATATATATATATATATATATATATATATATATATATATATATATATATATAAACTTCTATTCGTTTCTTTTTTCATGATAAACTGGATGCTAGGATGTATACCGTTTATAAACATTAAAAATTCATATAGTGCTTCTTCTCGATGCCCCCAAATAACAAATGTCATCTACATGTCTATATCAAATTGAAGGTTGTTTAGGTGTATTTTTTAACGCTAATGTTTCAAATTTTTCCATCAAAGAATTAGCTATAATTGCTACACCATCAAGCTGTTCATGGAATTTATGATTCCACTGAAAATAAGTCGTAGTGCTGAAAAAGAACGGTTATATTCCTTGGAAACATATTAAAAATATATTCAGTAGCTTCTTTTAGAAGGGACTATTGTAAAAAGTGAAACAACATCAAAACTTACCATTATATCACCCTCTTCAATTTTGAAATTAGGTATTTTTTCAATAAAGTCGGCAGAATTTTTAATATAATAGGGTGTTTTCCCTATATTTTATAGAAATGTAAGATATTTTGGAAGATTATATGTAGGAGAACCAATTGCATTAACAATAGGCCTTAAAGGACCTTTACGTTTATGGATTTCTAGTAAACTATATTGGTTTGGTGACAGAGCTCAGAGCCAGTTCCTCTGTATTTCTTCAGGAATAGATTTAATAAGTTATTTAGTTTTTAAAAGAAACTATTTCGTATGATCTTTTGATAGTTCACATAAGTATGTGGTTATGTTAGTAGTTCTACTTACGTAAAGCAAAATCTCAAAAGAGCAACTTATCCTTTCGTCAACGTCGTTTCTTTATTTGATATTAAACGTAATGAAAATATAGTATTACAATCAGATGAAGGTAATACAACTGTTATATTAAACATGAACGTCTATAACACTAAATTAGAACTGCTCACCCACAGACATATCGACTTCATTGAAAATAAACGTAATTTCAAAATTGTAAAGAGTGATATAATGCTCAGTTTTGATGTTATTTCACTGCTTACAAAAGTTCCCCTAAAAAACTATTAAATATAGTGATCATATTTTTCTAAAGGATATAACCATTCTTTTTCAGCAGTTTTACTACGACTTATTTTCAGTGGAATAATAAATTCTACAAATTAATGGTATAGCGATAGATACTCCTCTTAGTCCTGTTATAGCTAATTTTTCATGGAAAGCCATACGCGTAAAAAAATTGGTGTAATTAAATCTTTAGTGGATCGAGCAAAACGAATTTGTGATCTCGAATTTTTGAAAAATGAACGTAAAGATTTAATGAAATCCTTAAAGGGTTAATGTATATTCATTTAATGAAATTAATAATGTTATTACACCTGCTAGACATAACCATAAAGGACAACCAGTACTTAATGTTGGTGCTGCTTATCGTCTTTTATAACTAATGTTACAGATAGAATTGAAAAATCGTAATTAATTAAAATTAAAATTACAGAACATTTAACGCCATTAACATCTTCCGGAGTACATAAGTTATCATTATACTTAGAATTTACTTCAGTTCTACATACTTAAGGACAAAATTTACATCGATTGGGGCTTGAACCTTGATGGCGCAGTTGGTTAGCGCGGTACTCCAGCAAAGTACAGGTCGTAGGTTCAAATCCTACTCGAGGTAAACTTTTTATTTATGTATTTAATAAAATTAATAATAATTTTTAATTACATATTTACCTTTGAACTTATCCGTTCATAACAAAAACTTATAATAATATAAGTTATCTTGTTCATTTGGAACTACAAGACGTAAATAACGTATGAGATTTTGTAGATTAGGTGAACCAGAGAAATCTGCGGAAGCTGACCATGCCTTAAATAATTTAAATCTTGACAATCAATTTGATAATATAGAAATACTGTCCAGACAAGCTCTTTATTATGTTCGCTTACAACGTGAAGCTTTTGACAGATATAAACATTCTAATAGTTTCAATAGGGAAGAATGAAATCTCCGTTTAAATAGGTTTTAGCGTCTTCTATTTAAAAATGGCTCAATGGTAGGTTTTAAAAAAAAGTACACGTTTTGAGAAAAAAATAAACAGGCGCAATCACCAAAATAATGAAATTTTATTTCAACAACTATTAATGGTTAATATTACATCTTTTGACAACATGAAAACTAATCTACAAAAATGATAGCGGACCATGCACTTCAATGGCACGCAAATCGGTTAACACTTTCTCATCTTCCTTTGGACAATGCCTTGGTCAACTTCCCGAATCTTTCTAAAAATTTTCGCCGGCAGCTGCTGTTCATAAATCTTTCGACACAATAATGACGCATTGTGGCACAAAGCGAGATCGAGCTAAGGTATTATTTCATCGTTCTAATAAAATTAAGCAGTTTCGGTAAGCATCTTTCAGTATAAAGCTCAGTATCCACAGCTTCTCCCCGAACTCTGCCCACATAAGTGTTGAAACACCAGCCACTGAAGTCGCACACCAGACTAAATTTTTACAGATTTTTTTTGCTTTGAATTTTACTTCGTTTGGACAATTTTCAATAATCAGAGGTATAAAACCTATCATTACCTGTCATTTCAGAATCTGACAGCATAAAATATTTCTCATCGTCTATTATGATCACACGGTTATTCACAAAATGCCTTCGTCTCAAAGCTCTGCAACATATAGGTACTTTTTCGAGCTGTGCCTGGGTGTATGTAGGACATTTCCTTCTCTTTCTATAAACTACACCATTTCTTGACAAAATTCTCTGGACGGTCTTGTATGAGACCCCAATAAGGCGACCCAGCATTCTACTAGAGATTCCAATTCTGTCTTGAACAGATTGTACCAATCTATGTCGTGTTTTGACTCAAAACATGAGGTCTGCCAGTTTTAGGCAAATTAATGCAAAATAAACCCAACTAAGCTATAGATGCTCTTGCGAATTTCAAGTTTGTATGACATTCTGAACGCCGTTATTGAATAAACTTGCCGTTTTTCAAAAGCAAGAAAACATGATTTGTTTACCCTATCGCATGGCAACTAGATAAGACATCCATATCGAGTAGAAATTTCAAAGCAAACTTTTTCTCAAAACTTATGGTCCACACGTTATTGGTATATCTAGGTTTTTGCTGTGTTTTTTTCTAGACCTTAGAAGTAAATGCTTTACCAATTACCTATATGTTAAATTATCACAATTTAACATATGTAGATGAAATTAAAATTAAAATTAAAAATGATATAAAACGTACTACATTGTGTTTTCACTGTAAAATGACACTTACATTTATTAACATAGCTATTTCTTTATTAGGTTTTATCAATTTCAAATTAAAGTTTTTCACAACTTTACACTTACATCATGACTTGATTAAACTTTATTAAATTTCTTATTTGGATATAACATTTTTTACTCTTAACCTTCGACCGCTAGAGGGTATTCTGATTTGTCATCTTCAAGGCAGTTTCACAATATTTAATTTATTAATGATTTTTACTAAAATTGTATTCCATCGTTGACTTTATACGTTGATCAAACTGCTATATTGTAACACCCTAAATGAAATGTTTCATAATTTCCCTGCCAGCTCAGTCTCTACAAAGGAGGTTCTGTTGGCAATTTTCAACAGTGAATTGTGTGCTGGGTTGCCTATAGTTAAAACAAATTAACACAATAAACGTCGATAAAATATAATGGATAATTGTAATTACACAAGGAAGAAAATTAAAATAACCTTCTTAAAAATATAGTAACTAAAAAAAATAATTCTGCGTGTAATAATTAAAATAAAACGGAATTCGGAGTTCCAATATAGTTATCGATCTGGCTTCGGAGTAGATTGTGCCTGGTCGTAAGATGCAACAAATTTACAAGACGTGATTCTGTCAATTACCGCGGGTTTTTTCGTGCAATAATAATTAATAATAATGATGAGTTTGTTTACGTTAATGGTGTATGCGAGGATAAATGGACTGTGTGGTTTTCTTATCAATATTCCTGGAGAAACAACTACAATTTTTCATCCAGTTAAAATAGTAATTTTGTGACTATTTTTGAAATGAATTGGTGAATAATTAAAAATACAGGAGTTGAAATCTTTGGGACTTGGAGAAGGTTTAAAATTGAATATAAATAGTCGATAATGAATGGAAATTTGGTATATTCAAACAGGTTAGGGTTGTGTCCTTGGCCTATATATAGAGCGTTAGCATTGACTAACGATTCCTCAATCAACGGCGTTAGGAATACAAAACAGCCGACTGCTTGCTTTAGAAATTCGTTGAATATTATGATCCAGATTAATTTAATGTTAATGAATGATACTAAAATAGATTGAACGGTGTGATATCGTGTAGGGTAAATGAATGTAATTGTGTCAAATGAAGTAAATGGAATACAATGTGAATATCCAATTATACTGATGTAAAGTAATTACACTTTAAACTAAACGGAGGTAGTTCAATATAAAGTTAAGGGAGTGTGAAATTGAAGCAGGGTCCAATTAATTATGTTTGATAATTACTACTAGGATTAGGTGAAATAAAATGTAGTGAATTTATTCTGGTGGTATTATGTTTAAATTACAGGACAATGTGATGGTTTTTTAACACCAGGTAGCAGTAGTTCGGAAAGGAGTTCAAAAGGGTATGGTAAGTGGTATATTTGTAATATGCTGGTGACGGAGTTTTATTCGGTGAATCAGGATTAATCAACTAATGTTTTCTATACATCCTTCGTGGTTGTAACTCAATGGATGTTAGAAAGGGGGAAGGTTCACAAAATTATATATAAAGGAAAATTATAGGGGTATGTAGCAGTATAAGATTACCTTATAACTGGTCGGAACCACCATTAATAAAGTAATGCTATTAACAATCTTGGTCTATCCTTCGAGCTATGTACACCGAGGGACAGGTAAAAGATGGTTTCTCGAACATTAGGTTAGAGGGAAGAGGGTTTCGTAAAATCGCTTTACTTCTTGGGGCCGAAGCCATCAGTAGTAGAACAATGTCACTAGGTAACTAGTTACAACTCCTCAAGGTTCGAACACCGAGAAAGTGTGCAAATAGGTACTTACGTTTGTGGTTGAGGGGAATTAAAATAAAAATTAAGAAACTGCAACTAGGATATTGGCAGATCAGGAAGTATGTCAGGATGGTATTAGAATTAAATGAATAACAGACAGGTTATAATAAACTAACAATAGACAGGTTATAGTAAGCAGCCAGGTAATTCTCAGGATCAAGTACGAATGAATCGAATTGAATGAGTAGCATGAGTGAAGGGGGGGCATGGTTATTCATAGGGGGTTTGGTTTACTAGTAAAGGGAGAAGGAGTGGGAAACTGACATTATTTTAAATAAATACTACGTTCAGTTGAGGAAGGAAGTAGAAAAGGTAGAAAAGTTTTGAGGAATTTAATTGCTAGGATAAAAAAATTAATTGGGATGATTTTTCGGATCATTACAATATTAATAATAGGTTTATGTTTGCATTTACACTGTTTCAAATTTCATAAATTTGTTTCATCTTAAACAATTCTGAAAGAGTGTGTTACTACTGACGGAAATAGTTGTAAGTGTTATAGAAACTTTAAGATTTGTGTAACATAAATTAAAAAAACCCAAAAAGCGAAGTATTTTAGATATGTATAATAATGATGAAAATTATTATTAATTTTATTAAATACATAAATAAAAAGTTTACCTCGAGTAGGATTTGAACCTACAACCTGTACTTTGCTAGAGTACCGTAACCAACTGCGCATCAAGGTTCAAGCCCAATCGATGTAAATTTTGTTTTATGTATGTAGAACTGATGTAAATTCTAAATATAATGAGATTATAATAAAATTACTTATATTAATGGAATGTGAGCCTGCAATATCGCAAGGATTACACATACCAAAGCAACTTGACTAATATTAAATTATTATAAGTTTTTGTTATGAACGAATAAGTTCAAAGGTAAATGTGTAATTAAAATTATTATTAATTTTATTAAATACATAAATAAAATATGAAAATGTAAACTTTCACCATTAACACTCATAATAAAATACTTATCTTTTGGGATTTTTAATGGTGTACTTTAAATTATACAATCTAAACGTTTCGATAACACTTACAGTTATCTTCGTCAGTAGTAATGTTAGTTAAAAATTGTTAAAGATGTAGTAAACAATTTTGTCAAATTTGAAAAATTCAAACATAAACATAAGCCTGCTATTAATATAACAGTTTGAGAAACGTATAAGCCAACTATAAAATTGTAGTAAAGAATAACTAGGTCATTAAAATTAAATATTGTTAAACTGCCTCAAAGATGACAAACCAGAACACTCTCTACGCGAAAGCTAACGATGAAATTTCCAGCCAAAAACACATTTAACAAAATTTAATCGAGTTATGATGTAAGTGTAAAGTTGTGAAAAACTTCAATTTTAAAATGATAGAAGCATTCACAAATCCAAACATTACATCAAAAATAACCCAGTTAAATCTAACAAAGAGATATCTTTATCAATAATTGGAAGTGTTATTAACAATGAAAAGCACAATGCAGAACGTTCTTTGTAATTTTTAATTTCAATTTAATTTCAACTACTTATGTTAAATTATAGTGCTGTGGAAATTTAACATATAATTGATAAAGCATTTGCTTCAAGGTCTAGGAAAAACACAGCAAAAACCTAGACATACCAAAAGTTGAAAACAAATTAAAATCAAGGCGTATCATTATGCTCTTTTAATTATAAGATGCCAAAACCTATTTAAACGGAGATTTTCTTCTTGTCTATTAAAATTATTCGGGTGTTTATATATTTCAATAGCTTCACGTTGCAAACGAACATAATAATGGTTTGTCTTGACAATATTTTCATATTGTCAAATTGAATGTCATGATTTAAATTATTCAGGGCATGGTCAGCCACAGCAGACCTCTCTGGTTGACCCAATCTACAAAATCTCATATGTTCTTTGCGTCTTGTATCAAAGCTACGTTTTGTGGTCCGATGTATACTTTTCCACATGAACAAGATAACTTATACACTCCGGAAGATGATAAAGGGTTTGACACATCTTTAGGTGATCTTAAATGTTCTTTAATTTTTCTTGTAGGTTTAAAAATAGTCCTAATGCCATGTTTGATTAGGATTTTTCAATTCTATTTGTAACATTAGCTATAAAAGGAAGAAAAGCAGTACCAACATTAAGAACTGGTTTTTCTTTAAGGTTACGCCTAGAAGGTGTAATAACATTATTAATATCTGTAAGTGAATATCCATTATCTTGTAAGGATTTTCTTAAATATTTATATTCATCATTCAAAATTCAGGGTCACAAATTCGTTTTGCTCGATCTACTAAAGATTTAATTACACTAATTTTTTGACGTGGATGGTGGTTGGATAATTTATGAAGGTATCTATCAGTGTGTGTCGGCTTTCTGTAAACCTTAAAAGATAGTGAATTATTATTTTTAGATATTAATATGTCAAGAAATGGTAAACTTCCATTAGTTTCTTTTTCCATGGTAAACTGAATACTAGGATGTATACCATTTATAAAAACCAAAAACTCATGCAGTGCTTCTTCTCCATGTCTCCAAATAACAAATGTGTCATCTACATATCTATACCAAACTGAAGGTTTTTTAGGTGTATTTTGTAACGTTAATGTTTCAAATTTTTCCATATAAAAATTAGCTATAACAGGACTAAGGGACTACCCATTGCTACACCTTCAATCTGTTCATAAAATTTATTATTCCACTGAAAATAAGTTGTAGTAAGACAGTGCTGAAAAAGAATGGTTATGTCCTTTGGAAAAAGATGATCTATGTATTCAATAGTTTCTTTTAGAGGTACTTTTGTAAAAGTGAAATAACATCAAAATAATTTATATCCAATTTTGAAACTATGCATTTTTTCAACAAAGTCGGCAGAATTTTTAATGTAATGGGGTGTTTTTCCTATATGAGGTTGTAATAACAATGTAAGATGTTTTGCAAGGTGATATGTAGGAGAACCAATTGCACTAACAATAGGCCTTAAAGGAATATTAGGTTTATGAATTTTGGTAAACCATATAGTTTTGGTGAAATAGCTTCAGAGTTAGATAGTTTCTTCTTTATTTCTTCAGGAATAGATGATAATTTAATCAGCTCTTTAGTTTTTAAAAGAAACTTTTTTGTTGGATCTTTCGGTATTTCATGATAAGTTTCTGGTCCCAACAATTGTTCTATCTTAGTGTTATAATCGTTCATATTTAATATAACAGTTGCATTACCTTTATCTGATTTTAATATTATAATATTTTCATTGCGTTTAAGATCAAGTAAAGCATGTCGTTGACGAAAGGATAAGTTGCTCTTTGGAGGTTTTGTTTTACGTAATATGTTAACGGTGTTATATCTAACTTCATTAGCAGCATCAAAAGGTAATAATCTAATGGAGTTTTCGATGTTGGAAATTATATCTTCAAAAGGTATTACTCTTGGTGTTATCGCAAAATTTCCTCCTTTAGAAAGCGCTTCAATAGCATAATCTGAAACAACATTATCAGAAAGGTTTATAACTGTTTTTCTACAATCAATAGATGGTCTATTATTTTGTTGTTTGTATAATTTATTAAATTTTTCTTTTTGACGTTGACATGAGATGTCAAAATTTATTTCCATAGATTTAAACGTTATAGAATCAATTTTATCCCAATCTTCTTTATTCAAAATAGATGAAATTTCTAAATGTAAATATAAAAGATTTTTATCGGTGTTATCCAGTAACTTCCTAGTAATATGTATTTGATTACGTAGAAGAGCATTTTCAGTTCTTCTGTAAATATTATTCGCTTGCTTGTTATTAAAATTTCTTTTAATATAGATAAACTTTGGGATAATCTTTTGGTCTCGGCATCGTAATAAAAAGTGAGTGACGATAATAATTGTGCTTTACGTTTCCTTAATTTTTCAAATTGTCTGATAAAACGATAAGTTTCCTCCCATAAAGGACTGAAATATGAAAATGTAAACTTTCACCATTAACACTCATAATAAAATACTTATCTTTTTGGGATTTTTAATGGTGTACTTTAAATTATACAATCTAAACGTTTCGATAACACTTACAGTTATCTTCGTCAGTAGTAATGTTAGTTAAAAATTGTTAAAGATGTAGTAAACAATTTTGTCAAATTTGAAAAATTCAAACATAAACATAAGCCTGCTATTAATATAACAGTTTGAGAAACGTATAAGCCAACTATAAAATTGTAGTAAAGAATAACTAGGTCATTAAAATTAAATATTGTTAAACTGCCTCAAAGATGACAAACCAGAACACTCTCTACGGCGAAAGCTAACGATGAAATTTGCCAGCCAAAAAACACATTTAACAAAATTTAATCGAGTTATGATGTAAGTGTAAAGTTGTGAAAAACTTCAATTTTAAAATGATAGAAGCATTCACAAATCCAAACATTACATCAAAAAATAACCCAGTTAAATCTAACAAAGAGATATCTTTATCAATAATTGGAAGTGTTATTAACAATGAAAAGCACAATGCAGAACGTTCTTTGTAATTTTTAATTTCAATTTAATTTCAACTACTTATGTTAAATTATAGTGCTGTGGAAATTTAACATATAATTGATAAAGCATTTGCTTCAAGGTCTAGGAAAACACAGCAAAAACCTAGACATACCAAAAGTTGAAAACAAATTAAAATCAAGGCGTATCATTATGCTCTTTTAATTATAAGATGCCAAAACCTATTTAAACGGAGATTTTCTTCTTGTCTATTAAAATTATTCGGGTGTTTATATATTTCAATAGCTTCACGTTGCAAACGAACATAATAATGGTTTGTCTTGACAATATTTTCATATTGTCAAATTGAATGTCATGATTTAAATTATTCAGGGCATGGTCAGCCACAGCAGACCTCTCTGGTTGGCCCAATCTACAAAATCTCATATGTTCTTTGCGTCTTGTATCAAAGCTACGTTTTGTGGTCCCGATGTATACTTTTCCACATGAACAAGATAACTTATACACTCCGGAAGATGATAAAGGGTTTGACACATCTTTAGGTGATCTTAAATGTTCTTTAATTTTTCTTGTAGGTTTAAAAATAGTCCTAATGCCATGTTTGATTAGGATTTTTCAATTCTATTTGTAACATTAGCTATAAAGGAAGAAAAGCAGTACCAACATTAAGAACTGGTTTTTCTTTAAGGTTACGCCTAGAAGGTGTAATAACATTATTAATATCTGTAAGTGAATATCCATTATCTTGTAAGGATTTTCTTAAATATTTATATTCATCATTCAAAATTCAGGGTCACAAATTCGTTTTGCTCGATCTACTAAAGATTTAATTACACTAATTTTTGACGTGGATGGTGGTTGGATAATTTATGAAGGTATCTATCAGTGTGTCGGCTTTCTGTAAACCTTAAAAGATAGTGAATTATTATTTTAGATATTAATATGTCAAGAAATGGTAAACTTCCATTAGTTTCTTTTCCATGGTAAACTGAATACTAGGATGTATACCATTTATAAAACCAAAAACTCATGCAGTGCTTCTTCTCCATGTCTCCAAATAACAAATGTGTCATCTACATATCTATACCAAACTGAAGGTTTTTTAGGTGTATTTTGTAACGTTAATGTTTCAAATTTTTCCATATAAAAATTAGCTATAACAGGACTAAGGGACTACCCATTGCTACACCTTCAATCTGTTCATAAAATTTATTATTCCACTGAAAATAAGTTGTAGTAAGACAGTGCTGAAAAAGAATGGTTATGTCCTTTGGAAAAAGATGATCTATGTATTCAATAGTTTCTTTTAGAGGTACTTTTGTAAAAAGTGAAATAACATCAAACTGACCATTATATCACCCTCTTCAATTTTGAAACTATGCATTTTTCAACAAAGTCGGCAGAATTTTTAATGTAATGGGTGTTTTTCCTATATGAGGTTGTAATAACAATGTAAGATGTTTTGCAAGGTGATATGTAGGAGAACCAATTGCACTAACAATAGGCCTTAAAGGAATATTAGGTTTATGAATTTTGGTAAACCATATAGTTTTGGTGAAATAGCTTCAGAGTTAGATAGTTTCTTCTTTATTTCTTCAGGAATAGATGATAATTTAATCAGCTCTTTAGTTTTTAAAAGAAACTTTTTGTTGGATCTTTCGGTATTTCATGATAAGTTTCTGGTCCCAACAATTGTTCTATCTTAGTGTTATAATCGTTCATATTTAATATAACAGTTGCATTACCTTTATCTGATTTTAATATTATAATATTTTCATTGCGTTTAAGATCAAGTAAAGCATGTCGTTGACGAAAGGATAAGTTGCTCTTTGGAGGTTTTGTTTTACGTAATATGTTAACGGTGTTATATCTAACTTCATTAGCAGCATCAAAAGGTAATAATCTAATGGAGTTTTCGATGTTGGAAATTATATCTTCAAAAGGTATTACTCTTGGTGTTATGCAAAATTTCCTCCTTTAGAAAGCGCTTCAATAGCATAATCTGAAACAACATTATCAGAAAGGTTTATAACTGTTTTCTACAATCAATAGATGGTCTATTATTTTGTTGTTTGTATAATTTATTAAATTTTTTTTTGACGTTGACATGAGATGTCAAAATTTATTTCCATAGATTTAAACGTTATAGAATCAATTTTATCCCAATCTTCTTTATTCAAAATAGATGAAATTTCTAAATGTAAATATAAAAGATTTTTATCGGTGTTATCCAGTAACTTCCTAGTAATATGTATTTGATTACGTAGAAGAGCATTTTCAGTTCTTCTGTAAATATTATTCGCTTGTTTGTTATTAAAATTTCTTTAATATAGATAAACTTTGGGATAATCTTTTGGTCTCGGCATCGTAATAAAAAGTGAGTGACGATAATAATTGTGCTTTACGTTTCCTTAATTTTTCAAATTGTCTGATAAAACGATAAGTTTCCTATAAAGGACTGAAATATGAAATGTAAACTTTCACCATTAACACTCATAATAAAATACTTATCTTTTTGGGATTTTTAATGGTGTACTTTAAATTATACAATCTAAACGTTTCGATAACACTTACAGTTATCTTCGTCAGTAGTAATGTTAGTTAAAAATTGTTAAAGATGTAGTAAACAATTTTGTCAAATTTGAAAATTCAAACATAAACATAAGCCTGCTATTAATATAACAGTTTGAGAAACGTAACAACTATAAAATTGTAGTAAAGAATAACTAGGTCATTAAAATTAAATATTGTTAAACTGCCTCAAAGATGACAAACCAGAACATCTCTACGGCAAGCTAACGATGAAATTTGCCAGAAAAACACATTTAACAAAATTTAATCGAGTTATGATGTAAGTGTAAAGT
Organism: Vesta saturnalis; assembly: GCA_036346205.1. Classification (NCBI taxonomy): domain Eukaryota; kingdom Metazoa; phylum Arthropoda; class Insecta; order Coleoptera; family Lampyridae; genus Vesta; species Vesta saturnalis. The sequence goes on from JARFJB010001721.1 coordinate 1,459,192, forward strand.
TGTGAAAACTTCAATTTTAAAATGATAGAAGCATTCACAAATCCAAACATTACATCAAAAAATAACCCAGTTAAATCTAACAAGAGATATCTTTATCAATAATTGGAAGTGTTATTAACAATGAAAAGCACAATGCAGAACGTTCTTGTAATTTTTAATTTCAATTTAATTTCAAATACTTATGTTAAATTATAGTGCTGTGGAAATTTAACATATAATTGATAAAGCATTTGCTTCAAGGTCTAGGAAAAACACAGCAAAAAACCTAGACATACCAAAAGTTGAAAACAAATTAAAATCAAGGCGTATCATTATGCTCTTTTTTAATTATAAGATGCCAAAACCTATTTAAACGGAGATTTTCTTCTTGTCTATTAAAATTATTCGTGTGTTATATATTTCAATAGCTTCACGTTGCAAACGAACATAATAATGGTTTGTCTTGACAATATTTTCATATTGTCAAATTGAATGTCATGATTTAAATTATTCAGGCATGGTCAGCCACAGCAGACCTCTCTGGTTGACAATCTACAAAATCTCATATGTTCTTTGCGTCTTGTATCAAAGCTACGTTTTGTGGTCGATGTATACTTTTCCACATGAACAAGATAACTTATACACTCGGAAGATGATAAAGGTTTGACACATCTTTAGGTGATCTTAAATGTTCTTTAATTTTCTTGTAGGTTTAAAAATAGTCCTAATGCCATGTTTGATTAGGATTTTTCAATTCTATTTGTAACATTAGCTATAAAAGGAAGAAAAGCAGTACCAACATTAAGAACTGGTTTTCTTTAAGGTTACGCCTAGAAGGTGTAATAACATTATTAATATCTGTAAGTGAATATCCATTATCTTGTAAGGATTTTCTTAAATATTTATATTCATCATTCAAAATTCAGGGTCACAAATTCGTTTTGCTCGATCTACTAAAGATTTAATTACACTAATTTTTTGACGTGGATGGTGGTTGGATAATTTATGAAGGTATCTATCAGTGTGTGTCGGCTTTCTAAACCTTAAAAGATAGTGAATTATTATTTTAGATATTAAAATCAGATAAAGGTAATGCAACTGTTATATTAAATATGAACGATTATAACACTAAGATAGAACAATTGTTGGGACCAGAAACTTATCATGAAATACCGAAAGATCCAACAAAAAGTTTCTTTAAAAACTAAAGAGCTGATTAAATTATCATCTATTCCTGAAGAAATAAAGAAGAAACTATCTAACTCTGAAGCTATTTCACCAAAACTATATGGTTTACCAAAATTCATAAACCTAATATTCCTTTAAGGCCTATTGTTAGTGCAATTGGTTCTCCTACATATCACCTTGCAAAACATCTTACATTGTTATTACAACCTCATATAGGAAAAACACATTACATTAAAAATTCTGCCGACTTTGTTGAAAAATGCATAGTTTCAAAATTGAAGAGGGTGATATAATGGTCAGTTTTGATGTTATTTCACTTTTACAAAAGTACCTCTAAAAGAAACTATTGAATACATAGATCATCTTTTCCAAAGGACATAACCATTCTTTTCAGCACTGTCTTACTACAACTTATTTTCAGTGGAATAATAAATTTTATGAACAGATTGAAGGTGTAGCAATGGGTAGTCCCTTAGTCCTGTTATAGCTAATTTTTATATGGAAAAATTTGAAACATTAACGTTACAAAATACACCTAAAAACCTTCAGTTTGGTATAGATATGTAGATGACACATTTGTTATTTGGAGACATGGAGAAGAAGCACTGCATGAGTTTTGGTTTTTATAAATGGTATACATCCTAGTATTCAGTTTACCATGGAAAAGAAACTAATGGAAGTTTACCATTTCTTGACATATTAATATCTAAAAATAATAATTCACTATCTTTTAAGGTTTACAGAAAGCCGACACACTGATAGATACCTTCATAAATTATCCAACCACCATCCACGTCAAAAATTAGTGTAATTAAATCTTTAGTAGATCGAGCAAAACGAATTTGTGACCCTGAATTTTGAATGATGAATATAAATATTTAAGAAAATCCTTACAAGATAATGGATATTCACTTACAGATATTAATAATGTTATTACACCTTCTAGGCGTAACCTTAAAGAAAAACCAGTTCTTAATGTTGGTACTGCTTTTCTTCCTTTTATAGCTAATGTTACAAATAGAATTGAAAAATCCTAATCAAACATGGCATTAGGACTATTTTAAACCTACAAGAAAAATTAAAGAACATTTAAGATCACCTAAAGATGTGTCAAACCCTTTATCATCTTCCGGAGTGTATAAGTTATCTTGTTCATGTGGAAAAGTATACATCGGGACCACAAAACGTAGCTTTGATACAAGACGCAAAGAACATATGAGATTTTGTAGATTGGGTCAACCAGAGAGGTCTGCTGTGGCTGACCATGCCCTGAATAATTTAAATCATGACATTCAATTTGACAATATGAAAATATTGTCAAGACAAACCCATTATTATGTTCGTTTGCAACGTGAAGCTATTGAAATATATAAACACCGAATAATTTTAATAGACAAGAAGAAAATCTCCGTTTAAATAGGTTTTGGCATCTTATAATTAAAAAGAGCATAATGATACGCCTTGATTTTAATTTGTTTTCAACTTTTGGTATGTCTAGGTTTTTGCTGTGTTTTCCTAGACCTTGAAGCAAATGCTTTATCAATTATATGTTAAATTTCCACAGCACTATAATTTAACATAAGTAGTTGAAATTAAATTGAAATTAAAATTACAAAGAACGTTCTGCATTGTGCTTTTCATTGTTAATAACACTTCCAATTATTGATAAAGATATCTCTTTGTTAGATTTAACTGGGTTATTTTTGATGTAATGTTTGATTTGTGAATGCTTCTATCATTTTAAAATTGAAGTTTTCACAACTTTACACTTACATCATAACTCGATTAAATTTTGTTAAATGTGTTTTTGGCTGGCAAATTTCATGTTAGCTTTCTAGAGAGTGTTCTGGTTTGTCATCTTTGAGGCAGTTTAACAATATTTAATTTTAATGACCTAGTTATTCTTTACTACAATTTTATAGTTCTTATACGTTTCTCAAACTGTTATATTAATAGCAGGCTTATGTTTATGTTTGAATTTTCAAATTTGACAAAATTGTTTACTACATCTTTAACAATTTTAACTAAATTACTACTGACGAAGATAACTGTAAGTGTTATCGAAACGTTTAGATTGTATAATTTAAAGTACACCATTAAAAATCCCAAAAGATAGTATTTTAACATAAATAAAGTTTAGCTCGATATTTGAACCTACGACCTGTACTTGGCTAGAGTACGCGCTAACCAACTGCATCAAGGTTCAAGCCCCAATCGATTAAATTTTGTCTTTATGTATGTAGAACTGATGTAAATTCTAAATATAATGAGATTACAATCAAATTATTCTATTAATGGAATGTGAGCCTGCAATATCGCGATGATTCACATACCAAAGTTTAAATTAATATTCAAATAATATAATTACATATTTACCTTTGAACTTATTCGTTCATAACAAAAACTTATAATAATAATGATGAAAGTTGACATTTTCATATGGTAACGTAAAGTTTCACTTTTTCTTCTTGTTATTTCTACTCTTTCTTAAAGGTTTACATAGAAAACTGTTTTATTGTTGAAGGTTTGTGCCAAGCTTCTGAAGATAATGCTGTATGAAACAGTACCCAGTCGTACCAGAACTTTTTATACAACGCATGTGGTACGAATAATAAAATATTATTGTGTATATACGTTAGGGAAATATTGATTAACCATTTTCAACTAATTAAAACTGTATTTTGACGAAATTCAAATTTGCGTACCAACTAGAACGCAAAAAAATTAAAGCTTGTCTGAAAGCTGTAATTATTTTTGGTATTTCCTTATTTTCAGTTTAATTACAATTTAAATACGTTATTTAATTTCTTTTTAAAGAGTTCATTCTACATGAATAAGTATATTTAAGAAAATATATAAATTTAATTTACCTTTGCATTGAAAAATGAATTTCATGAATAAAATGAACAAAAATTAAATAAATTGTTGGCATAATTCTTCCTTAGGATAACATTTTAATATAAGTTAGCTATTTAAATGGCAGCTCATATTTCTAAAATTCTGGCATATTGCGAATCTCCAGATCGTGGTCTGACATCGCAATTTAATGCAGTTACAAGGTGTTTCGTTACCACACCCCATTCGTTCCTATTTTCATTATTGCGACGAATTGCTTCATTTTTACTCGACACGTTTTCATAAAACTTCATCATTTTTAATAGCGCTTGTAAATCAAACAATCTCCAATAGATGCTCGGCGACGGCGTTAAGAGATTGTGGTAAAATAATATCGTTGATCGTTATATCCCTCAGCATAACAGATATAAATTTCGCGACCCTATTTTTTTTAACAAAAGTACGACAACGATATTCGGCTGTCTGCATATTAATGAAAAATTTTGATTGAAATCTTTTTCTCCGCAATCCTCAATAGGAATTTTCTAGTAAAATTCTAATTTAAATTTTAATGCTGTAAAGATTCCTTCTTTCGATTTCAAAGATATTTGTGATTAAAGAAAAGGAAAAAAACTGTTAATCTGATAATCACTCTTAGCGTATCAATTAGTGAAAAATCAGAACCTTTTAATACATCACTGATCCAAACCCGATGAGTAATTGCCGTTTATGGTTAATTCATAGCGGAATTCCCTATAGCACAATAAGCGTGCCAAAAAGTGCAGAACCGGTAATACTCGAAACTTGAAAGATGCTGCGAGAATTGAAAATAAGAATTTCCGGTTGATTTTTGAAATAGAAAGTTGGCGTTTTTCTCTTAATTACTTTACCTTATTTTTCTTATACTTACATGAAGCATACAACATATTGTCGGAAACTTATGAATAATAATTACTCTCAAACCACCCACAGAGTATTCATTATCAAAGAATATTTCCTATGTGGGTTTGCCGTCAATCACATCATCACGAAACTGTGTTGATTAGATCGGCAATTTTATAACACACGTGATATGAATTATTATCTCTTAAATTAAAAATTAGAAAATTTATGAAAAATCATCACTCATCTTTCTGCGTGATAGAAATATTTCATGTTTCTCTAAGTTTATATTATTGGATAACATTTTCTTTGCACGAACTCGTATTTCATATAGAAATGCAAGCCGGCATCACTTTTTGCCAGTTCAAGCAATTGATTTCATGAAAGTTAATTAATTGTGGTTAAAAAAATGCTCCAAATAAATTAAAAATCAATATTCACTTTAACAATACGAGAGAATTATTTTTACGTATATAAATTTCACAAAACTATTCTCGAATTTCAACCATTTTTAACATTCAAAATTTAATCGAAAGCCAAAAATTTATTTCCATTAATTTTGGCATTCTTAACAATGAAGTGCAAAACTTTGTTTGCAAGTAAAAAAAAATATTCTTACCAATTCTGTATCTTGGTAGAACAAGGGCCAACGGCCATTTTCATAGTTTTGTTATATCAAGCATAAAAGACAGTTTTAATTTAATAATATTAATATTGCGATAATCGTTTTTATCGTGTCCTTTTTTCGTGTAGTAATTATTTCAATACAATACTTTAAAAAATTTAAAATTTTTTTATATAATGTATCATTTACAAAAAAAAAATGGGCAAAATTAAATATGACTTGGACATTGGCCCTTATAGTGATTATTGAAACAAGAGTTGGCTATCAAAAATTTATTGAAAAGTTAACATTTATTAATTTTATACATCGATTTTTATTTTATGATTGTGGACCTGAACAGGCTAAATAAGGCCTATCGTGCTAAAGCACTCAGGAACACTTAGGAGGATGGATAGAGGGATAATGAATTGCCAATAGATGCCTATGAACAGCTAGAGAGGAAAACAGGAACTAGGGAGATCATTCCAGAGTTTAGAAGCCGTGTAGAAAAATGTGGATTGCGCCCGTTTGGTACGACAAGTGGAGATTTGCATACTGATGATGTGGATGAGCGAACCGAGTGTTTCTCGCAAAGATAGCCGGAGATGGTATCAAAGAATGTAATTCCAGCACAATAGCCGTTGTAATAACGATAATACAAAGAAAGAACTGAAACCATCCTTCTATGCTCAAGGGACTGTATGTGAGAAGTTAAGGACGGGTCATTTATAAGCCTAATCGCTCTCTTTTGAATACGATCAACGATATCGAGAGCGTATTGGGGAGCACTAACCCAAAGGCGAGAATTATATTCCAGATGAGGCCGAATTTGGGCCTTATACAGCAGAAGGAGTTGTCGAAAGGTAAAGTACTGCTTAGATCTGTACAAAAAGCCTATTTTACGAGCAGCTGTTTTGGTAGCTGACAGAAGATGGTCAACCCATGATAGATTTGAAGATACAGTCATACCCAACTGAGTAATAGAGCTGAAAACTTAAGAACTGAGCCATTCATACTTACAACAGGAAATGATCGATCTTTTTTGGCGGACATAAGGCAACACTGAGTTTTGTTAGCATTAAATTTAACTAGATTATTGCTTCCCCATTCGAGAATACGTTGAATGTCTTTGTTGATTGAATTTGCCATTTCAGCTTTAATTTCTTGATTTGACATAGAATGTGGATTATCACTATGAGTAGACTGAGATGAACTACAGTGAAGAGTGCTATCGTCAGCAAAGCAATGGATGGGGTTAGTTGTTGAAGAAATAAGGTCATTTATGTACAGCAGAAAAAGTGTAGGCGCTATAACGGATCCCTGTGGTACGCCCGCGTTAATGCTAACTTCTTTTGAAAAAAGCCATCAACTACGACACGTATTCGTCTTTTATCAAGGAAACTAGAAACCCAGTTGATGAGCGTATCATTTAACCCAAACGAGGTGAGTTTGGCAAGTAAACACTTATGCCAAACTTGGTCAAATGCCTTTGAGATATCTAAAGCGACTACAACTGTTTCACCGGACTGCTCTACTGTATTGTTCCAAACTTGGGTCACATATGAAAGAAGATCGCCTGTTGAACGACTTTGCCTAAACCCATATTGGTGGTCACTAAGGAGTTTGTTAGTTTCAAGGAACGTGAGCAGTTGCTGATTGATGGCTTTTTCCATGATTTTAGACAAAATGGAAGTGATGGCAATTGGTCTGTAATTTGAGGGATCGGTCTTATCACCTTTTTTGGGAATAGGTTGAACATTTGCTAACTTCCATGATGAAGGAATTCCCAGAAGATATAGAGATCGTATAGAGCTTAGATAGGACTGGTACTAGTTCGGGGGAACATTTCTTTAAGACAATAGCTGGGATACCGTCTGGGCCAGTCGCCTTATCGAGATCAAGCCTACTGATGATCAATTCCAAGAGCTTGTACCGAAAATGAATTGGTTTCATAGCGTATGAAGAAGAGTGGACTAGGGGCACATCTTTTCCAGAATCATTGAGTCACAAGTTTGATGCAAACAAATCCACAAAAACGTTGGCTTTGTCTACAGAATCAGCAACTACCGATCCATCAATAGATGTCAGGGGGGGAAATGAAGATGTTCCAAAGTTTTTACTAATGGCTTTAGCTAAAGACCAAAATTTACGACTGCCTAAAGGAGATGTAGCTAGTTAATTGCATTTTCGTTGTTCGAACAACTTTTTAGTTTTAGTGATGATACCTTTGCAGATATTTCTAGCACCAACGTATTCTACATGACTGTCAACCGATTTATTAGATTTCCATTTAATGTAACATTTATTTTTTAAAGATATTGCATCAGAACAGGCCTTATTGAACCAGGGTTGGGAACGTGAATGACCTACACGGTACTGTTTTTTCGGAATGTACAACTCCATTCCCATGAGGATGACTTCAGATACTGAAAGAGCGATGTCCGAAGAAGAGGACGACTTAAAACAATATTCACGCCATGGAAAGGTTGCAAAGAAATCCCGTAAATCACTCCATCGAGCTGACTTAAAACACCACAAGGTTCTACCGGTTTTGCGAACAACAGTGGAATTAGGTACAGTAGAAATGATTTTTACTAGACAATGGTCGGAAAGACCTAAAGGCGAAAGAACGGAAGTTTTATAAACAAGAGGGTTTGATGTAAGAAAGAGATCTAGAAGATGTGGAGTATGGTTAGGATTATTAAGGATTCTTGTGTGTTCAGAAATCATTTGAGTGAGATCACATGAAATAGCAAATTGTGAGGTGATCTGAAATGTCCTCAGGATTAAGTACAGTAGACTTTTTGAGGCTTTTTATAGAAGTGCCTATTGTATTCACTAATATATGGGAGCAGGTCTAACAAATTGCTGACTTTTTCTGCAGCTAACGGCAGCAGTTCAACACTAATGGGCTGCTGATGCTCAATCTGAATTCCATTTAATCTGCTTCTTATGCTGCAAGGTCATGCTTAAAGCGCTCATTGTTATCCAGGCTAGTTTTATAAAAAAAATTGCCATTCGTCATTCTATGTAAATTCGTCCATTTTATTTTCAACCAGGGAACATCACCCAATTGTAGGTTGTTGGTAATGGTCTAGTGATGGTAAAAAACTTGGGTGTCAGTCTCAGAGAGTGGCCATTTTGGAGAACCGACGCCATCTCTAATTTCAGTATCTCAATACATAGTGAATTTTGAAAATGCATCAGGTAGGCATGTAAGGTGTTATTTTATGTTTTTGAGGGTGCTGAAGACGTTACGCATAGTATAAATACTGGAAAGTGGTTACCAGTGGCGTAATCAGCACCAGAAATTAGGGGGAGCAGAGGATCTATGAAAAATGTGGGTTTATTTGTGCTGGGACTTACAAATAGGGTATTTCCTGTTGCATATTGACCTGAACTTGATTTTACACAACTCATACATCTTAGAATGTGTCATATGCGCTGAAAATATTAAAATTGTTTAGCTCATGTCACGCAATATATATACAAGCAATGCAGGCTATAAGCAATATATACACAGTCCATTACCTGAGCATACTTCTGTATGTCATTCATTTACCAGAGATTCACCCATTTGGATATTGCTGGTAATAGTGTAGTGACTGAAAAAACTTGAGAAAATGGACGCCATCTTTGATGCGAATTGAAAATTCACAGCATAGGCATGTGAGGTGTCAGTTTATAGTTTTTTAGGGTGCTGAACACGTTCCCGATGGAATAAATACTAAAAAGTGGTTACTAGTAAGACAGATACAAATCAACATCTTTTATTTCTGTACTATTCAGATATACATTGTTTCATAAAACACGAAGTAACATAAAATGACTAAATCAATGACATCACTAAGTAGTTTAAGTATAGGACATGACTAATCTATAACAATAAACAATATATTATGACTCCTTATATCTAAAATTTTAAGCAGCAGAGGTAAAAATTTACGTTGCAATATTAGTATACATATTACGACAATCAATAATGGCTACACTTCTGCAATGGCAGTAAATGCAACAAGATATTCCAGCTGAAACACACAAACATGAATCTCTTGTACACTTTAGACATGAGCAACTAGGCACAAGTTCGTTGCTGGGAGGAAACAGTGAAGTTATACGTGAGGGCTGTAGACAATCACCTACATCTTCGTAACCAAACTGTATAGGATCAAGTTGCGCGATGGCATCATTTAAACATGTTACATACAAATGTGTGTTATAGTAGGCCCTTAAAATGTGGGATCTAATTAATGCACTGGTCGGTGGGAGATCTTCTATGGAAATGTTTTTCCCATGTGTGTAAAGAAACATTCGTAATGCGTCCATTGTTTTACAATTAGATCCATTTTCCAAAACTTGTACGAGATATTCTTCTGCTAATTGTATCGACTGCTCCATTATAACTTCACTTGCAGGAAATCCGAAGTTTGTGAGAAATTCTTCGGGTGTACTTGCCATTCCGGCATGTTTAGTACCTACTTTGCTAGTGCAGTCTGACCCTGTTAGGAAGTGTAAAGCAGGAAGTACATGACATATTGCAATTCGTTCCGCCATTAAATGAACGGGAACTTGGCGTGAAGTAGCTCCAACACCTAGACGAATCCACAATTCCTTGAAGCCAAGATTCTTGAAGATAGTGCAATGATATAACAGAAGAACCAGAACGTCTGTATCATTCGATAATACCATCACTCTCTCATACCCTCTGTTTGTTGCATGTTTAATATGGGGCATATACGGAGATCTGCCTCATCTAACATGGCAAATTGTAATTCTTCGTGGGATTGTCTTAAACCGGTTTGCTGTGTGGACATGCATGTGGTTGGTTTAGGAAAAGATGTTGCACTACAGAAGACCTGCATATTTGGCCATATAGTGCTGCATTTTTCTAGTACATACGATTGGAAACATTCTTGAAGTTTGACTTTGTTGGAACTAGACTTTATACAGGAAAAGGTGTTGTTGTTTTTATGGAGTGAAGGTTGATTGATCCACATGTGCCGCGACGAATTCGTTCAAAACTATTTGGCGACTTTTCCAGATAAGAATCAAATATGAAGTCAATCCTTGTTGCTGTATTTGCTACAATATTATTCACATATGAACAGACAGCCTCGCAGAAATCTCCAAATGTTTTCAAATATTTGACAGAAATCTTTCTAGCGCAAGTCATGAAATCCACAATATAACAATTTTCAAGATGTGGTAAGTTTGATGTACTGCCATCTGTTTCGGTTAATACCTTTTCAAGTTCTGAGGATAGTGTGCTCTTGTTAGTTTTTGTAAAGAACCCGTTTTCACCGAAAAGAAAGAAATTGTCAACGATCTCATATTTTAGCAGTTCATTAATAGGGTAACCTCTCTCTGTAGCTATTTGAATAGTGCGCTGAGCCCGAGCTTTTTGTTTTTTAGGTGTCTTGGTTTTTACAGTCTGCTTCTTTGTTAGGATGCTACTAATAGGTGGTAAATTCGTTCTATGGATGCTATCTGAAATATTATCTTTCTTATCAATGAATCTGTTTTTCCTAAATGTTTCATACGCTTCATTTCCGATGTTGAAGACCTGAAGTAACTTATTCTTCACTGCATCTTCAACTGTCTGTTCCGTAATAATGTTTCGCAGTTGATTTTCCCCTGGAGAAAATGGTTTTTGGTTATCTGCAATGAACTTCATAATCGTTTTAATCTTAATTTCCATATTATTTGATATAATTGATGATGACTCATGGTGTGCTGTTAGTTCATAATTCTCTGAATAAACATCGGTAACATTCCTGTACATATTACTTATGGCAAGGATTTCGTGGTATATTAATTCCCATTCTGTCACTGTTGCTTTCTTTCGAGTTATTCCAGTAACACCCGAAACATTCTTCTTGGATCTATTTATTTTTTGCTCTAGGCACATATCGACAGCGACTGCCGTGAAGCTATTTGTAGATCTTTGAACAACAAAACCTCCTTCCATAAACCTTTCGTACACTTCTGATGATTTTTCTTCTATCTTGCATTTTCTAAATATACTGATCCCCATCGCAAATAATTTATTCGATCGAAAGCTGCGAATAGGGGTAATAGTTTTTGGACAGTATGCAAATACAATAGCCAATTTCCTTCGCGATCACTCCGAAAGAGGTCTCTAAGTAGAGTAATCATCTTCAAAGCATTATTCCAGTACCTGAACAATTCCGATTCAGACGAACGACGTTCTACGAATTTCTCATAGTCAGAAAGCAATGTAGGCATTAAATCCAAAACACCATTCATGTTCTCAGTAGCATCAATACTGCCTTGGAAGCATTTTCTCAAACCATGAAGTGCTGCGCTGACATCATAATTGCCGAGAGGATTTTCTTTAAAAAACTCGTTTAGCTGTAGCCTCAACATTGCTTCACCAAGTAGAAGCATTCCTTTGAACGATGGTACATAATTTGTACCATTCAGAACATCCTCGGTGACATTTACACCAAATACTGAAGTTTCAATAAAGATGTTCTCAACAAGCAAGGAGAATTTTAGTCATATGAAACGTTCCAAGAAGCAAAAATATATTTTTAAATTCTTCTGGGCGATGTAGAATAATCTGCTGTGCAATATTATACACACCCTCATCACATGCTACAGGTAAAACATTTTGATGAAGTTGACTGAGCACATTTTTGAAGTTACACAAAGCTGAGTGCACAGTTGAAAATTCTGTTACTGGATTTGGAATTAAGGGTAAGAAGCCAACAATATGTTGCAGAGCGACCGGTTCTGAGATTGCAGAATTAAACGCAGGCCATGAGGGAATTACTTATTTTTGAGGAACGTCTTGTTGTTCCGGAATCATTCTTGTAATCACCCATGTTAAATCCTTATAAGGTATTTTCTTATATTCATTGTTATTCATTTCAAACAAACTGTTGACTTTAAACTTTTCTGGTATCTTAACGGGAGTGAGAGTGATGCTGTAAAAGGTATCACTTTCTGACAAACCAACTCTTCTCTAATTGTCCTGTTACCATGAAGAACTGAAGTTTGTGACACCTTTGATTTCCTTCCTGACGACAGTGATTTCTCTTGGAACATAACGGAAACAGTATCGTGAGTACTATCTAAGCCAGACATAGTGTTCTCATTGTGGTCAAAGTTATCAAATGCTGCAATTGCAAACTTTGTTTTATCAAAATGTCTGGGAATAGGCACATTTCCGTTACTGTTCTCTGTAGTAAAACGTGCTAAATCACATCGACAGCGCAAAACGTCGTCATAACTTACACTAACTCCAATATGATTTAGGATTTTGATTAACGTACTACTTCTGCAAGCATCATGGACTGTAATTCCATTCATGATATGAAGTGGAGTCTTCTTTTTTCCATTATGTAACATGTAATACATTGTTTGGTACAAACTAATTAGTTTTAATATTTTTCTGGGTGTGTGATCCTGATGTTCCTCCTCATCCGAGTTATCCGTATTAAGAGATTCCGATTGGTTGAAATTTATTTCCTTGCAAACCGAAGAGCTCGGCCAAGAAAAAAGTGAAGGGCTCTGGAATCTTCATATTGTCTATTGATAACTGTAAGTCCTTTTCATCGCAAAAACGGCCTTCTAGGTCAAACTGAGCAGCTTCTAATGATTACCTAAGCAGTTTTGCACAATCACGAATAGCATTTCTTGATCGCGCCATATCGACTACATCTTCACTACGCACAGAAGAATGAAAAAACATGGTTGGCTGGTTTGCCTCTTTTGGAATAGCTGAAGTTGTTTTCAAGGCAATTCTTAATATTCCTGTTTGTGAAAACTTTGTCGTCAAAAATGTCATTAAGTTTTGCACTAATTTCAGTTAAAGTAAAACCAATTCCACATTTCAATTGTGGGGTGATCTCATTTATAGCAAGCGCAATTGCTTCTTCTTTAGAAATCTTCGTTGTTTCTCCATCACTAGTGGATGTACGTATACAAGCGGGGTGATAGAAAAGGTCCTTCGCCAGAACATCCTTATAATCACTGAGGTCAGCAATGCGAGTGAACACATCATCTTTGAAGAATCGCGAGACGGTTTCGCAAATCTTGTATTTAATATAATCTTGATGTTTCTTATTTCCGCATATAACACAGTTCACTTGTCGCACATCTGGATTATATATTGGTGCAAGAATAGGATTTATTGACGGACGAGTTTGTCTTACTTCGCTTGTTGCTGCAATATCATCTGTTTGCAATGATTCTTGATTAACAAGTTTTCTACGCTTAACGATGATGCACTTTAGCTTATTCTTGTGAGTGTAGTCCTTATAGCATGTATTAGTTACATGGTACTTAAAGGTGCTATCTCGACCCAATTGCGTGAGTCTGTTGAAAGTTTCATCTTGACGAACATTACCAGCCTCCCAGACTCGTTTTCGACCATTTTCCGTTGATACTGGGTCAACTTCACCACATTTTTGGCATATTACACACAGTTCAGAATTAACTGAACTTATTCTTCTTGTTAATCATACACCTTCTGCCTCCATATTGTAACCACTCTACACGTCTTTAATCACTCTTGACCACAATTAATTAATAATTTTGAAATGTAAATAATAATTACTCTAATAATTATTTGACGTAGTATAATGGGTATGGTTTCAGTTTTGTATATTTAAAATTTTGTTAAAATGTGTTTTACGCGTTCAGCACCCTAAAAAATAAGAACAAGTAAGAAACCCAACAATCGGATACTAGCTGCAACACTGGTTTTAGCCGTCCGCTTTTAAAAAGCATTATTTTGCATAGTCATAAATAGCCTAACTAACCCAAAATGTTGCCTCTCTGAAAAATGTCTTTACCGTTCTTTATGGGACGTCTGTACGATATAAGACACAAAAGAAAGCATGATGGGCGAAAAAAAATTTCAGTCATTAGTACGGAAAACTTACGAGCTAAATTTTTTACGATACATTGTCCTACGTAACATGAACACAACGCGCCTTATTACCGAACTACGAAACCACTACTTTTAGGCCTGTACTGATTCCCCTTAAACGTCTTCAGGGTCTGTCTTAAAGCTAAAGATTAGTAACCAGCAGACTAGTGTAGGCCTAACTATGGAGACTGCCTCGCTATCAAATAATACAGTAGACCTAATAAACCCACATTTTTCATAGATCCGCTGCTCCGCATAATCTCTGGTGCTGATTACGCCACTGGTAACCACTTTCTAATATTTATACTATGCGTAACGTCTTCAGCACCCTCAAAAACATATAAAATAACACCTTACATGCCTACCTGATGCATTTTCAGAATTCACTATATATTGAGATACTGAAATTAAAGATGGCGTCGGTTCTCCAAAATGGCCACTCTCTGAGACTGACACCCAAGTTTTTTACCATCACTAGACCATTACCAATAACCTCCAATTGGGCGATTCTCTGGTAAATGAGTGACATACAGAACCATGCTCAGCAAATGGACTATAAGCAGTTTGCCAACGTTGAGAAAGTCTACAAGTTGCATTTCAACAACCTCCAGAGGAGGGTTCCGCCTAACACTTCTTATAAAATTACACCAACCATGGGGAACCTCGATTTCAGCAGTGGTTTTCCTTTTAGCCTTTTCGATTACAGCATGGATAGTATCAGCTTCCATATGGCTATGTCCCGATTCCAAAGATTTATAATTAATCTCTGATAACAATCGACCACCTTTTTTCATTTCTTGTATGATAAAGCAGAACATAGTACAAATATAGACATTCCGGTTCTGACCAGAACAAGAATCGCTGTATAAACTTCATTAGGTAAGGACATTATCCGGCAATTGCTCATTCCACAAATAAATTATAAATTCTTGAATTACCTAATTCTGTTGTTCGAAATACCGCTAAATTGAATGTCCATATCGGTCGCTTATAGAAGGAAACACCATTGCGAAGATAAGGCGTCGGCAAAGATTTCTCTAAATCAAAAGACGCCACGGATCTTGCTTGATTTGATCCTTATCTGACGAATTTTGCTTGTAAGCACTCTCAGATAAGTCTAGATGGCTTTTATTTTCTGCTATAATCTGTTGTTTCATCTTCTTGTGGGTTTCCCTCAAGTGTTTTTAAACTCAAATGAAATCTATCGCTTTTACCGCAGGTATCATTATCTGGAGCATGAAAAGCGAGATTAAATTCTGCATTAAAAATCTTTCTATACAGTGATTCTTTTTCAGATCTTATATTTTGGTCATTACAATAATCACAGTAAAGTTCATAAATGGAAGAAATGCAGAGGTCTGGGCTTCAATACTTTTTTGAAGTCCGCTCGCGAGAATAGTGGCTGCTGTATGTCGGAAAGCTTTTAATGAGTTCTACTAACATCTTTCCTATTGTTATTGATTTTGTAGTGATTCGAACGTCTTCCTCGGGTATCTGCCGGGCAAATACTGCATTCTCTTCTTCGTTCCTTGTCTACTATTATTCTTGCCTTATTTAAAGTAAGATCAAAAGTTTGAAGGTACATTTTTTGACACACCTCAGTATCTTCACCCTCTCTGTTTGCAAGGACATACGTCCTCGTGAATTTTCTTCGACTTCCTTATTCCTGTATTACTTACTCGTTCTCTTTGATTCTGAACTTCTTTAATTGTTTTCGCTATGTATTGATCTTGACCATCTTTAGGTAGGTAGTAAAAGTTCTCAAACTATCTTTTTCTTTGTTCTTCATCAAATTTCATAAAATATTTTAGTCGGCACTAGGGTTTTTTCATCTCCTTTGATTTCTTTTTAATCCCTCTTCTATTAACGTATTCTTTACCTTGTTCCTTACGTTGTTTTCGTACATTTTCTTTCCAAAACCTTTCCATTTTTCAAACGCTTTCTTGCCCCTTCCTCTTGTGCAATATTCTTTCTCCTTCCTCTTTTACTCTTTACTGTAGGTGCTTGAAGCAAATTTTCATTAATTTGTGCGGCAGCTTCCTTATTTAAATTCTTGACTTCATCTTCTACATTTTGATTCTGCCTATTCTTCACTATGTCAACATCCTGTAAAATCATTTATTCCATTATCACTGTATAGAAAAATGCACACCTCTTCAATATCTTACCTCGGAGGCAGGAGTCACTGGGTATCTTGCAGTCTGCCCCTCTTCACTTTCTTCATCCGAAATTTCCGATGCAACATAGTCCTTATCGTGTAGTGAATAATCGTTTTCATAAAAACTATTGTTAGAGGAACTAACTAGAGATACATGTTTGGTAAAACATCTTTCAAAACTGTTAACTCTGTGTAACAACTTTGGCTCTGAAATGTCACTTCAGTTATCTATAAGAGAGTCCATACATGCATACTTCAAATGACATTATTATATCAGACTTGAAGTTTTAATAGGTCATTGACCACCTTACACTTTATCAACGCTTCAAAGTACCCACGCTATCCAAGTGCTCTGCGGTCTCAGGACCGTTCCACTGAGTTACTAGTCGAGCTAACTAACTTCTTCCAATTTTATGTAAAGTGATAAGTTAGACACGTGGCAAAATATTGGCCAATGCTCTGTACCATCTCTTCTTGTATCCAATGATGGAATTTCTGCATGTTTACCTTTTTTTCTGTTTTGTTCAATTTCTTTTTGAACACTTAAAGAGCTTGGACGTCCTCGTTTTTTTTTAGTCTTTTTGTCGATCACCAATGGTACATAGCGTGCTGACAAGATCAGCTTTTAATTGCAGCAAACTGAACTGCTCCTTTTCCGGTATTTTACGACTAACGGTCCCTCCTGTATAAGAACCAGCTGTTCACTACGTACAAATCTATGAAGTGGAAGTAGATTTTATGGTACCATCTTTTCATGCGAATGCTGTTGGATACAGTGCCACAAGAGAATCCACCAAATCCACTCGTCCCATAAATTGATTGTAAATAGTTACAACATTTGGACAATCTATATCAATTCTAGTCTTGATTTTATAATCCCAACGTTTGACTTGTTTTGTAGGGTAAACCCCCGGGAAAAGAACTTAGCAAGTGCACCAGTTCATTGTCATGCCACTTTTTTGTCACTAATTCAACATCTTCTACAACTGCGTTCTTTTCTACTGCAGGTCCTTTTTCATGTCTTTATCACTTATAAATAAGCATCCCTCTAAGCGATTGGAACGCACTGTCCCCAAACTGTGAATATCCACTTTATGGAACTCAATTTGTAGTTAAAAGCTGTTGAACAAATTATCAAAATATATCTTGTGATACACATTTCTGGGAATTATTTTTGCTAAACGGAAGACAATATATCTACTAACACCAAAATCTGGAAGATCAGGATCGTGATCTACAGCCCCACTGTAAAGTTCCCAGTTGTATATAACTCCGTCTGAGCCACATAATACGAAGGCTCTGTATCCACATTTTTTTCTGTTTAGCTTTTATGGACTATTGTATAGAATGATGACACTTGTATGGTATCATTTGTTCATCTGCACATACTTTTTCTGTTATGAGGAATTCGTTAAAATCGGTCACCTCTTTATCAAGTGCCGGATTTTGTGTAATTTATCTTTGCGTTCAGTAAGATGTGTATTGTCTTTGAAATGTCTTGACTTTATCTCCTTCCACCGATTTTTTGAACGCCTGAATGTTTCGTTGACAAAACATTCTGGTACGTGGCAGGCCATAAATGGACATCAAATGCCTATAAACCGTTCTTATTCATTAACAGACTGAGAGCGGCTTTAGCAAGTCAGATTGTTGCGAATATATGTCGCTTTGTTTCACAATATGTGTTAATATGTCTTTATCAAGTTTTCTTAAATAGTGTAATGGAGTACCAACATTTTCAGGTCCATCAGGTAACTGTCCTTTCCAAGGAAGAATTGGGCGAATTTATCGTGCTTTTCTACAATTCCATTTTACATTTCTCTTTTCCTTTTTCTTGCTCTTAGTTTATCTTTCTGATTTGCCCTTAAATTTTCCAGTGGAAGATAATCTTCAGTTTCCCATTCGTTAGGACCAAAGAAGTTGTTGCCTTCTTCATCAGACTTGTTATTGTGCAGGTCCTCTTCACTGTCTTCTAAGGCTATTTCAGGTATGACTATGCCCATATTATCAATTTCTTCGTCTACTAAAATAATCACAACCATATGCAATAGTGGCATCCTCTACATCGCTATCACTTAAAAGTGGGTCATCAGAATCTTCCGCATTTCCTATGATTTAGTAAATAATAGAGAGCCTTTGGTTTGTGAAGTTTTTCCGTAAAACCTTTTTAGATCCATGACTATAAATAAAATTCTATTTTAATCACTACAGTCCTTTGCAACTTTGAAGTAACATACCTATTTTGGGTTGTCAATGTGAAAATAACAATAATTTTCCACTATCTAAATGCACTCATGCAACAACTGAACCTACATATCTCACAAAATAGTTTTGTTTAGCACGTTTGTTATAGATGGTTGGGTTAGTTAGAAAGCAAGAACAAAAATTGTAGACAGAAAGATAGGGAGAACAGACAAGAAACAGGTGCCACAAGCTTTAAAGAAAGAAAAGATAAATTAATATTTCTTGAGAGAGAAACCCTGTAAAGCTTGAACCAGGGAAGCAACAAAACCAGTAAATAAACGAAAATTCCCTTAGTAAGCGGAATTTATTTATAAATATACCAACAATGGATAATATATGTATATATTATATATATAATAATAACACCAAGTAAGACAATTGATGTGTTTTGTGCAATCATACTGGACATGTAATTTTTCCCCAAAAACAGTGGTAAGTATAAATTTATACTTCACTATAAGAAATATAAAACTTCGCAATTGAACACATATATCAATATTAATATTGACGAGGACCAGTCGCGATATTTAGTTGTAGTAACCTCTTGTTGTATTTAATTAATTTATATATATATATAATATATATATATATATATATATATATATATATATATATATATATATATATATATATATATATATATATATATATATATATATATATATATATATATATATGTGTGTGTGTGTGTGTATGTGTGTGTATACTGCTGGTTTCTCGGCTGTTGATCCGCGTAGTTCTAGTATCCAAAGGACCGTTTGTTTTAAAACGACGTTTCGGCAAGGTCTCATTTATCATCCTCAGGTTGGTAACTGTATGCTCCTGCTTCAAGTTACTCGAACTGAACTAACTTCGTGTTGTGTGTGCTGCTGCTTATGTACCCTATTGCTTTCACTCAATGCTTGCATTGCTTTTACTACATTCACTGCTTTCACTACCTTCACTGTTTGATTCCCTGTTTTCACTTCTTCTTTTGTTGACTCTGTTTTAAGTGTTGTGTATTTTAGTTGTTTAGTGATTAATCATGTTTTCCATATTGAAGGTAGTCTCAGAGCACCAACATCAACGCCAAATCGCATTATCATCCAATTCCACTCAAATCTTTTATCGAGACGCTGATCAATCGACCGAACAAATTGCCAGATTAGAAATGGATTCCACCACCACGACATACAAAGGACTTTGAGGCCTTCAAGTATAGAAGACAAAGAACCAGCTGATCCTGCAACTGCCACGGCATACCTACCATACATCAAAGGAACAACGGAAAAGATTAGCTGTATTCTTAAAAAACATAAAATCGATACAATTTTCACTCCATCTGGAGGCTGCTGGCTATCGTATATTGAACAGACCAACAGAAAAATCAGCGCAAGGATAGAAGAACCGAAAAACTCGGTTAATAAAGTTTAAGCGACATCATCCTTGGCCCAACACGTAACCAAAACAGGACACAAAATTAAATTTGAGGACGCAAAAACTTTGGCAAGCATCGAGCACTTTATAGCTAGAATTATCAGAAAAGCCATAGAGATTGAGAAACACCCACATAATCTCAACACAAGAGACGATGCTCTGAGACTACCATCAATATGGAAAGCATCATTGATCCCTAGACAACTAAAATCCACAGCACCTAAAACAGAATCAACAAAAGAAGAAGTGAAAACAGGCAAGCAAACAGTGAAATCAGTTAAAGCAGTGAAAGCAGTGAAAGCAGCGAAAGCAGCGAAAGCAGTGAAAGCAGTGAAAGCAGCGAAATCAGTGAAAGCAGCGGAAGCAGTGAAAACAGTGAAAGCAATTCAAGCAGTGAAACCAGTGAGTGAAAGCAACAGGGAACATAAGCAGCAGCACACATATATATATATATATATATATATATATATATATATATATATATATATATATATATATATATATCGATACGTTTTATTTTAAAATTTGAAATTACTGAATGTATTCAATATGTTAAATTGGCGAAACCTGATAAAGTAATATAATCATTTTGTTTATATAAATACAAATTTAGAATAGGTTAAATTAATAGTATCACGTATTGCCAGTTTTAGTTATTTTGCATCGTATATTTCATTTAAACCTTTGTGGTGCTGTTTGATTGACTGACTTTTGGTTAAAGCTTAATTACATTTTCATTTTAATGCAGTAACGAAATTTATTAACTCTTACTCTGTAGTCCTTGTATTATCATTGCTACCCATATTTGAATCCCTGGCAAACGTTGAGCGCAGACTGAACTTCTCACTTTTATGATTTACCCAAATTATGAATTAACCCAGATATGCCTAAAAGTTTTTGGGAAATGATTGTTTTTTTTATTATTCTTTACAAGACATGAATATTAAAATAAATATTAACCTTTTCGAAAAGTTGTATTAGCCCTCTACAGCCCGAAATAAAACAAATGTAAAAAATTTTGAGAGATACTTTAACTCAACTTAAGAGTTATAATGCAACATATCTACAATATTTAATAGTAGAATTCACCCACCCCCATAGATATTTTAAGGGATTGTAACTTGTAGGTTACAGTGAACGGTAAAAGATAGTTACTTAAACAAAATTATTGATTATGAAAATTAAAGAAGCAGTTCTGTGTCGGCGTTAAACATAAGTGCACCTTGCATTTTTTACAAAAAATTTCTATATGAGAATTTTTCATAGAAAATATTTCTTTACTTTGTAAAGTAATATAATTGCTATTGATGCGGATGTAAAAAAAAATGTACTTGCACAAAAAGTTGGATTACTATACGACAATTCAATGCTGCTTTCTTAAAAGAATTAGAACTTAACCAGTTTGTGTTACACCATCACATAGGGTTCGCATTCGATCTACAGAGCTTTTCTCTTCTCGTCTTTCTTTGTCGTTTTGTTTAAGTACTCTTGGAAGATTCTTTATGCTGAGTATCCGTTAGTGTACCTTTTCTCGCGCTTTTGGTTTTGCTGCGATATTCTATTCACTAGGACTACTCGTAAATGGCTGGTAGCTGTGTTTCAAGCACTTTTGCGTCGTTACCGTTGAGGTTATATGGTTACTGGAGTTTAAAGTATGAAATATAACTACCTGTGGGCTACAACAACAACACTAAACAAGGCTCAAGTATTCGTCAACACCTGGTGTTGACGAATACTTGAGCCTTATTTAGTGTTATCGGTTACCGAGAGGAAAGGTACACTAACGGATACTCAGCGTAAAGAATCTTCCAAGAGTACGTAAAGAAAGTGACAAAGAAAGACGAGAAGATAAAATCTCTGTAGATCGAATGCGAACTCTATGTGATGGTGTAAAACAAACTGGTTAACTTCTAATTCTTTTAAGAAAACAGCATTGAATTGTCGTATAGTAATCCAACTATATGTGCAAGTAACATTTTTTTTACATCCGCATCAATAGCAATTATATTACTTCATGAAGTAAAGAAATATTTTCTATGAAAGATTCTCATATAGAAATGGTGTTACCCATGGTGTTACCCACCGAATAAAACAGCAACAAGATAAATTTTCTAAAATGTATTCACGTCGCACAAAATGGCCTTTTGTTTATAATAAGGATGTGATGCATTTGTGTTTCAATAAAGAATTGTTAGTCATATGTAATTATTTAATGGTACCACCATCTACTGGTAATTCAGCAAAGTAACGGATATCTGTAGAATGTATGAATTTGAAACTAACCAGAATCAATGTACATCCCATAGATGGCACTAGTAGGTTTATTTGGAACTTGTATAAAATATAAAAGGCAAATTCCAAAAAGTAATTTAATTAATTATGATTTGTAACGTAAACGGTAAAGGCAGTAAATACAGAAAATTTAGACGATTATGGTAGAGAAATAAGTAACGAGTAAACACTAAATAACAATTCTAAATGTTCAATCAACAGGTACCTATTTTGTTTTGTTTTTAGAACAGTAATCAAATAAAATTGTAAAGTCGATACGAAAAGATCCGATATTGATTTTTGCACGTTATAATTTCAGGAAGAGAGGAAATTTCCAGGGTGTAATTAATGTGCATCAAATTTTTTGTAAAAGATGTAAGGTGCACTTATGTTTAACGTCGACACAGAACTGTTTCTTTAATTTTCATAATCAATAGTTTTGTTTAAGTAGCTATCTTTTACCGTTCACTGCATCCAACAAGTTACAAACCCCTAAAATCTATGGGGATGGGTGAATTATACTATTATATATTGTATGTATATTGCATTATAACTCTTAAGTTCAGTTACAGTATCACTCAAAATTTTTTACGTGTGTTTTAATTCGGGCTGTAGAGGGCTAATACAAGTTTTCGAAAAGGTTAATATTTATTTTAATATTCATGTCTTGTAAAGAATAATAAAAAAAACAACCACTTCCCAAAAACTTTTAGGCATATCTGGGTTAATTCATAATTTGGATAAATTATAAAAGTCAGAAGAAATGTGTTCAGTCTGCCCTCAACGTTTGCCAAGGATTCAAATAAGGGTAACAGTGAAAATACAAGGACTACAGAATAAGAGTTAATAAATTTCGTTACTGTATTAAAATGAAAATGTAATTAAGCTTTAACCAAAAATCAATCAATCAAACAGCACCACAAAGATTTAAATTAAATATACGATGCAAAATAACTAAAACTGCCAATACTATTAATTTAACCTATTCTAAATTTGTATTTATACAAAAAAAAATGATTATATTACTTTATCGGGTTTCGCCAATTTAACATATTGAATACATTCACTAATTTCAAATTTTAAATGAAACATCGGGAAAATGTATCACAATGTTTAAATGATGAGCAAGTTAAAAATTATTTTTGTTTGTTAATTTTAGATTTTTTGTATTATGCAAATGATGAGTTGCGGCGGCTTAACGTAATTATTTTAGATTAAAAAATTACCTAGATATTCGTTTGAAGCCTTTTTAGAAAAAAATATAATTAAAATTCATTAATTATTTCTGGAAAAGGGGATTAAAGTACGCAAATATTTTATCTAACGCTTACCTTAAAAATACTTTATGTTGACTGATTAAGAGTGGAATGAGTATCTTTAAAGTTATTCCAATAATTAGTTATCGCATTTGACAATCACAAGCAATTCGTTATACTAAATTCTAATTTCACGATTATTAGTGGGTAAACGACATTAGGATTACGTAAACTTTTATTAGAATTAGCAAAAAACATGTCGTACGTCAATTAAGTATTCGATATGCGTATTTTCCTTTCGTTTAGGGTTTTAAATATGTCTTTGATAATACTACATGCAAATTCTAGTTAGAAACTTCGGTACAGTGAGATAACCGTTGATTTATTGGGGATGAACATATGGAATTGGAAACGAATTTAAATTTAGACGGAGAGGGTAACGAAAGTGCCTGTAAATAACAAGAAAAATGGAAGCTCGTTTTTAGGCGTTTCCTCCAGTAGGAAATTATATTGGCTTTCTTTCCATACACTCTTCGAAGTTCGTTTTTCGAAAAAAAAAATCGTTATTGTCCATAGTGGTTTCTCATACGTCAAATTAATATCTAACTGATCCTTGTAACACACAGATGTATGAATAGTTTGCACCCGTATTAAACTGATAAATTTGAGTTTATACCTCCGGTTATAGGTAGGTACCTATTTTAAATTTTGTTGATTGTCGCTTTTTAATGAGGATATTTCCAGAGGGAGCTTAATTAGAGAATTTCCAAGTTTAAATTTGTTTTTCTCTTTATGTTTGTATTTAATTACTACCGAAAATTGAGTTAGGGTTCTTCAAACGTTCTTTTAAGCAAACGTAGTTCATCTGAAACAAATTTAATTAACACAGACTTTTCTTCTGTATTTTAACCACCAGTTACTAATTTGCTTCTATATTTATTTAAAACCAATAACTTTTTGTTACTATAGTCGTATTTAATTGCATAGTTGATGATTAAGTACTCAATAGATAAGGAATGGTCCTTTATTCATAACTATAAACTCCGATCCCTATTTTATTTTTTCAGCTTACGGGATCTAAGTTATGTACATAAAACCATAAAGCTATAAGCAATATATCAATATTAATGGCTTATAAACGAACGTAAACTCCAAACATGCGCAAAACATAATATTGATTATGCCCAATAATAAAAACTGCGATAACATACGGTTTTGAATTTCCGTTATACAAATGAATGCAGTAACTTCATTAAGTGTTTGACCTGTACCCAGTTTTCAGTAATGTGCGACAAACTGTTTATGTTTTTTTTTTAATTTTGCTCTTGTGTCTGCTTTGCAGTATATAACTGTTGAATTTATTTCTTTGGAGTAGACTTGCCGTCTCCAGCTCTAAATATTAGAAGTGGTAGTGTGCCAAGATTAGAGTTAACGATAATGTTATGTCTCTATTAATGGCTCTTATATTTTAACCGCTTCAATTGTTACAAACTTGTTTAAGATCTTAAGGCATTATTCTACTCGAATTTGATTTCTGATAAATACGTGACAAGAAGATTGAATCATGAGAGTTGATGTGAGTGTAAATAAAGTAGCTAGTTTGACTTGCTTAAGGGGAAGTGTATTTTTGCATAATGTCAAGTTCCTAGCTTTATTATAAGGGAAACGAAACATTTTGACAAAAAAAAAACTTAAAAAACTTAAAACGTTTTATCTAAAAACATAAATATGAAACGTTTTAATTTTTTTTTATTCCGTTTTAGTGAACATATTGTAACTAAAAAAAATTTAACTTTGGTCTTTTTTGGAAGGACTAAGGATTTACATTAATATATATTTCAGTAGAACTCGTTTTGATCTTTCTGTAAATAAACGATTTTGAGCATCGCCTTTAACTTATTATGAAAGAAAAACATACACTCATTATGTTCAAGAATAGCTTTATTTTTCACATATGCAAAATCCAAATGATTCAATTGCTTATATACATACATAACTGAAGATATTAAATTTAAAATAGGTTGCAATAAATTTGAATTATAAAGTATTTTATAGCCGTCTAAAAATAAATTAATTTAGACTAATTGTCACCGCACAGAAATCTATATAGGTTTTTAAAATTAAAAGCTTTTCTCTCCAATGCTCCATAATTTGCGGCGTATTAAGACTCGATTAATCTGTAAAGCAGGTAAATCTGCCGCTATCGGCAAATAAACTTTATGCTAACGTTATTAGAGCAATAATAGAAATGCACATGACGTCTATATATTTAAAAAAAAAAACACTCCACACTTTGCAGCTAGTTACTCTCAATCCATGAACCTTATAAGTTCGAAGGACACGGTTAGTAGGATTTTCTTTTTGTCATATTAAGGGGAATAGTTTAACTTACAATTACTAATATTACTATTGAATTCCATTAAGACTACTCTCACAACAAACCTATATAACACGAACATACATACCTATACTAACATAACTCTAATCACAGCTACCATGTCTGATGCAAGTTTTACCTGTCTACTTCATTTTACTATTTCCTTTCCTAACGAAGATTACAAAGCTTCTTACTATAACATTGATTAAACTACAGATATTGAAAAAATTTGAATAAACAGTTAAATTTGAGATTAGAAACTTTTGCAGGAAAATTGCACATAACAAACTACATACAAAATAATTAATTTGTATCATTAAAATCTATTTGATAGCTTTTCTCTATCTTTAAAATATGCAAAGAACACAGAGTATGAGAGTCTTATCTTTTGGAGTTATTGTGGATACTAACATGCATACACACACAACGACGCACGCACGCACGAACGCGCTCGTGCACATACGCACACTCGCGCACACGCACGCTCGCGCACACGCACATGCACACGCACACGCACACTCACACGCACACGCTCTCGCACACGCACACGCACACGCACACCCACACGCACACGCACACGCTCACGCACACGCACAGGCACACGCGCACGCACACGCGCACGCGCACGCGCAAACGCAGACGCAGACGCACATGCACAACCACACGCACACGCACACGCGCGCGCACACGCACACGCACACGCACATGCACACACACACACACACACACACACACACACACACACACACACACACACATACACACACACACACAGGGTCACACACGAACACGGACAAGTACACGGACGAGGACACGGAAAAGGACAAAGACAATGACACCGATAACGACACGGACAGGGACACGGACAACAACCTGGCCAAGGACACGGACAGCGACACGGATAAGAATACGGACGTGGACACGGACACGGACAACTACAAGGAGACGGACAAGGCCACGGGAAACGACACGAACACGCACAAGGACATGGACAAAGAGACGGACAAGGACACGGAACAGGACAGAGGCAAGGAGACAGTAGACATATAAGGCCGATCCTGGACCAGTTCAAGGTCACCCATGTAAATCTTATGGGGATTTATTTCAAGGTCAAGTGAGTTTTCTCGTTATGCCAGAACGCGCTCCACGTCTCAAGCATGCTTGTGGTGGGGATTTAAATTTTTGAGTCACTCGCCCTCTGGTGGTGAAATCAAGCTTTGGAGCTCTTTCAAGGTCGAACTTTAAGCGGGAGATTTAAAATGTAGTTGGTCAAGGTCAAAGCTAAAAGTTGCAAGGTAATCATAAATCAAAAATAGTTTTGAAGGTCAAAGGTTATTGACTTACGGTGGTTTCTTAGAAATATAAAAGGTCAAGGTGAAAAGCTAAAATAGAAGTTGCAAGGTAATCATAAATCTAAAAATAGTTTTCAAGGTCAAAGGTTATTGACCTACGGTGGTGTCATATTTCTTAGAAGTATAAAAAGGTCAAGGTGAAAAGCTAAAAATAGAAATTGCAAGGTAATCATAAATCTAAGAATATAATTTTCAAGGTCAAACTTTTAGCGGAAATATAAATTTTGGAGCTGATCATCATCATCATATTATATTTATAGTCAAGGTCAACAGTAGGTATTTAACAAGTTTAAGCACGTTGTAATATGTAGGACACATATTTCTTATATAAATTACGTGTATCCTAACTCACCGTGCACGTACGCGTACCCGTTTCAAGGTCACAGGTTAGTAACATTGCCTATTTCAAGGGGTAGCAACCTGCTAAGTCCCTCGCTTCAAGGTCACCAGAAAAGTTACTAGGTTTTTGACTATCCTGAAGGTCATTGCCCTCAGTCTCAAGCAAGTCTATGCATGTTTCAAGGGCACGTCCTATTCTGAAAATCAAGAACAAAGGGTTGTTTAAAGTCTATGCTTTCAAGGTCGCATGAGAGAACAAAGACGATCTATTGTTTCGGCTGAGTCATGGCTTCTGAAATTCTAGGAAATCAAGAACAAAGACGATGCATTGTCGATGGTTCAAAGTCTATGCTTTCAAGGCCACATGAAAGAACAAAGACTATCTATTGTTCCGTTATTCTAAAATAGATTGTTATCTCAATTCTAGGAAATCAATAACAAAGGTGACCCATTGTCAACGCTTCAAAGTCTATGCTTACAATTTTCAAGGTAAAGAACAAAAGCGATTCATTCTTCTGGTCGAGTTATAAAAATAAATTGTTATCTCAATTCTGAGAAATCATGAACAAAGACGATGTATTGTTCAAAGTCTATGCTTATAATTTTCAAAGGTAAATGAGCAAAGACGATTCATTGTTCTGGTTGATTTATAAAAATAGATTGTTATCTAAATACATCTCTTTCAAGAACAAAGCAATCCATTGTCAACGATTTAAAGTTTATGCTTATAAGGTCACACCTCTGATAACAAAGACGATCCATTATTCAGTTATTTTAAAAATAGATTGTTATCTCAATTCTAGGAAATCAAGAGCCCTGAGGTGCATGTTTCAAGCAATGCCACACCCTCAAGTGAGCTAAACAGGTGGCCGTTCCCTAAACCGGTAGCCGTTTCCTAAAACAGGTAGCTGTTTCTTTAAACAGGGTCCGTTTCCCAAAACAGATAGCTGTTTCGCAACATTTCTTAGAAATATAGAAAGGTCAGGGTGAAAAGCTAAAATAGAAATTGCAAGGTAATCATAAATCTAAGAATAGAATTTTCAAGGTCTACTCCACTTGAAGGTTACGACGAAGATCTCATAAGGTATGCATAAAAAGTAGGTCATGAGCTCATTGAAGGTGAATACTCCACTTCAAGCTAAAAATAGAAATTGCAATGTCACCATCCTCATCATATTACTAAATTTGTATGTCAAGGTCAGAAGCTAAAAAATAGAAACTGCAATGTCATCATCATCATATTACAATTCTTAGAAGTCTTAGTGTGGCCAAAGGTTATTGATCTGTATATCATAGCTAAAAATGGTTGGTTCAAGTCCTCACTAAAAGGTGATCGCGTTACAGCTAAAAAGTATAGTGACAGCATCATCGTTGAAAGTAGCTTATGCGCGTAACCAGATATGTATGGTAATCAAAGAGATGGTTCATATCTGCACTAATGTAACATAGTGGGGGTCGTTTAGAGTAACAATATAAGGAAATAGTGTAATGGGTAGTGAGTGTTGTGTCAAACATGTGGATGGCATACGCTCAAGAGCAATGGACCAAAGCAACTGACCTGAGAACAGCGGTGGAACGCTTGAAGCAAGAATTTTCAGCATTAGTATTCGATGCCGAACATGAGGCGGTTTACGGGGGAGGTGATTATAGTGAAGCGGAGTGTAACGTCCTAGTGAAAAAGTATGAAAAGGAGTAAAGATATGTGAAAAGTTTTAAATTTAAAGGAAATATGTAGAACATGTTTTGTAGAAGAACTGAAAGCTGTGCAATTGCATCAGTTTTGCAACGATGTAAAAATGGACGGCATCTCCTGATGGTAGCAGTTCATCCTCATCAGATGCAGATTAGCCTATCAATACAATTATCAAAGTACACTCTCCCCTCTAACATCATGATGCAGTAATATATAGGACAGTTCCGGTGTCAACTATAATTCATAAGCGTTCTCGAATCAATAAAGATGGATCTATCTGCATTGAACAGTAGCACTTTCTGTAAATCCTTCACGAACGTAAAAGACGCAAAATATAAAGTGATTGATATGAATACTATCAACACAAAGTATGGGAAACATATTATCATTGAAACCCAGAACTTTAAGTGCATACTTACCTTAGGATTTTATGAATAGTTCAAAAGAAGAAGATCGCATTGAAAAGTTTAAGCAATATCCGGTTGAGAATGAGGCATTACCAGCACCGGAACTGTAGGAAAGATGACTAATTTAACATTTATGTAAAAAAAATAATAACATATATATCTATGTATAATTGTTTGGAAATAAATTATATATTTTTGTTGCAAAAGAAAGTCTTCTATTTTTGATTAAATGAAGGGTATATCATAATGAAGAGCTGCTATTGATGAGACTAAAAAAAATGTAGCGTATAATAATATGGTGTCTGCAGCTATATTGGCTAAGCTCTTCAAGGTTAAGATTTATTGGTATCATATTACAATTCATACCAACCAATCTTCAAGGTTAAATTTTATTGACAAGGTATTGAGGAGGTATAATATTACAGTTCTTATGTTAGACTCTTAACGGTTCTTAGGAATAGCAAAATAAGCATTCTTAACCAATCACACATGTAACTGACTTTGTGCATGCTCGGTATTGCTCGGGTATCCTCGTGGAGTCTACCCTTCTATATAAGTTTAAATTTTATAATCACATATCATTCCTTCAACATCATGTTTTCCCAAAAATTATATATATATATATATATGTTAAAGCACTGTTTTTGCACATTAAAATCGCTTACGTATTTACTATTGTAATAGTGTGTGTGTGTGTGTGTGTGTGTGTGTGTGTGTGTGTGTGTGTGTGTGTGTGTGTGTGTGTGTGTGTGTGTGTGTGTGTAAACCAGAAAATCAGTTCAATTTGTTTAAATGTAGCATGTAGAAATACTGCACGATTGCATTAGCGCATATACAACACGCTAACGAAGACAACCAGACAAATATAGAAAAGTAATGATTGTTATAATTGATGTGCAAGGATTCAAAACAGCAAGAAATATATTTACACCTAAGGAACTAGCGATATATAATGGAGAGCAAATTGTTCATTACGTATTCAAACCTCCATTTCCATGGCACACCTTGGATAGTGAATTTCAAAAGCAAGCTAATTGGTTAATTCACAACCACCATTTTATCAAGTGGGAATATGGATATACTTCTCCACGTCTATTCCCTAGTATACTTAGTGATTGCATATCAACAACAGATGAGGTGTACGTTAAAGGACGAGAGAAGCTGAATTTATTCAAAATTTTAAAACAAAGCATTACAGTGTTTGAAGAACAACATACTTTACCCAAACTTCATCCATGCTGTTTTTTCATACACAAAACACTTGTCACTGCGCGTTGACTCATGTATATCATTTATATGAAAAATTGTAGCGAAATTCTAATAAAGATTTATTAACTGACATGTCTTATTCACATGTATTACCTCAACGCTTTTATGAGTATTTCAAAGAAGAAGAAGAAGAAGAAGAAGAAGAAGAACTAGATAATTAAAAATGTTATCTAAGAATAAACATTTGGATAATGAGAACCTAAACTGCTTTCGGTCTACCGGAAACAGATACCGTTCTGAGAAACAGCTACCTGTTTTTGAGCTGTTTTCGGAAACCGGGAAAGTTGTTTTGAGCTGTTTCTGCCTGTTGCTAGAAAATAGGGATCTGTTTTTGAGCTGACTGCATCAAAGTTTATGCTATTCACATTTTCGGTCTTTACAATGTTCTACCGAACAAAATTTAAAAGAATATTTGATAAAGGTTATATACCAAATTGGTTTAGTGAACTTTTCAAGATTGTTAAAGTGCATGTAAGGAATCCGGTCACGTACTTACTACAAGACAGGGACACCTATTCATATCAGGAACTGCAAAAGGTTAAATATCCCGATGTGTATTTGGTGGAAAAGGTCATTTGACGTAAAGTGGTTGGGATTAAAAAATGGATCGACGTTGATAATGTAGTTTATAAGCATTATTATTATTGTAAGGCAATAATCTCATTTATAATTCAATGATGCCGGTAAGAACAACAAGCACTTTGGAACACTTAAATTACTGTAGAAAGCATCACTATTGGTTTAATAACGGATATAAATGTCCTGCTTGTATAGGTACCGACTAGTAAGAATATAACTTATTGTAAGATAGTGTGTACTTAAGGAACTAACGTAGAATGTAATTTCTGTAAGAATAATAAAAGACCAATTGTAATTTGTATTATTTAATAATAATAAAACATACTGATACATAAATATTAGCCCTAAAGTGTTTATGTAGTCCTCAAATTATGAGTGATGCATCTAATGCAATTGATACCACTTATGGAGTCCTTTACGGCATTTCAAGCGATAAGTGGTCAATCGACAAGACACCGGTAAATACAGACGGAAAGGATTTGGTTATTAAGGGGGTTGATGCGAGCGGTCTCTATGATCTAATAATAGTAATGAATGAACCAGATAAACGTCTAATAACTAGCGAAGACGAGGCGAACTATACGCTCCAATCTTAATTGCAACTAATGCAGCTCGTTGTGATAACAACCCGGATGAACAATTGAAAGGTACACGTATCAAAAAAATATACAGGGATAATTAAACCCTTATTTTGAAAGGATGCATGTTTATAATAAAAAGGCTTCTCCGTGATTGCATTATTCAGTAAACTTTTTATTGCTAGAAATGGTGAAAGTAATAAGAATGATAAGGAGAAAAATAATTATTAAGTATTGACGAGAGGAAGAAAAGACTTGAGGCGTTAATCAAGGAAATAAAAAAATTGAGGGTAGATTTAGAGCTGTAAAGGTGCTTTAGTAAATAAGTAATTACATGTATGTTATATTGGAAAAGCACTTCATTTGAAAAAATAAAGTAGTTTCCAAAATTTGTAAGAAGTTGCAAGGTAATCATTCATAGAAATCTGAAAGTTTTGAGTAGGTTAGCAGTTTTGAAAGGATGCATGTTTATAATAAAAAGGCTTCTCCGTGATTGCATGATTCAGTAAACTTTTCATTGCTAGAAATGGTGAAAGTAATAAGATTGATAAGGAGAGAAAGAAAGAAAGAATTATTAAGTATTGATGAGAGAAAGAAAAGGCTCGAGGTGTTAATCACGGAAATAAAAAATTGAGGGTAGATTTAGAGCTGTATGAGCTAAAAAGAAAATGATGCAACTTCAGTGAATGTGCCATGAAAAGGTGCTTTAGTAAATAAGTAATTACATGTATGTTATATTGCATAAGGAAAAGGCACTTCATTTGAAAAAATAAATGTGTGTGTGTAGGCATAGAAGAAAGAAAAAAGTGAAATTTCTGTTTGGTTTTAATTGAATTATATAGATATATATATATATATTAAACGAGTTTCTTATCATGACTTAAATTATACAAATTATGTAGGAAGAAATGACACATAAAGCTATATATATTTATATTTATTTATAAATCACTAATCCTTTACCCAAAAATTCCAATTTTTGGCATGTATACTAAACAAGTAAGAGCGCAATAGGTAGCAGTCCAAAATTCTCAAAACTAAAAAATGTGAAAAAAAAATTTTCAATGATTAATGATAAAGTTTGTAGTTTTGATATGTAATTGAACGTTGTTAATCGCTTAATAAATCACAACTCGATAATCCTTTACCCAAAAATTCTGAATTTTCGTATATATACCCAATAAGTAAGAGCGCCAATTATAGCAGTTTCCAAAATTTGAAAACACAAAAAAAAAATGTGATAAAAAAAATGTGATGAAACAATTCATGTTAGCAATTAAAGTACTACTGAAATTGCTTAATAAATCACAACTCGATAATCCTTTACCCAAAAATTCTGAACACACACACACACACACACACACACACACACACACACACACACACACAATTATGGTTTGGGGATATAATAAAAAGAAACGTATGTGCTATATCTTTATATGGAATAAAAAATAGAAAAAAAAAAATGTTACAATTAAAAAAAAAAAAATTTAAGGTGTGATCTGAAACAAAAAAATCAGTTAAATTACAAAAATTATAATTATGTATAGAAATACATACCCTCATCAACCACATTGTTTCAGGTATGTCTTCATCCCTGAACAATAAATATTTATATACGCATTTGATGTATCCCACGAAATGGGTCCTGCTGGGTGTTGTTCCGTCCCCATATATGAGGACTATATCATGCTAAAACAGAAATACTTAAAACTGAAACAACAACAAACATTACTCACATTAGGAAAATTTGTTTATAACCATTTTATCTGAAAATCAAAAGTTAAAACAAAAGTTACATATAATATCCTACTTACCCTCCTCCACTCTAATAAAATTTAAGTTTTCTACTACAGCTATAATGAACACGTTAAATTTCAATAAAAAAATTTGCATGAAATTTACTTACCACTCATTACTTTAATTTTTTTTAAACTTTTTTATGATTCAAATGAACAAGCAGGACTGAGCGTATATGGTTGACAATTATCATTATATATTATAATGAAAGGTGAATAACATTATTACTAAGTGTTATACGAGTATGCTTAAGCAAAATAGTGTGAAAAAGATAGACGAATGAGACAGCTTTGAGTTTGAAAAAAAAATGATAACATGACAAGAGCATCATAAATATGATAAGAAGAGAAAGAAAGAAACAATTATTAAGTATTGATGAGAGAAAGAAAAGACTGAAGGTGTTAATCAAGAAAGTAAAAGCATTGAGGATAGATTTCTAATTATGTACCAAGAAATAACATTATAACCTTATCACATAAAAGTATGTTTAATAGTATCAAATAAAACCCTATCAAATTATTTTCTTGTAAATTCAACAACTGCTGATATCACTAAACAGATCCAACTGTCAATTTTACGTTTCAGGTGTGAATACTTTATAGGTGAACAACATTATGAAATGTAGTAGTAAACAATAAATTATATGTTAATAAATATACTCTTTTTATCATAATTATATGTTAATAAATATACTCTTTTTATCATAACAACTTAATGGTTAGGTTAAAAATCCTCAATTTTTGCGTGTAGAAAATAAATAACAGCGCAAAGGATACCACTAAAATAAATTCGGAATTTTAAAATCTACAAATGATGTATTCAAACATTTACGAACTTCGTTTTAAAGTTGTAATGTAAACTGATGACATAGAATGTTTGCTAAATGCTTTCACAGCAAAAAACTGCGTTCATTATCCTACAATGATTATTAACGCTGCACCGAAAATTACAAGTCATGTTTTAAGTGTTGTTTTAAAATTGAATTTGGTAATTTAAAGAGCATTTAGATACATTAAATGGATAAATGGCATGCATATGTTTCTTCTGAGCTTACGTAAGTACAAAAAGGTGTGTTTTAAGTGCTTTTTGTTGTTTCAAAATGGAATTGGCCAATTTAAGTGTAATTTTTCATATTTTGGAAAAATTATTACATCAAATGATAGATTACCACTTCTACAACACAACTGCGTTGAAAAAAAAATTTTTTTTTTCTCGGAATTAGGCGAAAAATTTAAATTTTTAAGAGCGCATTTTTCTAGGACTTTACTAACCTTCATCCCTCCTACACCCTGCGGAGGACGTCCTCGTCGACTCGTTTTTATCTCTTTCCATAGATATGTACATACATCTTTTCTTACATCACACACTTTCAAACATACATCACTTTCGTAGTTCAAGTACATGTCTATCGTTTACAACAATAATTGCAATTATGCATTCCATTCTAGTACAGTACTTGAATATCATATTACAAACCATACTTATAATACTACATGGATGCATTTTTGCAATTGCATGCTTTTTACTCATTACGAGTACAATCCATATAAGTTGAATTGTAATTATGTATATATATGTAAGATGTCTAAAGATTCATTGTGAGCGTTATTATTACTTTATTTCTTGTAAAATCGTTAAAATCTATTTTAGAAAAAAATCCGTATTACAAATAGTTTACAAATTAGTTACACTATTATTTTATTTTATCATATTTCATATTGGTGCTTGATTTATTTGGGGAAAAATGCATTCTAATAGTAAAAGAGGACCTTCAATTTTTTTCCTAATTTTTTTAGTTCTATCTTTGGCGCTCTTACTTATTGGATATATATACGAAAATTCAGAATTTTTGGGTAAAGGATTATCGAGTTGTGATTTATTAAGCAATTTCAGTAGTACTTTCATTGCTAACATGAATTGTTCCATCACATTTTTTTTATCACATTTTTTTTTGTGTTTTCAAATTTTGGAAACTGCTATAATTGGCGCTCTTACTTATTGGGTATATATACGAAAATTCAGAATTTTTGGGTAAAGGATTATCGAGTTGTGATTTATTAAGCAATTTCAGTAGTACTTTAATTGCTAACATGAATTGTTTCATCACATTTTTTTTATCACATTTTTTTGTGTTTTCAAATTTTGGAAACTGCTATAATTGGCGCTCTTACTTATTGGGTATATATACGAAAATTCAGAATTTTTGGGTAAAGGATTATCGAGTTGTGATTTATTAAGCGATTAACAACGTTCAATTACATATCAAAACTACAAACTTTATCATTAATCATTGAAAATTTTTTTCACATTTTTTAGTTTTGAGAATTTTGGACTGCTACCTATTGCGCTCTTACTTGTTTAGTATACATGCCAAAAATTGGAATTTTGGGTAAAGGATTAGTGATTTATAAATAAATATAAATATATATAAGCTTTATGTGTCATTTCTTCCTACATAATTTGTATAATTTAAGTCATGATAAGAAACTCGTTTAATATATATATATATCTATATAATTCAATTAAAACCAAACAGAAATTTCACTTTTTTCTTTCTTCTATGCCTACACACACACACTTTATTTTTCAAATGAAGTGCCTTTTCCTTATGCAATATAACATACATGTAATTACTTATTTACTAAAGCACCTTTTCATGGCACATTCACTCGAAGTTGCATCATTTTCTTTTAGCTCATACAGCACTAAATCTACCCTCAATTTTTTTATTTCCTTGATTAACACCTCGAGCCTTTTCTTTCTCTCATCAATACTTAATAATTCTTTCTTTCTTTCTCTCCTTATCAATCTTATTACTTTCACCATTTCTAGCAATGAAAAGTTTACTGAATCATGCAATCACGGAGAAGCCTTTTTATTATAAACATGCATCCTTTCAAAACTGCTAACCTACTCAAAAACTTTCAGATTTCTATGAATGATTACCTTGCAACTTCTTACAAATTTTGAAACTACTTTATTTTTCAAATGAAGTGCTTTTCCAATATAACATACATGTAATTACTTATTTACTAAAGCACCTTTACAGCTCTAAATCTACCCTCAATTTTTTTATTTCCTTGATTAACGCCTCAAGTCTTTTCTTCCTCTCGTCAATACTTAATAATTATTTTTCTCTCCTTATCATTCTTATTACTTTCACCATTTCTAGCAATAAAAAGTTTACTGAATAATGCAATCACGGAGAAGCCTTTTTATTATAAACATGCATCCTTTCAAAATAAGGGTTTAATTATCCCTGTATATTTTTTTGATACGTGTACCTTTCAATTGTTCATCCGGGTTGTTATCACAACGAGCTGCATTAGTTGCAATTAAGATTGGAGCGTATAGTTCGCCTCGTCTTCGCTAGTTATTAGACGTTTATCTGGTTCATTCATTACTATTATTAGATCATAGAGACCGCTCGCATCAACCCCCTTAATAACCAAATCCTTTCCGTCTGTATTTACCGGTGTCTTGTCGATTGACCACTTATCGCTTGAAATGCCGTAAAGGACTCCATAAGTGGTATCAATTGCATTAGATGCATCACTCATAATTTGAGGACTACATAAACACTTTAGGGCTAATATTTATGTATCAGTATGTTTATTATTATTAATAAATAATACAAATTACAATTGGTCTTTTATTATTCTTACAGAAATTACATTCTACGTTAGTTCCTTAAGTACACACTATCTTACAATAAGTTATATTCTTACTAGTCGGTACCTATACAAGCAGGACATTTATATCCGTTATTAAACCAATAGTGATGCTTTCTACAGTAATTTAAGTGTTCCAAAGTGCTTGTTGTTCTTACCGGCATCATTGAATTATAAATGAGATTATTGCCTTACAATAATAATAATATGCTTATAAACTACATTATCAACGTCGATCCATTTTTTAATCCCAACCACTTTACGTCAAATGACCTTTTCCACCAAATACACATCGGGATATTTAACCTTTTGCAGTTCCTGTATATGAATAGGTGTCCCTGTCTTGTAGTAAGTACGTGACCGGATTCCTTACATGCACTTTAACAATCTTGAAAAGTTCACTAAACCAATTTGGTATATAACCTTTATCAAATATTCTTTTAAATTTTGTTCGGTAGAACATTGTAAAGACCGAAAATGTGAATAGCATAAACTTTGATGCAGTCAGCTCAAAAACAGATCCCTATTTTCTAGCAACAGGCAGAAACAGCTCAAAACAACTTTCCCGGTTTCCGAAAACAGCTCAAAAACAGGTAGCTGTTTCTCAGAACCGGTATCTGTTTCCGGTAGACCGAAAGCAGTTTAGGTTCTCATTATCCAAATGTTTATTCTTAGATAACATTTTTAATTATCTAGTTCTTCTTCTTCTTCTTCTTCTTCTTCTTTGAAATACTCATAAAAGCGTTGAGGTAATACATGTGAATAAGACATGTCAGTTAATAAATCTTTATTAGAATTTCGCTACAATTTTTTCATATAAATGATATACATGAGTCAACGCGCAGTGACAAGTGTTTTGTGTATGAAAAAAACAGCATGGATGAAGTTTGGGTAAAGTATGTTGTTCTTCAAACACTGTAATGCTTTGTTTTAAAAATTTTTGAATAAATTCAGCTTTCTCTCGTCCTTTAACGTACACCTCATCTGTTGTTGATATGCAATCACTAAGTATACTAGGGAATAGACGTGGAGAAGTATATCCATATTCCCACTTGATAAAATGGTGGTTGTGAATTAACCAATTAGCTTGCTTTTGAAATTCACTATCCAAGGTGTGCCATGGAAATGGAGGTTTGAATACGTAATGAACAATTTGCTCTCCATTATATATCGCTAGTTCCTTAGGTGTAAATATATTTCTTGCTGTTTTGAATCCTTGCACATCAATTATAACAATCATTACTTTTCTATATTTGTCTGGTTGTCTTCGTTAGCGTGTTGTATATGCGCTAATGCAATCGTGCAGTATTTCTACATGCTACATTTAAACAAATTGAACTGATTTTCTGTTTTACACACACACACACACACACACACACACACACACACACACACACACACACACACACACACACACACACACACACACTATTACAATAGTAAATACGTAAGCGATTTTAATGTGCAAAAACAGTGCTTTAACATATATATATATATATACTTTGTTGGGAAAACATGATGTTGAAGCGAATAATATGTGATTATAAAATTTAAACTTATATAGAAGGGTAGACTCCACGAGGATACCGAGCAATAAGCATGCACAAAGTCAGTTACATGTGTGATTGGTTAAGAATGCTTATTTTGCTATTCCTAAGAACCGTTAAGAGTCTAACATAAGAACTGTAATATTATACCTTCTCAATACCTTGTCAATAAAATTTAACCTTGAAGATTGGTTGGTATGAATTGTAATATGATACCAATAAATCTTAACCTTGAAGAGCTTAGCCAATATAGCTGCAGACACCATATTATTATACGCTACATTTTTTTAGTCTCATCAATAGCAGCTCTCTTCATTATGATATACCCTTCATTTAATCAAAAATAGAAGACTTTTTTTTGCAACAAAAAATATATAATTTATTTCCAAACAATTATACATAGATATATATGTTATTATTTTTTTTACATAAATGTTAAATTAGTCATCTTTCCTACAGTTCCGGTGCTGGTAATGCCTCATTCTCAACCGGATATTGCTTAAACTTTTCAATGCGATCTTCTTCTTCTTTTGAACTATTCATAAAATCCTAAGGTAAGTATGCACTTAAAGTTCTGGGTTTCAATGATAATATGTTTCCCATACTTTGTGTTGATAGTATTCATATCAATCACTTTATATTTTGCGTCTTTTACGTTCGTGAAGGATTTACAGAAAGTGCTACTGTTCAATGCAGATAGATCCATCTTTATTGATTCGAGAACGCTTATGAATTATAGTTGACACCGGAACTGTCCTATATATTACTGCATCATGATGTTAGAGGAGAGTGTACTTTGATAATTGTATTGATAGGCTAATCTGCATCTGATGAGGATGAACTGCTACCATCAGGAGATGCCGTCCATTTTTTTACATCGTTGCAAAACTGATGCAATTGCACAGCTTTCAGTTCTTCTACAAAACATGTTCTACATATTTCCTTTAAATTTAAAAACTTTTCACATATCTTTACTCCTTTTCATACTTTTCACTAGGACGTTACACTCCGCTTCACTATAATCACCTCCCCCGTAAACCGCCTCATGTTCGGCATCGAATACTAATGCTGAAAATTCTTGCTTCAAGCGTTCCACCGCTGTTCTCAGGTCAGTTGCTTTGGTCCATTGCTCTTGAGCGTATGCCATCCACATGTTTGACACAACACTCACTACCCATTACACTATTTCCTTATATTGTTACTCTAAACGACCCCCACTATGTTACATTAGTGCAGATATGAACCATCTCTTTGATTACCATACATATCTGGTTACGCGCATAAGCTACTTTCAACGATGATGCTGTCACTATACTTTTAGCTGTAACGCGATCACCTTTTAGTGAGGACTTGAACCAACCATTTTAGCTATGATATACAGATCAATAACCTTTGGCCACACTAAGACT
This sequence comes from Vesta saturnalis, assembly GCA_036346205.1. Lineage (NCBI taxonomy): Eukaryota > Metazoa > Arthropoda > Insecta > Coleoptera > Lampyridae > Vesta > Vesta saturnalis. The sequence continues at coordinate 1,499,945 of JARFJB010001721.1, forward strand.
TCTAAGAATTGTAATATGATGATGATGACATTGCAGTTTCTATTTTTTAGCTTCTGACCTTGACATACAAATTTCCCCAGTAATATGATGAGGATGGTGACATTGCAATTTCTATTTTTAGCTTGAAGTGGAGTATTCACCTTCAATGAGCTCATGACCTACTTTTATGCATACCTTATGAGATCTTCGTCGTAACCTTCAAGTGGAGTAGACCTTGAAAATTCTATTCTTAGATTTATGATTACCTTGCAATTTCTATTTTAGCTTTTCACCTGACCTTTCTATATTTCTAAGAAATGTTGCGAAACAGCTATCTGTTTTGAAACGGACCCTGTTTAAAGAAACAGCTACCTGTTTTAGGAAACGGCTACCGGTTTAGGGAACGGCCACCTGTTTAGCTCACTTGAGGGTGTGGCATTGCTTGAAACATGCACCTCAGGGCTCTTGATTTCCTAGAATTGAGATAACAATCTATTTTTAAAATAACTGAATAATGGATCGTCTTTGTTATCAGAGGTGTGACCTTATAAGCATAAACTTTAAATCGTTGACAATGGATTGCTTTGTTCTTGAAAGAGATGTATTTAGATAACAATCTATTTTTATAAATCAACCAGAACAATGAATCGTCTTTGCTCATTTACCTTTGAAAATTATAAGCATAGACTTTGAACAATACATCGTCTTTGTTCATGATTTCTCAGAATTGAGATAACAATTTATTTTATAACTCGACCAGAAGAATGAATCGCTTTTGTTCTTTTACCTTGAAAATTGTAAGCATAGACTTTGAAGCGTTGACAATGGGTCACCTTTGTTATTGATTTCCTAGAATTGAGATAACAATCTATTTTAGAATAACGGAACAATAGATAGTCTTTGTTCTTTCATGTGGCCTTGAAAGCATAGACTTTGAACCATCGACAATGCATCGTCTTTGTTCTTGATTTCCTAGAATTTCAGAAGCCATGACTCAGCCGAAACAATAGATCGTCTTTGTTCTCTCATGCGACCTTGAAAGCATAGACTTTAAACAACCCCTTTGTTCTTGATTTCTCAGAATAGGACGTGCCCTTGAAACATGCATAGACTTGCTTGAGACTGAGGGCAATGACCTTCAGGATAGTCAAAACCTAGTAACTTTTCTGGTGACCTTGAAGCGAGGGACTTAGCAGGGTTGCTACCCTTGAAATAGGCAATGTTACTAACCTGTGACCTTGAAACGGGTACGCGTACGTGCACGGTGAGTTAGGATACGTAATTTATATAAGAAATATGTGTCCTACATATTACAACGTGCTTAAACTTGTTAAATACCTACTGTTGACCTTGACTATAAATATAATATGATGATGATGATCAGCTCCAAAATTTATATTTCCCGCTAAAAAGTTTGACCTTGAAAATTATATTCTTAGATTTATGATTACCTTGCAATTTCTATTTTTAGCTTTTCACCTTGACCTTTTATACTTCTAAGAAATATGACACCACCGTAGGTCAATAACCTTGACCTTGAAAACTATTTTAGATTTATGATTACCTTGCAACTTCTATTTTAGCTTTTCACCTTGACCTTTTATATTTCTAAGAAACCACCGTAAGTCAATAACCTTGACCTTCAAAACTATTTTTGATTTATGATTACCTTGCAACTTTTAGCTTTGACCTTGACCAACTACATTTTAAATCTCCCGCTTAAAGTTCGACCTTGAAAGAGCTCCAAAGCTTCCGATTTCACCACCAGAGGGCGAGTGACTCCAAAATTTAAATCCCCACCACAAGCATGCTTGAGACGTGGACGCGTTCTGGCATAACGAGAAAACTCACTTGACCTTGAAATAAATCCCATAAGATTTACATGGGTGACCTTGAACTGGTCCAGGATCGGCCTTATATGTCTACTGACGGGCAAGTACACGTATAAGAACACGGAGAAAGACACGGACAAGGACATGGATAAGGACACGGACAAGGACAGAAGTTGGGCATATACACGCAAACGGATACGGACACGAGCATGGGGCGTGTACGCGACCACGGATACGGAAAACGGGAGAGACACTGACACGGACTTACATGCGCGCACGCGCGCGCAGCACCTCCTCCCACACATGATAGCTGATCTTGGAGAGACTTGGTCAAACGTTGTAAAATGAGCAATGGAAATTTGATGACATACCACAATCATCAATGTCCTACACGAATAAAAAATATATCAAAAATGAAGGAATATTTGTGACGAAAGATATGTACTTCTTGTTCCCTTTAAAACAATGATCTATGTGTTTCAGAAAATCTCTACAGTAAATGCGTCAGTTAGAAAAGTTCAAAAATAAGGAAATATTGACGTACCAATTTACTCCAAATCCACACTAATCCTCCATTACCTACACGCTACACAAAAAATCTTATGCAAACGATTAGATTGCCAAAATTAATGATTTAGTAACAATTAAAATCAAGGTATTCCGTCGTATTTCTTGAATTTTTGGGAAACGCTGTAAAAACTGCAAAGTAAGTGTATACGCGCTTACACATGCCGATGTTATAGAACTGTCAAGACAGGCACAAGTGTGCTTTATATTCGCCACACCTTAATTTTCTAGTACAATCGGTTGTTACCCTTGCTATTGCATTCATTCCTTTTTTTGGAAGCTGATAAAATACGACATGTCTCACAACTTTGAACAATTATTCCATGGTTCAGTCCTACACCTACTTATACACATCCATCTGTCTGTCTATCTGTCTGTCTGTCTATCTGCCTGTCTGCCTGCCTGTCTGTCTCTATGTCTGTCTGTCTGTCTGTCTGTCTGTTTGCCTGTATGTCTGTCTGTCTGTCTGCCTGCCTGTCTGTATGTATGTCTGTCTGTCTGTCTGACTGCCTGTCGGTATGTATGTCTGTCTGTCTGTCTCTATGTCTGTCTGTCTGTCTATCTGTCTGTCTGTGTTTGTGTTTGTGTTTGTGTTTGTGTTAGTGTTAGTGTTAGTGTTAGTGTTAGTGTTAGTGTTAGTGTTAGTGTTGTGTTTGTGTTTGTGTTTGTGTTTGTGTTTGTGTTTGTGTTTGTGTTTGTGTTTGTGTTTGTGTTTGTGTTTGTGTTTGTGTTTGTGCTTGTGCTTGTGCTTGTGCTTGTGCTTGTGCTTGTGCTTGTGCTTGTGCTTGTGCTTGTGCTTGTGCTTGTGCTTGTGCTTGTGCTTGTGCTTGTGCTTGTGCTTGTGCTTGTGCTTGTGCTTGTGCTTGTGCTTGTGCTTGTGCTTGTGCTTGTGCTTGTGCTTGTGCTTGTGCTTGTGCTTGTGCTTGTGCTTGTGCTTGTGCTTGTGCTTGTGCTTGTGCTTGTGCTTGTGCTTGTGCTTGTGCTTGTGCTTGTGCTTGTGCTTGTGCTTGTCTGTGCTTGTGCTTGTGCTTGTGCTTGTGCTTGCTTGTGCTTGTGCTTGTGCTTGTGCAGTTGTGCTTGTGCTGTGTGCTTGTGCTTGTGTCTTGTGCTTCTTGTGCTTGTGCTTGTGCTTGTGCTTGTGCTTGGCTTGCGCTTGACGGCTATGCTTGTGCTTGTGCTTGTCTGCTTGTGCTGTGCTTTGCTTGTGCTTGTGCTTGTGCTTGTGCTTGTGCTTGTGCTTGTGTTTTGTGTTTGCGTTTGCGTTTGCGTATGCGTTTGCGTTTGCGTTTGCGTTTGCGTTTGCGTTTGCGTTTGCGTTTGCGTTTGCGTTTGCGTTTGCGTTTGCGTTTGCGTTTGCGTTTGCGTTTGCGTTTGCGTTTGCGTTTGCGTTTGCGTTTGCGTTTGCGTTTGCGTTTGCGTTTGCGTTTGCGCTTGCGCTTGCGCTTGTGTTTGTGTTTGTGTTTGTGTTTGTGTTTGTGTTTGTGTTTGTGTTTGTGTTTGTGTTTGTGTTTGTGTGTGCGTGTGTGTGTGTGCTGTCTGTGTGTGCGTCTGTGTGTGTGCGTCTGTAGTGTGTGTTGTATGCGCGTGCGTGTGCGTGTGATGTGCGTGTGCGTGTCGTGTGTCTTGTGCGTGTGCGTGTGCGTGTGCTGTGTGTGCGTGTATGTATGTGTACGTTGAGTATGCGTGTAGGTATGTGTGCGTTTGCATGTGTCTTTTGATTGTGTGACTTTATGTTAGTATCCACGGTAACTTGAGGATCGTAACAGGCTGTCCAGGAAATGTGGGAAATCTCCGATTCGTATAGAATATGAGAATAATATGAGTTCCTACATAATTCAGTCCTATGTGCTCTCCTATGAAGTTGATGTGAACCTGAAGGACTTTTAAAGTATTCAATAACTATTTAATAAGAATTCAATATGATGGACACTAGCAAGGGCGCTTAATATAGTGTCATTGAAACTATTTAGTTTTGTAGTTTACAAGGCGGCAGCTTTACATTAAGTGTTAAACTTTTAACACCCTTGAGTGATATAAAGGGATAAAGCTCTGGGTAGTGCTTTGTGTTTGTGTGTTGTGTCTGTGTGTTTGTGTTTGTGATTGTGTTTGTGTTTGTGTTTGTTTGTTTGTGTTTGTGTTTGTGTTGTGTGTTGTGTTGTGTTGTGTTTGTGTTTGTGTTTTGTTGTTGTGTTTGTGTTTGTGTTTGTGTTTGTGATTTGTGTTTGTGTTTGTGTTTAGTTAGTTGTGTGTGTGTTTATGTTGTGTTTGTGTTTGTTAGTTTGGTTTGTGTTTGTGTTTGATGTTTGATTTAGTGTTTGTAGTTTGTGTGTTTGTTTATATTTTAGTTTGTGTTTGTGTTTGTGTTTGTGTTTGTGTTTGTGTTTGTGTTATGTTTTGTTTATTTATATTTGTGTTTGTGTTTGTGTTTGTGTTTGTGTTTGTGTTTGTGTTTGTGTTTTTGTTTGTGTTTGTGTTTGTGTTTGTGTTTGTATGTTTGTGTTTGTGTTTGTGTTTGTTGTTTGTGTTTATTGTTTGTGTTTGTGTTTATTTTGATTGTTTGTGTTTTGTGTTGTTGTTTTGTGTTTGTGTTTGTGTTTGTGTTTTGTTTGTGTTTGTGTTGTGTTTGTGTTTGTTTGTTTGTGTGTGTGTGTGTGATGTGTGTGTGTGTGTGTGTGTGTGTGTGTTCGCGTGTGTCGTGTGTGTGTGTGTGTGTGCGTCTGCGTGTTTGTGCGTCTGTGTGTGTGTGTGTGCGTCTGTGTGGGTGTGTGTGTATGCGCGTGCGTGTGCGTGTGAGTGTGCATATGCGTGTGCTTGTGCGTGTGCGTGTGCGTGTGCATGTGCGTATATGTGTGTGTACGTATGAGTATGCGTGTAGGTGTGTGTGCGTTTGCATGTGTCTGTTTGGATATGTGTGACTTTATGTATCCACGGTAACTTGAGGATCGTAACACAGGCTGTCCAGGAAAATGTGGGAAATCTCTCGGATTCGTATAGAATATGAGAAAATAATATGAGTTCCTACATAATTCGGTCCTATGTGCTCTCCCTATGAAGTTATGTGAACCTGAAGGACTTTTAAAGTATTAATAACTATTTAATAAGAATTTAATATGATGGACACTAGCAAGGGCCGCTTAATATAGTGTCATTGAAACATTTAGTTTTTTAGTTTACAAGGGCGGACGAAGCTTTACACCTTAATGCTTAAGCTTTTAACACCCTATATGATATAAAAATAAATCTGGGTAGCTTCAACCTTGATCTAAAAAAATGTTCTATTTGTTGTCGATAAAATGAACAGATTTCGAGAAAATGAGTGCGATACGAAAGTCATTCAAACAGCAGCAGTGTTTCATTTTCAGTTGGTTAGAGCTCGTTAAAATATCAAACTTCGTACCGCCTACCAAAAAACTCTGTAATTATACTCGTATGTAATTTTTTGCAATGTCATCGAACATCTTCTAACAAAAAAAAGTTTCCCAAACGGAAGTTTTCACTTCCATAAAAATGTATGCACCACGGTCTACCTCAGCAAGGTACACTACTTACTAAACTTACTGTAGATTGAGAGCTCTTTTTTTATCAGGGAGGCAGAGATAATTCCATAACTATAATTTGGCGCCAATCAATTTTTTCTAGGTTAACTAATTGAGATACAACAAAAATTGATAAAGTTTTACTTTAATATCACATGTAATCTTAATAAACAATACAACATCTGTATTTCTTTGGATGTTTAATAAAACCAAATAATATATGCTGCTTAACTCCAGCATAAAATCAAATAAACAGTACTTAACCTTGCGCAAAGCTTTACGGGAGAAAAGTAATTCTTAATCGAAATCTAATTTATCCATATAATCTACCTTTACGTAGAATCATTTCAAAATGAAATGTGATTGAAACAGTATAATTTCACTGTAGTAAATAAGTTTACTTGACCTATGTTAACAAAATATAACTGGAGTAAGGTTATACACTCAAATGTTTTTATCTTAGAAAATATTAACCGAAGCTAGCATTTTTTTCATTACAACAGTATTAAATGCATTGTTTTCGTGAACGTCATTTCTTGACGATACGATAAGACATAACATCAGGTAACGTAAGATAATTTTCAGCACTTTTCAATAAGTTAAAAGAAAACGTAATGTATACTCGGACCAGGACAGGAATCACAGGTGGTATTGCTACTAAAGGGGTATAACTAACAGCACATGTAACTGATAGCAGACGTAACGTCTTGCTTCATATTTAATGACACAAAAACAAATGGTATCTCCAATTCAACTTCTATTCACGCGCCATTTTTCTCATCACTTCCTTCAACGTGAAATAAACCATATATCCTCCTATAAGCGACACAAAATTTTCTTACCTCAAGGGAGGGTTTTTCCAATTTCTCCCTATTAGATATAATAAATTAATACAAAATATAATTAAAAGCAGTTGCATACCGGGTGGAGGAAAGTCAACTTAAGACAGGTGTACAGTGCATCCCATTTTGGTTGAGACGGCCAGATATCTCGGTTGTTGGTGAAGATAGAACCTTGCGGTTTCCGCGGTCCTGTGCCACTTTTTTGTGAAACTCAAGATGGCCTGAACGGATTTTGCCTAACTTATTTCGTTTATAAATTACAGGGTGTTTTTGAAAATCCACACTTTTTGGATCCCCTCAATATCTTTGAAGTTTCTCAGCGATAATGTAAAATTGAAAACTTGTCCCATAGAGAATTTTAAGTAGAATCCAGGTGCGCACTCAATTTTTTTTATCGTTATGGAGATAAGACTCAAACTTATGATTTTTTCAATGGAACACCCTGTATTTTATTATCTCATTAAATTACTTTTTTTTCCTTCGAAATGATATATAATATATAAACATGAAGTTTTCAAAAATGCTCCAAAATTACTAAAACATTGAATTTTGAAGTTTTACTACAGGGATTATTATTTTTGATTTTTTTATAGTAGGTCATGGATGCTACAAACACTGTTGTTGACTTTTGGAGCATTATTTTGTCAGGTGACTGTGGAGAAATCAACACATCTGCTGTCATGATGATAAATTTTGATGCGTTTTATTGTGTTTGTGTTTGGCGATTTTGCTAATTTGTGAAATTTTATAATAGGTGAAAGATTTTTTCAGAACAACGAAAAGTATGATATCATACAATGTTTCAATCAATGCCATGAAAATGTTGACGAAGCATTAGAATTATATTTAAACAGGTAAACTAGTAATTTACAATAAGACATTATATGACATATTGTGTTTAAAACGTTAGATATCCAGAGAGGCGTCAACCTAGTCGAGTAACGATATTTCGACTAAAGAATAATCTACTAAATTATGGTGCGTATTCTAAACCACGACCCAAGACGTATAACAAGGAAAATAGTGAAGTGGATGAAATAAATGTCTTAGCCAGCGTCCGTGTCTGTCCTCAGACTTCTTGTACGAAGTTAGAAAATGACACTGGCGTTCCCCGATCACCGGTACAAAGGATTTAAAAAAAAACACAAATTGAAACCCTACAAAGTGAATATTGTCCAGCATTTATACCCTGGAGATGCAGCGAGGCGTGTGAATTTCTGTAATTGGTTTTTGAACCAAACTCGAAGGGACAATAATTTTGCGAGTAAGGTCATATGGTCAGACGAAGCCCATATAAGCAGTGCCGGTTTATTTAACAGGCAAAATACAAGGCACTGGTATGATGAAAACCAACACCTAATTTTTGAGCAACAACAACAGGGTCGATTTGATTTTAATGTAGCCTGTTTCTTATTGGGGACATCAATAAAATACCGCATTTTTGAAGGGGCTCTCAACGGGAATAGGTACTTGGCAATTTTAAAAGAAGTAATACCAGAATTCCTGGAGAATGTTCTCCTCGCCTATCTTAGTGCGATTTACTTCCAACAAGACCGTGCCCCTGCCCACAATTCGAGGTTGATTGTGCCGTTTTTAGAAGAAACTTTCCAGGACCATCGGATTGGAACAAATGGACCCATTAGGTGGCCTGAAAGGTCACCTGATTTGTCAATGTTGGACTTCTTTTATGGGATTTTTTGAAAAATAAACTATACGGAAAGAGGCATAATAATATTGAAGAACTTCGTGCAAGAACAGAGGCAGTTTTCCAGAATTTACAAAATCGTCCTTTCATAATTTTGAATGCATTAAGACGTATTAAGGAATTGTGTCAATTGTGTGTTAGGAAAAATGGACATCAATTTGAACAATTCAATGAATAAGTTACCGAATAATTTCGAAATGAAATAGTATGAGTAAATATTTAATTAGTTGCTTATTCTACATTATGAACTTTTTATTATTATTTATTTGTTGTTACTAGTTACCTAAGTTTTGTGTTTTGTTAGTGAATTAGTGTATAGTTCTTGTTTCTTTCATGGAAAAATCACAAGTAGGATTTCTTCAATTTGAACTTTTTTTGTATGAAAAATCCATAGCCTACTATTAAAAATCAATGTTTTAGTGATTCTGGAGCATTTTTGAAGAATTTATGTTTATATATTATATATCATTCTGAAGGAAAAAAATAAGGAATTAATGAGGTGATAAAATACAGGGCGTTCCATTGAAAAAATCATAAGTTTGAGTCGTATCTCCATAACCACACCCCGAAAAAAAATTGAGTGCGCCACTGAATTCTACATAAAATTCTCTATGGGATAAGTTTTCAATTTAATATTATCGCTGAGAAACTTCGTAGATATGGAGGGGTCCAAAAAGTGTGAATTTTCAAAAACGCCCTGTAACTTATGAACGAAAGAAGTTAGGAAAAATCTGTTCAGGATATCTTGAGTTTCACAAAAAAGTGGCACAGGATCTCGAAAACCGCAAGGTTCTATCTTCAACAACAACCGAGATACTTGGCTGTCTCAATCAAAATGGGATGCACTGTACGTTGGAAGTTAGGCGGAACGGAAATAAACTCAGGTTCGCCTTGCGCATAAAACAAAATTGATGTAGCTAAATACCCATTATGGACGAAAAAATATACATACTACATATACACTAAAGAAATTTAGTTAATAAAAGATAAAAAAAAAATATTTACGCATCTTTTTTTTCGTTTAATAACTAAATTACATTACAATACATTACATCACATTACATTACAAGTAATGTAAATGTATTCTCATATAATAACACAAATTCAAACACTTGCATTAAGGTAACGATAGCCAAAAATTGGCACGTTACAATCTACAAATCTCCGAGAATGCATTGGTTCTCAAACTTTAGTATAAAAATTCGCTGTTTCCTTTATAGGCCTACCTATAGTGTGTTTAGTTTTTACTGAACGGTGTTAAATGCTGGTGTATGGCTTGTGCGCTTTTTCTGTTCCAACATCTGTCCGTTCTCTGTTGTTATTCCTTAATATAATGAAATTATGCAAGCAGGGAGCTGCTTTACAATCTAGTTGCATTTTTAATAACTCGTAGCAGTATAGGTCAACATACCAAATCTATTCTCAATACCCGATTGCTCAACTGCGATGTACGTTGAACTCTTTTTTTGCATTGATGGTTATTGCAATCTTACCACTATAAGTCCTCATTTTAACACGTAACTTCATTTTCGTGATTGGTAGGTCGCTAAGCAGCAAAACATGATATAATCTTCTTTTTATAACCAACGTGTCTT
>JARFJB010001721.1:1515000-1545000 GCA_036346205.1 Vesta saturnalis
CTCACACTCACGCATTCACACACTCACACACTCACACACTCACACACTCACAACACTCACACACTCACACACTCACACACTCACACACCACACACTCACACACCACACACACACCACACCCACACACCACACACTACACACACACACACACACCACACCACCACACTCACACACTACACACTCACCACACTCACACACTCACACACACACACACTCACACACTCACACACTCACACATCACACACACACACACAACACACCACACTCACACCCACACACCCACACACTCCACACACTCACACACTCACACTCACCACTCACCATCACACACTCACACACTACACACTCACACACTACACACACACACACACCCACACACCACACACTCACCACACTCACATACTCACACTCACACATCACACACTCACACCACTACACCACCAACACACCACTCACACACTCCACACCACCTCACACTCACACACTCACACACTCACACACTCACACACACACTCACACACTCACACACTCACACTCACACACTCACACTCACTCACCTCACACTCACACACTCACACCACACTACACACACACCCACACACCTCACACACTCACCACACACAACACACAACACACACACACACACACACACACACACACACACACACACACAATGTGTAGATAGTAATAAAGATTTGGCTGCACATAGTTTAGAGTTTAAACGAATTTCAGTGCAACAATTTAAAAAAATTTAGGTATCGAAAACGTATATAGAATACGGTTATTTTGTGAAATGCTGTTGTAAATAAAAACAAAATTATTTGTAACAATAAAAAGGATTAATACACAACAATACATATATATATATATATATATATATATATATATATATATATATATATTTAATTGAAAAACACATGTATGGAATCATACACATTGTCTTGTAGTTTGAACCTTCTATTTTGTACGATATCAAGTTTAAGGAAATTTTAGTAAGTAATGTTCACTTATTAACTAGGAGGAGCGTTTAGAAAATTTTGCGAATAAAAGATTAATTTCAATTGGTTCTTACGATGCCATTTTTACAGTCATCCAATATAACAGAATTTGACGGTTGACGTACATATTTATTGCAACAAACGTTTTTACCTTATCCTAGATTTTCTTTGAATTTTGTGTCTATTTTCCGAAATTTAAACAAAATACATCAGCTCTTATTAGAACTAGATTCGCTATATCGGTACCAAGTCTTAATATTACAAGATATGGATTCGACACCAAGTACAAGTCAAGCGACATGAAAATAACTACCATTGTCATGACAACTGCAGACACTACAGGTAAAAAAGATAGGAAATTTAATCTGAATAGTTTTATTAAAGTAAACACCTTTTACACAGGAGTTGCAAAATCCACTGTATATGGAACAATAAAAGAATGTAAAGAGAGTGGAACTGTTACAGCTTCAAAACATTCTTGTGGGCGACAGTGTGATAGAACCTTTTATTATTTCACTAACGCAGATTACGATGAAGACGATATGCAACAAAATTAAATTCTAAATGGCACTTAGCAATACTGTGATAAGTTTTACGTTTATATATATATATATATATATATATATATATATATATATATATATATATATATATACAAGGTGTCCAACGACGTTTTGATAGTCCAATATCTCGAAAACTATTTAAATGACAAGTATGAAATTTGGCAGTTATAACCTGTCGAAAATGATGCTTATATCGACCATAAAAAGATTTCCGGTTTTCCTCTCATTCCCGGTCACGTGTCTCCAACATAATTTCTTTAAATGTGACAACCGGCTTAATATTACATTTTTTGGTAGACCTTTCAAAACCAAGTTAGTATCTTGATAATACATTTCCTTGAAAATGGATTGGTCGGAATGGCACAGTTCTGTGGCCACACCGTTTTCCGGATATCACATTATATTATACTATACACCTGTGCACTTAACTACTCATGTTATAGTTCTTGCGTGTGACCGGAAATGAGGGGAAAACTGGAAGTCTTCTTATGGTAGATATAAGCATCAGTTTCGAAAGTTTATAGCTGTCAAATTTCATACTTGTCTTGTGAACAGTTTTCAAGATATTGGTATCAAGACGTCGTGGGACACCCAGTACACACGCACACACATTCATATATATATATATATATATATATATATATATATATATATATATATATATATATATATATTATAATACTGATGATAATGGAGAATATTTAGTTTAAATCCAAAAATGTTATACATATATTATACATATCTTTTATTCAATCAAATTAAAATTTTCTAAGTAATCGTGTTTAATTAATGGATTTACTTAACTTGAAATGTAACTTTCTATGATTTTTTCCAAAAACGCAACCCATAATACACAGATTATAATTAGTTTTTTTTTAAGAGAAAAAACATATTTAAATTTATGGATTCCCAAATGGTAGAATATGTCGTATTAAGGCAATTGAATGTTTCGGAATTTATATTGAATTAAAGTCCATAGCATGTTGTTCGTTGACAGCATGGTTCCCCAATGCGCAAGAATGCACGTTTCTATTAAAGTCGTTTGTATGCAATCCTGGTAGATTAATTTGTGGATGTTTGGCCTATGTAAGATTTAACGCAGCCTTGGCATTCCACCGAGTACAAAAAGTTAGATTATTCTAATGTAGTGAGATATAACCTTAGCTTGCATACAGTTGTGACACTAGTTTAACGTTATTGGTGGCAATTTTTATGTTTTTATCACTTTTAAATAAGGTTATAAGCTTTGGAGTAACCCCCAGAATGTGAAATCTGCACGATTTCGTCACCGATGGATTTATTAAAAAGTAACTTATTCAGAAGCAGCATTGGGTATGAATTTTCAAACAACGCATCACGTGATTTCTTGAGATGCTAGTTAAAGAATTTCGTAGGAGATAACTTCGTTGTGTTTTTTTAATGCTAGGATTAAATTGATTTTTATTCTCAAGGGAATTATTACTTATAAGATGTTGTGTGAAAATGGCACTATCGATTCGATAGAGCTTTATAATGATCTTGCAGAGGCTGCACGGAGGGCTGTTGGAGTGTAAGTTATATATCTGTTTGTATTTTTTAAGTTTTAATTATTATTTTTAAAACTAGCTCAAGTACATATGGAGGAAGTGTTTGTTCATGATGATGATCAAGAGATGTTGCAGACTTCGGCTGCGGCGGATCTTAATATAATAACGGTATGGCTTTTAAACTTATATTGTTTCGCTTAGTGAATGTGTGCATTACAGGAGTTGCAGCAAGGCTAATCGGGTTCAGGCCTATTAACCCAGCAACAAGAGGCCGGACCATCCTCTACCCAAACGAGATTCAATCATATAAATATAATTGGCGAATGAAACACTAAATTCATAAAAATTCAACACCACATGTAAATCGCTGAGATTTACCTTTAATGACGAGACATGCAAGGATAATTCCTTAACATAGCTGCAGGTAAAATTATACTGCTTTCGAGGAGCTGTATGCGTACATTGTGAAGGATGCGGATCCTTCAGATCGTATCGGTATCACGGTAAGGAACCCAAATTACCCATAAAAACCAATTGGCGTATTATTTAGAAGGGTGGACCAGTTGTCGGTGAGAGTGATAATGACGCTATTGGAAAAGGTAATGCAAAGCAATTCTGCTTTTTTTAGAGTTTTAAATGAGGATAGAGTGACGGTACCTGTTGCTATGGACGTAAAAACTTGACAAGCTTAAAGTTTGAAGACTTTTGTAAAGCAAAGACAAAGGGCATTATTGTTGTACCAACAACAACCAACGAAAACAATTGTTTAGCTCGTGTTCTAGTTTTAGCAATAGCGTTTAGAAATAACGATACGATATCTGGATCTCAGTCGCGTGCCAAACTAAAAGCTTTTGCCGATCTTTCGCCGACATCTGATCTGCACAATAATAAGAGAAATGGGAAATATCCCTTGGACTCGGTAAATTTTAAAGTTTTGCGGAAATGCCGAGAGTGATGATGGAGTGAAATCAAGGGAGTCAATAACCCTGATATCGTCGCATTGGATAGACATTACTGTTAGACCGTTGGAGATGACTGTGGGTCTCCATCGGTTATTATTAGTTAGCTTAAATCTAAGCACAAAACAACCATCGTACCCCTTCATGTTATGTTCAATGCATGTATCTTTAAATTATCGCGCTTTCTCGCCAACATACGACAGAAACGATTCAATACCGGTGTCACCTCGAGTCTTGTTAACGGGCATATAGCAAAGATGCCCAATAGGGTTTTGGTCCTTGCACTTGGGTCAAAGGTGCATCCGCATCTATGTTTACCCTTTACAGCAATCGTTTTCAGACACTTTAAGCATCTACGTAATTTTTCACATAGTTCAGTGCCTTTCTGGCTTCTAAAACATTCCTACCCATAAAAATCGCTCTTGCAATCATTGCATACAATTCTCGGGATTTGAATGGAACATGACGGCTTTTGATGACAACAAGGACACTGATACAGACATTTCGCATGTCGATTTTTGTTATTACAACGTTTTATACACTGTTCGCAGTGAGAATGGTAATTACGTTATAGTGTTCGCCTTCTAGTATTAAATTTAATAACTACTCGAGCTGGTTCCCTAGTCGGTACAACAACAATACCCTTTGCTTTGCTTCACAAAAGTCTTCAAACTTTAAGCCCATCAAGTTTTTGCGCCCATAGCCAACATGTACCTTCACTCTATCCACATTTAAAACTAACAAGTCACTCGAAAGAAGCTAACATTGCTCTACATTACCTTTTCTAATAGTGACATTATCACTCTCACCGACCACTGGTCCACCCTTCTAAATGATACGCCAATTAGTTTCTCTGGGTACTTAGGGTTCCTTAACGTGATATAGATACGACCTGAAGGAGCCGCATCCTCGAATTCACTCTGCAAAATATGTGTTAGATAAATAACATTTAGGATTATCCTTCCATGTCTCGTCATTAAAGCTAAATCTCAGCGATTTACATGTGGTGTTGAATTTTTTTATGAATTTAGTGTTTGATTCGCCAATTATATTTATATGATTGAATCTCATTTAGGTAGAGGATGCACCGGTCTCTTATCGCTGGGTTAATAGGCCTGAACCCGATTGGCCTTGCTGCAACTCCAGTAATGTACTCATTCACTAAGCGAAACAATAGAAATTTAAAGATATTCCGTTATAATATTCAGATCTGCCGCAGCGGAAGTCGCCAACATCTCTTGACCATCATCATGAACAAATACTTCTTCCATATTTAAAAGCGGGGCTTTAAAAACCATAATTAAAACTTAAAAAAACAGATATGTATCTTACACTCGACCAGCCTCCGCAAAATCATTATAAACCTTTATCGAACCGATAGTGCCATTTTCACACAACATCTTATAAGTAATAATTCTATAAGCGTTATTCAACCCCTCCTCGGATAACGCAGCAGTACTGAACAACCCCAAAAATTGATTAACATTTGAAGATTCACTAATAATAATTAAGGCATTAAGGAACAGAACTAAATTAACTAGACTTAAATGTAGGTATTTATAGTAATCCTTCCAAGACCAAATCAAACCAGTGAAAATTCACAAGGCTAACTTCAAGGCCCTGTCCATGGCTAACTTCAAAACCAGTTGAAGATGACTTCGCAAGGTGAAATCGTTTAAAGCATGATTTGTAAAGCAAAATAATTATGTAACTTAATTACTCATTTATATGTATAATGTTGAAGGTTTCAATTTCGAGGTCGTTATTCAAATATTGAACAAATTTGAGCTAACCTGGCATTTAATTTTAGTCCTTAATGTATACTTTAGTAATACTGAGTACTGAGTACTTTGATTAGTAAGTATTCTGACTTCGTAGTTAAGGTTTTAAATGCGTATTTTTATTCTGGAAGTTATTTTCCATGCATATCTTAAATAATTATTAATTCTAGCTAGAAGTGTTTTCAGTTAGTTTTTGTAATAAAAATACAGTCTTGTTGTAAAAAATGCAGGGGTCGGTAATAGAAACCTGTTTTTGGCTCGTGCTCCATTACCGTTTGGTCAGTCGGTAATACATTCTAAGATAGCTTACAAAAAGGTTTATTATTTTAAATACAGCTTGAAATTAGGTAACAAAATAATTTCACACTGGCTGACTAGAGGTATTCGAATGTATTTTTCAAATTCCGATTATAAAAATTAGCGATATACTAAAATTACGGTAGATATTAGTTATTTTCTTTACATATTTTAGACGTTCATGAGCCATTAGAAGTGTTTTTAGTTAATTTTTGTTATAAAAATACAAATTTGTTTTAGAAAATGCGGGGGTCGGTAATAGTAACTATTTTATTGCCCGTGCTCTATTACCGTTAATAGAATTTAAGATATATTTAAAAACATGTTTTATTCTAAATGCAAGTTGAAAGTACTTACCAAGATACCAGCAAATTGGCTTTGCTAGACGTAATCGAAAGTATATTTCAAATTTCGACCCATTGAAAAAAATAAGTAATAGCTGTTTCATAGATTTTAAAGTCTAAAAGTGCATTCATCTAAAAATTGTACGAATTACAGTACTTACTTACTTTATATAAAATCTTGATAGGTATTAAAATTCTCTGAGTATAAGTTTAAGTTTGTTTTTGTTCATCCACCAAATTGTATTACCGGCTCGTAATTTGTAATTTTTGTTTCATGACGTTTAATGGCTCCAGAATCGAAAAAACGTGTTAGACACACAGTAGAAAGATTAAGTGAAGCACTTAATGCAATAAGAAATGGATTGCCTGTGAATACAGCGTCAAAGCAATTCGGGGTTCCAAAAACCACTCTAAGAGATAAGCGTTTTGGCAAATATAAAAACAAAGAAACAACTTTTTGAAACCGTGACTAACTTGATCAAAAATTTAAATCTCAAAAACTCGTTTAGAAATGGAACCACTGGTATTGGTTGGTTTAAGAATTTTGTTAAACGAAATTCAACAGTTGCACTGAGAGTTACCCAAAATCTGACCGTAAGTCGATCGACTGTAAACGAAGATAAGCTAAGACATTGGTTCAACAAGGTATACAAGTATTTTGAAGCCAATAACAACCGATGTTCTCAAGGATGATTCTCGTATTTTGAACTGTAATTAGACGGCGTTGTGCCCGAAAGATAAGCAGGTTTCAGTTAGAAAAGGTTTGAAGATTGTATATAATCGATTAGCTAATGATGAGAAAGAATGCTTTACAGCACTGGCCACTGTTTCGGCAAATGGCAATATCCCTCCACCAATGGTTCTGTTTCCGTACTTAAGACTACCCAAACATCTTGCTTCAAGTGTACCAAAAGGATGGGGACTCGGATATACGGAATCTGAATGGTTGACCTGTGAGGCGTTCTTCGAATATGTGACAAACTGTTTCCATCGATGTTGGAAACTCAGTAAAGCGACCGGTTGTGTTGTTTTTAGATGACCACACATTTCACATTTCTTTAGCGCTTAGTGAATTCTGCAAAAAAGAAAAAATTATACAGGTTGCTCTACTTCCCAATTCAACTCATCTATTGCACCCTTTGGACGTGGCCGTTTTAAGCCGGTTAAACAAGAATGGCGTAACACTGCACACGAATTTCGAATAAAAAATTAAGAGAACAGATTTACCAGGACTGGTAAAACAGTGTTTTGACGAAACTCTCAAAATGGATACCATCAAAAGCGGATTCAGATCCTGCGGGATTTTTCCATTCGATTCAAATAATGTCAAATATAATAAATTACTAGGTTACAAAAAAGGTACAATAAACGCGCCCATAAACAACGAAGAGATCCTAACAGAAAACAACACTTTCAAAATTCAATTTGAACAAAGGCTGATAGAAACGGTATTAAACTAGTTCAGAAATTGTAAATCAGCAGTGAACTGGAACGGCGATCCAACATATGAAAAGCTGTTTTTATCCATAACAAGACCTATAACTACAGATGATGCGGGACTTGAGGTAAATTATGCTAATCTTTCTTTAAATGATACAACTTTGATTTATAATATGCCCGATGATTGGATTGTTTTTGATGTAGATGATGGTAACGTTCCGGTTTGCGCAAATTCAGGTATTAGTGTAGTCAGTATTGACGAACAAAAACACATTGATACTTAAACGAATTGGTGATGTGGATTTGGAGATATTGAATTTTGAAACTGGTAATGTCATTAGCAAGGGGAGAGATTAGAGTAATAAATAAAATGAAGCATTAGAGTCGAAAACAACAAAAAATCACATTACTATTGTAGCGGAAGTTTATAGTGATCCAAACGAAGTTTCTACAGTTATCGATCTAGCACTACCGATTAAGTCATTAGAGCGTGGTATAAAAATTCATAACAATATTTTAATTACACCATCTTCCGCTACACAAATTGAAAAAGTCTCTCCGTTAATTTCAACTCCAGTAAAAGAAAACTTATTGTCAGAAAATGCTCTCACTCCACCGTTGAAAATGCCTACCACGTTCAAAACAGCATTTATGTTTCCCCAGAAAAATGTCGAACCTGCGAAGAAAAGAGCAAGTAGAAAAATAACACTAATATTTGCTATTGCTGATGACTTTACTGAATACCAAAGAAGGCTGGAAAATGAAAAACAGGAAAAAGAAAATAAAATTGACGAAATAAAGAAACAAAAAGCCGACACAAAGCCTTTAGTTAAACGTAAACGCAATGAAATTCAACAAAAATCAGATGCTAAAGAAGAGAAAATAACTCAAGAAAAAGGTTGTGAGCAAGGAGTCAAATCTGAGACAGAAAATGAAAAATTAAAGAAAGGAGAGAGTGAAGAAACTTTGCTAGTGGGAAGTTTGTTGGATTTACATACGAAGACGAATATTTTCCAGGATAAATTCAAGAAATTGAGTCAGATGCACTACTTATAAAATCAGATAGTAGAGATGATGAAATATGGTATAAGTTCAATGATGTTGTTTCAAACATCAAACCTCCAACGTTGATAAACAAAAGAGGGGTTTGTTTGGTGCCTGAAATGGAGCTTTACAAAAATACCATTTTATAACCTAATAAGTACTATATAATTACTTAACTACAAAAAGTTTAGTACCTATTTAATTTTTTTTAAGATTAATTGTATCGTTTAAAAGGTATGTACACTTATTAAGTTTGTAATAAATAGACAAATAGTTCCGTTTTTTATCGATTGCGTTATGAAAAATGAAAAATAAACGTATAGTTTTCTTTGAATTGTCTTTTTTTATTCAATACGTAATGGATTCTGAGTATACATGGTCGATGATACAACTGTAAAAGTCGTTATTATTAATATTCACATTTGTCGAGGTCGGTAAAAGAATTTTCTACACTGTTATGGAAAAGCATACTTTTTCAGCATATTTTCAAAATATTTTTGTATTCCATGGTATAAAAATTAAATAAGTATTCATATATTTCGGTTTTGCAATAGTAGGTCAACACCAAATGCTTAATAATCGTAAGTAAATGTAAAAATTGCTTAAGGGTGCCGTTAATAGTTGTGATTACCTTAGTTCACTCAAGGCATTATCAAAATTTAACTATGTCATTCTGTTTTTATAATAAAATAAAAGTAATATGAGCTTGAACGTTATTGTTAATATTAAATACTAATACGGTAATAAAAACCGGTAATTTAAAATCGGTGATTTATTTAACATGCAACAATGGTGGTAACACGTGTAGATTAGGCCGAAATGTTGGTGCGGGTTCGAATCCCAGCCCATGCAGTTTTTTTTTAAATTACTGTAGTTTTGTTTATCTAATCTACTTTTGTTAGGTTACACTAGTTTTGTTTATCTAATCTAACTAGCGTGGAGCTCCGCTCCGTGCTATGGTCAAAATACACATGGATACCCGTTTACGTAAAATTTTTCTTTAAAAAATTTTCAGTTGTTTAAAAATGCTAAAACTATGCTTTTTTTAGTTAGAACGTAATTTGATTGTGGTTATTTTATTTTATGGAAAATAAGGTACATTCTGTTTAGAATCGTATAGATGTAAAAAATATAACTAAATGAATATATCGTCGTTTTTATTTTCATTATATACTTGATTGAAATTGTAGTTAATACCTATGACATGAAAAATTTTGAAAATTGCAAAAAAAAGGAAATTCACTTACGGGAAGTAATTTTTAAGTAATGGTAATAAGAACTCTCATTTTGACGTTTAATGCTACCATACTAACATTTACGACAGTACCAACTTAAAAATTTTAATAAGTAACATTTTTAACCTCAATGTCTGACTTTACTAATTATCATTTAAAACTTTAAAAGTTGGAAAACTATATTTTTGGAAAAGCATTCAACTTTTTGACGTGTAATGTTATCGAATTGATATTAATGTAAGTGCCAACTTAAACATCTTAATAAGTAACATTCTTAACATCAGTGCCTCACTTTACCAATTGTCAATAAAAATTTAAATGTTGCCAAACTTTATCTTTGAAAGCATTCAACTTTTTGACGTACAATGTAACCAAAATAATATTAATGTAAATACCAACTTATACATTTAAGTAAGTAACATTTTTAACCTAAATCTTTGACTTTAACAATTGTCGTTCAGAATTTTAAATGTTGCCAAATTACATTTTTGGAAATATTCAACTTTTTAACATGCAATGTTACCAAAATAATATTTATGGAAGTACCAACTTATATATTCGAGAAGGTAACATTATTAACCTAAATGCTTGATTTTTACAATTTTCATTCATGACTTTAAAAGTTACCAAATTAAATTTTTGGAAGTATACAAATTTTTGATATGCAATATTACCAAAGTTATATTTGAGTGTACCAATTAAAACATTTTAATATGTAACATTATTAACCTCAATATTGGACTTTAACAATTGTCATTAAGAATTTGACCTGTTGCCAAATTTTATTTTCATTATTTTTGACGTACCAAAATAATATTTATAAAACTAAAAATGCTATGAAAGTTGAAATGTTGTCAAATTATATATTGGGAAGTATTCTATTATTGTAAAATGAAATGTAATATTGACATACAAAACAACCAATAGTATATTATATATAGAGGGACCAAAGTGCAGCATTTAATCCCGCGAGTGGGGTTTGTTGCCTCTCGGCACTTTGGTCCCGAAGTATATACGCTATTTTTTGCACTTCCAAAGTATTTATTTTTTATGTACAATAATTCCAAATTTGTTCGTGACAATGTGACAAATTTGTATACAATTATCTACAAATCTTGCTATTTGAAAAAAAACAGTCGGTTAGCATGGGAATTAGTAAACAGCGGTAGCCATATTTGAAAAATTTTTTACAAAAGGGTAATAAATATGTACGACGAATTTGATCTAGAAAAAGCCGATAAAGAGGCTTTAGAAGACTTACGCCTTCCAAATCTCGTAAAATTTACGATAAAGAGTATGATATATCTTTAAAGTGGTGCTATGAGAAAATTGCAAATTTTAACGAAGATGCTTTGCTGGTATTTTTTAATGAAAAGGTAAACAAATTTGCCGCTTCTACATTGTGAGCCCAGTATTCAATGTTAAAAACTATGCTTAACGTTAAACATAATGTTGATATATGTAAATTCCAAAAATTGACGACGCTTCTGAAAAGGAAAAATTTTGGTTACAAAGCGAAGAAGTCAAAGGTATTAACTATAGAACAGATTGATACGTTTCTAAAGGAAGTTTCAGATGACACATTTTTAATGACAAAAGTGAGTATGTCCAAAAATCATTGTACCTACTTTTAAAAATGATTTTTTTGTAGGTAGCACTCATATTCGGTGTGACAGGGGCTTGTAGAGGACTTGAATTAGTCGAATTGTCAATTAATGATGACTGATTTGGGCAACAGACTTTTTGTTAACATTAGAGCTACCAAAAATGGAACAGAGAGGAACTTCGTTGTAAAAGATTTAGATAAAATTACCATTAGTTATACAAAAATTTGCAAGAAATATATATAATATTGAGAAAAGCCGAAACTCCCCATTCAAGATTTTTTGTTCGTTACGTTAACAAGCAGTGTACAGTGCAACCTGTAGGAAAGAATATATTTGGAAAATTGCCCCAGAAAGCTGCAACATTCTTAAACCTACCAGATGCGTTGTCATATACAGGACATTGTTGGCGGCGAACCTCTGCATCTCTACTAGCTGATTCAGGTGCGACTGTTGATGTTTTAAAAAGACATGGGGGATGGAAGTCTGCAACTGTTGCAGAAGGGTATGTGGAAAACTCCCTGAATAATAAGAACCTTATCACCGAAAAAATTTTTAGAGGTGGAGGTGATCAAAAAACACCAGCTTCCTCACTCCCAGGACCTTCGTGCCAATCTGAATGGCCCACAGGCACTGATTCATTTGGAAATGCGTTCAACCTTATATCCGGCAGTATCGTTTCGGAAATCAATCGTCCGATATTTATTAATTGTAATAATATTAACGTTAATGTTTCGTAAAAGAATTAATAAAAAATATTTGAAGTTTGACATCTGTCAATGAACTCTCTAGGGGGTTCAGTCCATATTTAATCCCTAGGGAATAAATGACCCACTTTAGTCCCTGTAGACAGAGACTAAAGTATCTATTTTAGTCTCGGAAGTGCAAAAAATAATGTGAAAGTAAAAATTTCATGAAGGTTTAAACGTTGCCAAATTACATATTAGAAAGTATTCAACAATTGTAAAATAAAATATCTGACATGCAATGCTACCAAAATAATATTTTCTGCAAGTACAGTCTGATAAGTAATAACTAAATTAAATGGTTGACGCTCAAAATGCTATTCAGACCTTTAAGGATAACCAACTTCAATTGTTAAAAATAGTCACATATTTGATATATTTAACTGAACTGTATGTTCAAATTTTTGGAGATGTTCCTATATTCTATGAACAAATAAATAGTATTAAACGTTTTTGTTATGAACGAATAAGTTCAAATAGGTTCAAATCCTACTCGAGGTAAACCTTTTATTGATGTATTTAATAAAATTAATAATAATTTTTAATAAATAGTAGTTTACATTATAAATTTATAAGAATAAAGAATAATATCATTATAATTGTTGTGTGCTTGGTTTAAATAATTATTCATTATTTGTGAAAGTTTTTTACAGATAGGTTATGTATGTCAAAAATAAGAAATGTAACATTCATACTGAAAACGTAAGGCTCTCTTCTATATTTTTCAATCAGAGGTAACGTTTACTGTAGCGCAAATGTAAATGTTGTAGTTCCAATGAAATTAAGAAATTGAGAAGTTTAATTATAATATGAACAATTCTTTTCTTTTTTATAAAAAAAAATTATTTCGAAAATAACATAATTACAATTAAAATCAGATACTTGAAATATAATAGAAAGAAAAATTAGTTAAAAACTTATTGGAAACAAATGTGTATGTTTATACACAAATTTAAATAAGTAATAAAAACGATTAAACATTTTCACATTACAGTGTCACTTTCAGTTAATTTTAATAATGATTAGATAATTCTGTTAAGTGAAAAGAAGTACATAATGTTTTTATTGGTCAAAATGTTTATTTCAAATTTTGAAATTTTTAATAATTTTAATTCGACGCACATAAATGCCAACCTAAGAATGAAGGGCACCAATAAGTGAATTTATCTTTTTATATTTAATAATAAACTATTTCAAATTAAAAATAATATTCAAAAACTTAATTCAAATTTAACTGTTTATATAATGAACTATCATCTTGCCAAATTATAGTAGATTATAATAAAAAGAATGTAAATTATAAAAAAATTCTAAATTAATAAATATTGAACTAATTTGGTGAGAAAACCCTTTTATATCAAATTTAAAAAGTATGTATTGATCACATGAATTTCTACGGAATTTGAGAGAATACAGCTAAGGGTATATATATATATATATATATATATATATATATATATATATATATATATATACATCGTGAGCGATTGGGGAGGGGTTGAGGTTGGATGGGTCAAATTTGGTAAAAACTCAAAATGTTTGCAAAAGGTATAAAAATGATTTTAAGAGTAGTTTGGATCGATTTGTGGTGATCACGTATTTTGCTCATTGTATAGCTCGGTTTTAATTTAGGATCAGTTTTAAAGTTGTATTGTGTTTCAGGCTCATATTAGAACACGTCTGACCTGCCTTTGTACATTAGCTCCATTCCAAGTTCGAGTTTTGGGCCAAAAAAGCCCACTTGCGCTTTTTGACTGTCCCAGAGAACTTATATTTCAAATTTCTGAGTTCGGATGCGCGAGATAAGGAAGATGGCTCTATATCTCGAAAAGTGGAGGGGATACAAGAAAGTTGAAACTTACGTTTTATCGTTTGATGTCGATCTATATTGGTGCAAAATTTCGAAAAAATTGGTCGGTAAATAACGAAATTAAGAGATGTGCGAAGTCAACTTTCCTCAGAATCGATGTGCGTGTACGAAAATATTTCTGACTGTTAAAAATTTCGTAAAAATCGCGGTTGAATCTTGAAAATTAAAAAAAAAAGATGTTGTAAGCGTTATTTCGAAAAAAAAATATGCTGTGGTAGAACTCGTTGCCGTAAAAAAAAGCACGTTAAAATTCCAACGGGAAGTGGTTAAAAAAATGCCAAAGTTGCAATTTTTCGATTGCATATGTTGATGTATAACTAAAAAATTATAAATGATACGAAAGTGGAATAAGCGGCAGTCGATGGACCCCATTAGAACATGTCGTTTAGTTGTGAAATGGCAACGCTGCGTTTAAAAGTACAAAAGTTATGGTCATTCATGTGAATTGTGAAAAATCGAAACGTCGTGACAACTCGAAGCTGGTGCCCGTTAGAGAGAATCAGAGCCGATTTTGTTTATTTTCCAACCATACGTCTCCCGCCGCCATCTCCCTCGTGGTGGTGCGACGGTAGTTTCGACTATACGTCACGACGCCCTAATCCCCCCCCCCCCACTCATTCACCGTCAGCGAATGTTTATTTCGATCCCTCGCAAACACGATCGTGGCAATCCCAAAAGGAGGGTGGGGGGGGCGAAGGCCGAATGCGACTGTTCCCGTCGAAACGGTACCCGGCACGTTTGTCATCTGGTCGAACTCGGGCCGTGTGAAAAAATTGATAAATATCGGGTCGTGTTTAGAATTTGAGAGTTTATTTTATAGTTTCTATTTAATTATGTTAGGTTACAGTAATTTTGTTTATCTTATCTAAAATAGATACTCGCATCACATTGGCACGATATCGTATGTCTTCCTATGTTCCTCTGTTTACCGCTTACTCAGTGTTCACGATGGAATAATGTAGGGATGGTTGGTCTAGTGGAAAATGAAAAAGAAAATGGAAAAGAAACTTTTGGAAAAGTGAAAATCAAACAATTTTAATTTACTAAGTGATCATATTGATCGTTGTCATCGCATTGGTATTAAAAAATAAAATCAGTCTCATGGTGTAATAGTTAAGTTTGTTAGCCATAAAACTAACTAAAGTGCTTATGCTGAAAAACAGAAAGTAATTTCCCGGTATGAAGATCTGATTAAATTTCGGTATGATCTTCTGAAATCAGCTGCTGATAAATTTGAATGGAATACAAAGTTGTTGTTAAAACAAGGTGCGGGGAGAATAGACACATGGTTACGAATAAAGCACAACTTGATTCTTTGCAGTAAGCTAAATTCAATTTCATTCTTTAAGTTAATTTCAAATTAAATATAAAATAATTTAGCTTTAGGATTTAGTTATGTATCTAACCTTTATTAAAATATGGTTTTCTTTGTGAATGTACGGCGATCTATGATAAGTTCTTTTGGATTTGTTGAAACATCCTGTTTGTTATCGTTATCTTTATTGTACAGCATTCAGGCACTCGAATGTAGGTTTCTTATGCGTATATTGTTATTTATTTAGAATTCTATTGTGATTTTAAGAGCGGCTCATGCAGCATATAATTATTATTTTACCTAAACAATAATAAAAAAAAAACTGCTTTAATTTGAATATTAAAATATAATCAGTTATACTAATTATTCTTGGTGTTAACTTTTGCCCACATTAACACATGTTCTATTTTACCCTGCTTTAATGAATTAAGATTATTTCTTCATATATATATATATATATATATATATATATATATATATATATATATATATATATATAAATATATCCTTGTCGTAGACTGTTCAGGAGTCCTCCTCATCGGCCCTGGTCAATCCATTCTTGTTGGTGTTGCGATGTTTTGTTATTGTATAGCGTACAATCATGAGGTATGGTTATTTTTGGTATAAAAAGGAGAAAGAAACGATTTAGGTTTATTTGATTATTGAATAAGTGCTAATTGGTTTAAGTGTGCGTATTTCTTTGTGGGATGTAGCGTGCTTAGGGTGGTTAATCCGATTCGTTGTCCGGTATCATGCTAGGTGGTCATCGAATAGACGGGGGGGTGCGAGGACATATGGGATGCTATCTAGGGATTTTTCTCCTCTGGGAGGTCGTGGGAATTGGGGAAAACGGTAGTTGTAGGGAGTGGTAAGGATTTCTGTGGTTGGGATAGTATCGTCGAAAGTTCTTTTATGCGCGAAGTCTTCCTCAAGTGATTGGATTCTGTGTATGATTGGTGGTATCTTTGCGTGTTGTGTTGTGAGACTAATAAGGAACCTGAGGGGTAACCTGCGTATGCGTCTAAAAATTCGGAGGCAATAGAGGGAAGGTGATTGGGGTTTATATTGCGTATGTGGGTGCTCGGAAATCTATAACAGAGCGGATGTATGTTTTGTAGGTGTGTTGAAGTGTTTTTGAGGTGGCAACCTCTGATTCTACCCCGGAGGGCGCCCAGTAGGCTTACGAGGTTTCTAATCCTACTGAGTGTTCTTTTTACATCGGGGAACCAATTGAGGATTCCTAGGTAGGTGACTTCATCTTGGAGTGTGAGTCGCTCTTTGTTTAGGGTGAGGGAAACATTTCTGGAGGAAAGCTTTGGGAATTTGTCTTCGGTGTAGTTAGGATGTCGGAAGAAGATTGTTTGGGTTTTGAGTATCAGGCAGGAGGCCGATTCGCTGTTCGATTAACCATGCAGAAGGCGGTGTTATCCGCAAACTGCGCAACGACTACTCCAGGTTGTGTAACTTCGGGAATGTCTGATGCAAAGATGGTGTAAAGGATGGGGGCTAAGACAGAACCTTACGGTACGTCTGCTGTAGGTTGAAAGGTATCGGTGAAGGTTTTCCATATTTTAACCCGAACTGACTGATTGGTCAGGTACGAAAGTAGGAGTTTGGAGAAGGGGTCGGGAATGTTGAGGTTTCGTATCTTGTGCAGGAGACAGGCGTGTCAGAGCGTGTCGAATACTTGCTTTATGTCCATAAACACAGGCAGATTGCATTGCTTGTGATTGAATGCTCTGGTGGTCTCTGTAACTAGCTTCAACAAGGGATCGTGACACGTTCGGTTGGGACGAAAGCCGAATTGGCTATTAGGAAGGGGGTTGTTGAATTCTAGGTGGTCTCTGAGTCGCCTGGCTAGAATCTGCTCAAAGCCTTTTCCGAGTCAACTCAGGAGAGAGATTGGTCTATAGGAGGAGGGTAAGGTTAGGTAGGCGTGGGGTTTCGGTATCATGACGGTGGAGGCTAATTTCCAGTCCGCCGAGATATAGGATAGAATTAGGTATTGGTTTTATACGTTGGAGAGTAATAAGATGGCTGGATCGGGTAAGTGACGGAGGATTTTGCGATTTAGGCCGTTATGACCTGGGGCAGAATTTTTTCCTTTTTTCAAATAAGTGTGGACCTGATCGGGCGTGATAAAAAAAGGGATTCTCGTTATCGAGATGGGTTTCAGGAAGGTTAAGGTTGCGGAATTCTTCAAGGCGAACCAGGTTATCGAATTGTGGATCGTCTGGAGATCGGAAAATGGATTGCAGGTTTTGACCAAATAAATCGGCCTTTCCTTGGTCGGAGGAGATTAGGTTGCCCTGAGGGTCAGTCAGGTGGGATTTAAGGTTAACTTTTCTTCTGGTCAGTCTTCGAACTGTTGCCAGAAGAGTTTACCATTTCTATAATGTTTGTTTGCTTGTCGCCTTATTTAGGCGTTAAGGCGATTGTATTCGGTCTTGAGAGCCTGATCTCTGGATCGCAAGAATTGACGACAAATTCGTCCTTCCTGTTTGGTATAGTTCACAATGTGCTGTGGGAGCGGTTTGCAGGAAATGTTTTTTAATGGCTTCCGTAATTACGGAAGTTAGGTCTATAATGGCTCTCTCGAGATCTTGGGTCGTTTGAAGATTGGGTGTAGGAAGATTGTTGGAGATGAGTTCAGAGAACACATTCCGGTCTGCTTTTGGAAAATCTTGGTGTGCGGAGAACGCTATCTCGCCGGTCGGGCAACATCTGGAGAAGGGAGTTGGTAAGGACTTGTAGGAAGTCTTTGATGGATAGGGATAGCGATTCGGTGTCGGTTCCCGCCCCCTCTGGCACTTGAAGGAATAGGAATGGTGAGTTTCTCCGCAGTCGTCACACCTTGGGTTAGACGAGGATTTGCAGGAGGAGGATTTGCGATTTTTGCCACAACGGATAGCACGGGTAGGACACTCCTCAGCGGTATACCCCACCTGCGTGCAGGTGGAACAATACTTGGGGAGACGTTGAGTAATATGGGAGGGTTCGGAACAGTAGTGTCGTCCGAACATGTGGGTGGTTTGGGAAGAGGTTATGATGCGGACAAGGGGTGTGGAAGTGTTCGTCGCCTTAGAGGTGATGCGAACGGCCTTCCTCACGTGCGGAAGGACGATCGCATCCCGGATCTCTTCAGGTGGCTACAGGTGGCTGGGCAGGTATAGGCGGGTTTGTGTGTGTATGTGTATGTGTGTGTGTGTGTGTGTGTGTGTGTGTGTGTGTGTGTGTGTGTGTGTGTGTGTGCGGGTTTGAGAGGTTTTGTGGAGGCAGTGAAACGTGTAGAGATGAGGATGTGTGCGTATGTGAGGGTTGTGTGTGAGGTGTCGGTGGACGGGCGGCGTCGGGGTTAGGGATACAACGGTTAGGGTAGCACGGTGCCTACCGTGCTTAGCCATCGCGGTTGTCGTTAATAAGGTTTAGAAAGAGTAAAAGAAGAAAAATTGTTTTTTAAGAAAGGTCGGGTCTCCGCCGAGGTGCAGTCTCACACCCCGAGGAAAAATACTTGGAAGTCAGAGCCCCAAATAGAAAAAGGACGAAAACAAGTTTTAAAATAAAACAATAAATTAAAATTAATTAAAATTTTTTTTTTAATCGGTACCTATTGTTTTACCCGACGTCGATCCTGTAGATGGCGGTGGCGGTGTCCTAGATGCTTCTTTTATTTTCGTTCTTCGCTCCTGATGTATTCCGGTAGCTACTGCTTGCTGGTAGCCTGTGGCTCCTCTACTGATGACCGCTTCTTCGTATTATCGGTATGCAAATAGTGACAGATCAACTCCGACGCGGCAAAGATCACGATGCCGGAACGATGAGCGTAAAAACGCTAAGTTGTTTTTTTGGAATTAAGAGATTAATAAAAATCACAAGAGCTCTTACGCGACAAGGGGCATACGTACGATACCGAGGTTCGGACTGCCCTGGTCGAGGTGGAGGTAAGAGTTGCCTTATATATCCAAAGCAGTTATTATTTTGATACTAATGCAATAGAACTATGTGATGACATAGATGGGTAGATGTAAGTATCAATAGATGTAAGTACATAGGAGGCCTAGTACATCGGTCTCAAAAGTACAACTTTCAATGGTTCTTTTCTGCGTTTGAGAAGACACTTTCAGTAATAGTACCTAAATTGGATAATCTCATCTGTTTAGGCGATATTAATCTAAACTTGTCAGATGTAAATAATTATTTAGTGAATAAATATTTAAGTATTTTTGAATCATATGATCTAAATCAAGATGACACGTCGGCAACAACACCTTTGTCAGCAACATTTATTGATCACATTGTAATTTCTCTAGCGAATTAGTGGCTACGAAAGTTATTCCAATGCATGATATACCTGATTACTGTTTTGTCAATTGTATTCTTAATTTAGAGCGCACTAATGAACTCCTATTCTGATTAAATACAGGAATTACAAAAATATGAATATGAATGACTTTTGAAATGATCTTTTCGAAATCAAATGGGAGGCGATATATTATCTTTCTAGTCTTGATGATATGATATCCTTCTTTAATGATAGTCTCGTTTATATTGCAGATATACCTTTGGCCGCTTTCGCCCCCTGGTTAACAGGCAATATAAAATTGATGATGAATATTACAAGTTATTACGTAACTATACCACTTCAGCTATTAAACGAGAGAAAACGCCATATTTACGGCACAAGTTAAGAAATGCTAGTATCAAATCAACTTGGTCTGAATTAAAGCTTCTAACCTTCAAAGTGTTGAATAAATTAACAATCACTTTATAAACTCTGCTCTGACTGTTAAATCTAACCATTTTTTTGATCATTTAAAGAATTCCTACAATTCTGTTATTAACGCACTAGTCACCGTTACTTTCTGTATTAAAACAATATCTGAATCTGAAATGTCGAAAATAATATTTAACATAAATACACAATCAGTAAGAATAGATGGTATGCACATAAACTTTCTTAAAATTTCACTACCTATTATCCTGCCGCATCTCTCACATACAGTAAACTACTGTTTGGCAAATGGTATATTTCCAAATATATGAAAAACTTCCTTGGTAACCCCTGTTCCAAAAAAATCAAATCCAAAACAGTTATCGGATCTTCGACCTGTAATCATATTACCAGTTATATCAAAAATTGTGGAACGTGTAATCAATAAACAGCTATTGCATTATCTTCATTTAAACAATATCCTGCCACAAACATAATCTGGATTTCGAGAATGGCTTAGTTGCACTACTGTATTACTCAGTATCACAGATGATGCCTTCAAAAGTATTGATAAAAATAACAAGGTAGCACTAATTCGGTTAGACCACTCCAAAGCTTTTGACACAATTAATCACGAACTTCTTACAGCTATTCTTCATCACATTAGTGTTCATTATACTTTTATTTCTTTTTCAAAAACCGTCTCAAGGATAGATTTCAGAAGGTGAAAGTCTCTGGTGACATTTCTCAGAGCTCTTCTGTCACTAAAGGTGTGCCACAAAATTCAATTCTAGGCCCGACACTATGCTATTTATACTTCATTTCTTTGTAAATCTATTAAAAACTGTAAATATCACTATTATGATGATGACACCCAACTTTATCTCACTTTTAAACTAGAAAAGGCACGGTAAGCTTCTGATTATATAAATGAAGATTTATCAAGATTAGTTTCTTTTTCAAAAGATCATTGTTTAAGTATTAACTCTGCTAAATCTAACATTATAGCTTTTCGAAATCGTAACTATAGATCCGATGCAGCGTCCTTAATGAATAGTTTCAAAACCCACGTGGCAAAACAAATTCAAAAAGCCTATGGTAATTTAAAAATTCTTACTCATATAAAGACAATCTTGATAGAACACTAAAAATGATGCTTTGTGAATTCTTAGTGTTATCACATTTTAATTTTTGTGATCAGGTTTATAGAAACTGCTTATACAGTGTGGGTATAAATAAAATCCAACGTGTCCAAAATTCATGTATACGATTTATCTATAATATAAGAAGAAGAGAAAGAATATCTCATAAGTTAGCTGAAACGAACTGGTTAAATATGTTAAACAGACGAGGTTTGCACGCTGGTTGTCTTTATTATAAAATCATTGTAACTAAAACTCCAAGGTATCTGTATGAACGCTTAAATTTTTGTACTGATGTTCACCATGAACTTAAGATACAAAGGTTTATTAACTCCGCCAGTGCACAAAAGTACTATGTTTGAGAGGTCTTTTTCATTTAATATTGTTCGTAATTATAATAATGAGCATAATCAGATTGAGTCAACATCTTACTTCTCTTTTAAAAATAAATTAAAGCGTAGATTACAGTCAGTAAAAGGCAAACCAAATTAATATACATACTTTCCCTCTCTTGTTAAGATATTTTTGTAAACAAACGCGTTACGATGATTATGTTTATTTATTATTTAAGTATTATATATAACTGTGCGATGATACTATTTTTATTTTTCTTTTTTTTTATTCATTGGCTTTTAGTTTTTTCTTTTTTTTTTTTTTTAATTGGGTTCACAAGGAAGAGCAGAAGGGTTATGCCGCGTACTTCTTATTGTGCGCCCATTAGGCAGTTACAACTTTATTAAAATGCTTGTATCTTTAGATGGCTGATAAAGACATTTATGATTATTTATTATTATTATTAATGAAACATAACACAATTTCAAAAATAAATAAATGCTTTATGAAAGTTAAAGGGTATTAAAAACCACAACCATGATTTTAAAACTTTATTCACACAAAATTTTAACTCACATAAAAAAAAAATTTGTACTAAATAGTATGTTACGAAATATAAATGCAAAATTGTTTGTGTAAGGGTGGGAATAAAGATACAACGGAATTTCAAGATTTCAACATTCTTTGTAAGATTTTCGAACAAGCTGAACATATAGATTAAACAAATATGTTTTATAGTAGTCGACTAAATTTATTTTTCACACAAGAGACTGGGCACAATCAATAAGTCCTTTTTCTAAAGTAAAATGTAAACATTCCTATAGAATTTCAACTGTTTTCTCTATGGGGTAAATACTTGAAAAATCCTTCTTGTGAGATTATTATGCACAAAATTACCTTCATGAAGCAAAATAAGCAAATTAAAATTTTGCGAAATAGTATATCAATGATAACGAAACAACGGTTATTCATATCATCTTAGATACGTTTGAAATAAACATAATAAAAAATGGGTTTGAGGCAGAAAAAATAACACAAATGTCAAACGTATAAAAATGGGAAACACAATAAATCAAATATAAGGAGCGTGTTTTAAATTTTGTATAAAAGCAAACAATTTTCGAAAGACCCAAAGCCGATGCAGTGAAATATTTGTTATATTTTTAGCATAATTTCCTTTGTGAACGCATTTATAATTTCGCCTCTTCCTTTTTTATCTCAGCTGCACTAGTCGTTGTCGCCAGTCAGTGTTGGAACTTTGATGGCATTATATACATGTCATATATCGAGGTTATCTATTTGTTTCTTTTCCCCAATTGCGTTGTTGATATATACATTCACATTTTTACCTTCCAACTCACATATACATATGTAGGTATGCAAGGTTATGCAACCTTTTTTTTTCACTATCGTTAAACCGATATTTGGCTAAGTTTCGCCAGGATAGACCAATATATCAGGAAGTGCGAGTATGTGTGTATGTGTGTATGTGTGTATGTGTGTATGTGTGTATGTGTGTATGTGTGTATGTGTGTATGTGTGTATGTGTGTATGTGTGTATATGTGTATGTGATGTTGTATGTTGTGTGTGTGTATTGTGTATGTGTTATGTGTATATGTGTGTATGTATATGTATGTGTATGTGTGTATGTGTGTATGTGTATGTATGTATATGTGTATGGTGATATATATATGTATGTATGTATGTGTGTATGTGATATGTGTATATGTGTATGTGTGTATTGTGTATGTGTATATTGTATGTATATATATGTTATATGTGTATTGTTATGTGTATATGTGATATTGTATATGTTATGTGTGTATGTGTATTGTGTATGTATATATTGTATGATGTATATTATATATGTGTATATATATATATGTTATATATGTATGTGTGTATATATATATGTTATATATATGTATATATATGTATATATATGTATATATATATATATATATATATATATGTATATATATATATGTATATATGTATATGTATATATGATATATATATGTATATATATATATGTATATATATGTATATGTATATGTATATATGTGTATATGTGTATGATGTATGTGTGTATGTGTATATGTGTATATGTATATATTATATGTGTATATGTATATATGTATGTGTATATGTATATGATTGTATGTGTGTATGTGTGTATGTGTATATGTATGTATGTATGATATATATATGTATATATGTATGTATATATTATATATATATATGTGTATATGTATGTATATGTATATATATATGTATGTATATGTATATGTATGATATATATGATATAGTATTATATAGTGTATATGTGTATGTGTATATTATGTATATGTGATATGTATATATGTGTGATGTGTATGTGTGTATTGTATGTGATGTGTATGTGTATAGTGATGTATATGTATGTATGTATTGTGTATTATGTGTATAGTGTATGTGTATATGTGTATGTGTGTATGTGTATGTGTTATGTGTGTAGTGTAGTATGTTGTAGTGTGTATGTATGTGTCATGTGTAGTATGTAGTGTGTAGTGTGTAGTGTGTAGTGTGTGTATGTGTAGTGTGTAGTAGTGTACGTGTGTATGTGTGTATGTGTTATGTGTGTAGTGTGTATGTGTGTAGTGTGTATGTGTGTATTGTATGTGTATGTGTATGTGTGTATTGTGTATTGTGTATATGTGTATATGTGTATGTGTGTATATGTGTATGTGTATATTGTGTATGTGTATTTGTATGTGATGTAGTATGTTGTTATGTGTGTATATGTATGTGTATGTATGTGTATGTGTGTATATGTATATGTGTATATGTATAGTGTATTGTATATGTATATAGTATATGTTGTGTATGTGTATGTATGTATATGTATATGTGTATATGTGTATGTGTATATAATTTGAGGAGGTTATTTAGTTAGTGGAAGATGGTTAATTATGTTAAAGGGGTTTGAGTGGTTGTTTTTTTAAATTATTGTATAAATGGGTATTGTATGGTTAATTTTTGTTGATGTTATGTTTGGTTAAGTTTATGTTTATAGTTTGTTTGTAATGTGTTATGTAATTGTATGTGTATTGTGTTATGTGTGTATGTATATATGTGTATGTGTGTATGTGTGTATGTTGTAATAGTATTGTGTAGTGTGTATTGGTTAGGTTATGTGTGATGTATTGTGTATGTGTTTGTGTTTGTTGTGTATGTGTTATGTTATTTATGTGTATTTGTATTTGTATTTTATTTTATTTTTTTATTTTATTGTTATTTTATTGTATTGTGTATTTTTTTTATTTTTTTTGTTTTTGTTGTTTGTATTTGTTTTTTGTATGTGTGTGTGTTTATGTGTGTGTGTGTTTGTGTATGTATTGTTATATGTGTATGTAGTATATGTATGTATATTAATATGTTAATGTGTATGTATGTATGATGTTATGATTATATATGTGTATGTTTAATTGTGATGTGAGTGTATATATAATGTTATATATATTATATATTATATTATATATGTTTGTTATGAGATAATTGTGTATAATATGTGTAATTATTTATTTATTATAATTAATATATTATGTGTAGTTTATTATGTATTTTATATATGTATAATGGTACATGGTTATGAATATATATTTGTTTATGTATGTATATTGATGTAATTTATATATATATATTAGTATATTATTATATTATTATATGTATGATATATGTATATTATATATATTATTATTATTATATTATATTTATATTATTATATTATATATTTATGTATATTTGTAATTGTATATTATTGTTGTTGTATGTATATATATATTGTAAAGTGTATATGTGTATATTTATATGTATTATTTATGTGTATGTGTATTATATGGTTAATTTATGTTATTTGTATATTATGTTTTATGTGTGTAGTTGTATTATTTATTTTATTATTTTATTTTATTTTTATTTTATTTTATTTTATTTTATTTATTTTATTTTATTGTTATTGTGTTTTATTTGTGTTTGTTGTATTTATTTATTGTTATTTTTTTTTATTTATTGTTATGTTATTTTATTTTATTTTTTTATTATGTGTGTATTTTATTGTTGTGTTATTTTATTTGTATTGTTTTTGTTTATTTTATTTGTATTTATTTATTGTGTATTGTGTTTTTATTTTATTTTATTTTATTTTATTTATTGTGTATTGTATTTTATTTGTATTTAATTATAGTTTGAATGTAACTATAGATGATGAGGTTTAATGAATAGTTTAAATGGAAAAAAATTAAAGTATGGTAATTTAATTTATATATAGAATTTGATAGAATAAATATGATGTTGTGAATTCTTATTTTAATTTATTTTGTGATAGTTTATAGAAATGTTATAAGTGTGGTATAAATAAAATCAAGTGTCAAAATTCATGTATAGATTTATCTATAATATAAGAAGAGAAAGAATATTCATAAGTTAGTGAAACGAACTGGTTAAATATGTTAAAAGACGAGGTTTGCACGCTGGTTGTCTTTATTATAAAATCATTGTAACTAAAACTCCAAGGTATCTGTATGAACGTTATAATTTTGTACTGATGTTCACCATGAACTTAAATAAAGTATTAAATTATTATAAGTTTTGTTATGAAAATAAGTTCAAAGATAAATATGTAATTAAAATTATTATTAATTTTATTAAATACATAAATAAAAGTTTACCTCAGTAGATTCGAACCTACGACCTGTACTTTTAGAGTACCGCGCTACCAACTGCGCCACCAAGGTTCAAGCCCAATCGATGCAAATTTTGTCTTTATGTATGTAGAACTGATGTAAATTCTAAATATAATGAGATTACAGTCAAATTACTTATATTAATGGAATGTGAGCCTGCAATATGAAGGATTCACTATACAAAGCAATTGACTAATATTAAATTATTATAAGTTTTGTTATGAACGAATAAGTTCAAAGATAATATGTAATTAAAATTATTATTAATTTTATTAAATACATAAATAAAAGTTTACCTCGAGTAGGATTCGACTAGACCTGTATTTGTAGAGTACGGTACAACTGGCCACCAAGGTTCAAGCCCAATGATGCAAATTTTGTCTTTATGTATGTAGATGATGTAAATTCTAAATATAATGAGATTGTCAAATTACTTATATTAATGGAATGTGAGCCTGCAATATCGCAAGGATTCACATACCAACAACTTGACTAATATTAAATTATTATAAGTTTTGTTATGAACGAATAAGTTCAAAGATAATTATGTAATTAAAATTATTATTAATTTTATTAAATACATAAATAAAAAGTTTACTCGGTAGGATTCGAACTACGACCTGTACTTTGCTAGTACCGCGCTACAACTGCGCCCAAGGTTCAAGCCCAATCGATGCAAATTTGTTTTATGTATGTAGATGTGTAAATTCTAATATATGGATTGTAAATTCTTATTTAATGGATGTGAGCTGCATATGCAAGGATTACATACAAAATTGTAATTTAAATTATTATAAGTTTTGTTATGACGAATAGTTCAAGTAAATTGTAATTAAATTTTATTATTTTTTAAATTAAATAAGTTTACTAGTGTTGAACTGACTGTTTTTATACGGTAATGGAGGTTAGCAATGATTGATTTGTTTGTAGTATGATGTAAATTTAAGTTTATTAGAAATTAGTATTTATGTATGATATATTTGTTTATTTATTGTAGGTTATTATGATGAAGTTATGTTTGGTGTTTTATTTATATTGTTGTAATTTAATAATGGATATGATTGGTAATTTATTTTTTAAATAATTAAAGGTAGATTAGTAGTAAAGGAACAAATTATATACATATTTCTTTTGTTAGTATTTTGTAAAAAGGTTAGATGTTATGTTTATTTATTAGTTATATATAATGTGCGATGATATATTTTATTTTTTTTTATTGGTTTTAGTTTTTCTTTTTTTTTTTAATTGGGTTCAAGGAAGGCAGAAGGGTTATGCCGGTCTTTTATTGTGGCCTTAGGTTAATTTATTAAAATGTTGTATTTAGATGGTGATAAGATTTATGTTATTTTATTATTATTAATGAATAAATTTAATAAATAATGTTTTGAAGTAGGTTTACAACTGTTTAAAATTTTTAAAATTTATTAAAAAAATTGTATAATGTTGTTGATATTGAATTGTATGTGTAGTGTGTATGTATGTGTATGTTGATGTTTGTGTATGTGTATGTTATTGTATGTGTATGTGTGTTTTGTGTGTATGTTTTATTGTGATGTGTATTGTTTTTATTTGTTTTTTATTTTGTTTTTATGTGTGTATGTGTATGTGTTATGTGTATTGTGTAGTATATGATATGTATTTGTATGTATGTATGTTATGTGTGTATGTGTATATGTATGTATTATGTATGTGTGTATGTTATGTGTATGTGTGTGTATGTGTGTATGTGTATATGTATGTATATGTATATGTGTGTATGTGTGTATGTGTGTATGTGTGTATGTGTGTATTGTATATGTGTATGTATGTGTATGTATGTATGTGTATATGTGTATTGTGTATGTGTGTATGTGTTATGTGTGTATGTGTGTTATGTATATATATATGTGTATTGTGTATGTATATATGTATATATATGTATGTATGTATGTTATATAGTATGTATATGTATGTATGTATTGTATATATATATGTATATATATGTATATATGTGTATGTATATATATGTATGTGTATATAGTATATGTGTGTATATGTGTATGTGTATGTGTATGTGTGTATGTGTATTGTATGTGTGTATATGTGTGTATGTGTATGTGTATATGTATGTATGTATATGTATGTGTATGTGTGTATTGTATATGTGTATAGTGTGTATGTGTGTATGTATATATATTGTATATGTGTATATGTGTGTATGTGTATGTATGTATATGTATGTATATGTATATGTGTGTATGTATATGTGTATATGTGTATGTGTGTATATATGTATATGTATATATGTGTATGTGTATATATATATATATATGTATGTATGTGTATATGTGTATGTGTATGTATATGTATATATGTATATATGTATATATAGTTATATATGTGTATATGTGTATATATGTGTATATATATGTGTATGTATATATATATATATATATATATATATATATATGTATATATATATGTGTATATGTGTGATATATATGTATGTATATGTGTGTATATATATTGTATATATGTATATATATTGTATATATATATATATATATGTGTATATGTGTATATATATGTGATGTATGTGTGATATATATGTGTATATATAGTATGTGTATATGTGTGTAGAATGTGTAAATTCTAAATATAATGAGATTACAGTCAAATTACTTATATTAATGGAATGTGAGCCTGCAATATCGAAGATTCACACATACCAAAAACTTGACTAATATTAAATTATTTAAGTTTGTTATGAACGAATAAGTTCAAAGATAAATATGTAATTAAAAATTTTATTAATTTTATTAAATACATAAATAAAGTTTACCTCGTAGGATTGAACTACGACCTGTACTTTGTAAGTTACCGCGCTACAACTGGCACAAGGTTCAAGCCCAATCGATTGAATTTGTTTTGTATGTGAATGATGTAAATTCTAAGTTTACATACATAAGAAAATTAATCGATGAAATTTATATATATTAATGTATGTTGTATTTAAAATATAATTTAAGATTTAAATGTTATTAACTCGCATGAAAAAGTACTATGTTTGAGGTCTTTTCATTTAATATTGTTCGTAATTATAATAATGAGCATAATCAGATTGAGTCAACATCTTACTTCTCTTTTAAAAATAAATTAAAGCGTAGATTACAGTCAGTAAAGGCAAACCAAATTAATATACATACTTTCTCTCTTGTTAAGATATTTTGTAAACAAAGGTTACGATGATTATGTTTATTTATTATTTAAGTATTTATATAACTGTGCGATGATACTATTTTATTTTTTTTTATTATTGGCTTTTAGTTTTTCTTTTTTTTTTTAATTGGGTTCAAGGAAGAGCAGAAGGGTTATGCCGCGTACTTCT
>JARFJB010001721.1:1550000-1775000 GCA_036346205.1 Vesta saturnalis
TGTGTTGTGTGTTGTGTGTTGTTGTGTTGTGTGTGTGTGTGTGTGTGTGTGTGTGTGTTTGTGTTGTGTGTGTGTGTGTTTGTGTGTGTGTTGTGTGTGTGTGTTGTGTGTGGTTGTGTGTGTGTTGTTGTTTGTGTTGTGTTGTATTGTGTATTTGTTGTGTGGTGTGTTGTAGGTTGTGTGTTGTGTGTTGTGTGTGTTGTGTGTGTTTGTGAGTGTGTGTTGTGTGTGTGTTGTGGTTGTGTGTGTGTGTATGTGTGTGTGTGTGTGTTGTGTGTTGTGTGTTGTTGGTTGGTTGTGTTGGTTGGTTGGTGTGTGTGTGTTGTTGTGTGCGGTGTTGTGGTTGTTGGTGTTGTGTGGTTGTGGTTGGTTGTTGTTGGTTGTTGGTTGTTGGTTGGTTGTTGTTGTTGTTGGTGTTGTTGTTGTTGTTGTGGTTGGTTGGTTGTGTTGTTGTTGTTGGTGTTGGTGTTGTTGGTGTGTGTGTGTGTTTGTGTTGTGTGTATGTGTGTTGTGTTTGTGTTGTGTGTGTGTGTGTGTGTGTGTGTGTGTGTGTTGTGTGTTGTGTTGTGTGTTGTGTGTTTGTGTTGGTGTGTTGTGTTGTGTTTTGTGTGTGTGTGTTGTGTGTATGTGTGTGTATGTTGTATTGTGTATGTGTGTGTGTGTATGTGTGTTGTGTGTGTGTGTGTGATGTGTGTATGTGTTGTGTTGTGTGTATGTGTTGTGTGTGTGTATGTGTGTATGTGTGTGTGTGTGTATGTGTGTGTGTGTGTATTGTGTGTGTGTATGTTTGTATATTGTGTGTGTTGTGTTGTATGTGTGTATGTGTGTGTGTGTGTGTGTGTATGTGTGTATGTGTGTATGTGTATGTTGTATGTATGTATGTGTGTATTTGTGTATGTGTGTATATGTGTGTATGATGATTGTGTATGTGTATATGTGTATGTGTGTATGTGTGTATGTGTGTATGATTTGTATTTGTTATTTGTTGTGTATTGTGTGTGTGTGTTGTGTGTATGTGTTGTGTGTATGTTATGATGTGTGTATGTGTGTACGTCTGTATGTGTGTATGTACGTATGTGTGACGGTGTCCGTGTCCTTGTCCGTGTTCGTGCTCGTGTCCGAGTCTGTGTCCTTTCCCGTGTCCGTGTCAGTATCCGTGTACGTGTCCGTGTGCGTGTCCGCGTCCGCGTCTGCGCCTGCGCCTGCGTCTGCGACTGCGTCTACGTCTGCGTCTGCGTCTGCGTCTGCATCTACGTCTGCGTCTGCGTCTGCGTCTGCGTCTGCGTCTGAGTCTGCGTCTGCGTCTGCGTCTGCGTCCGCGTCCGCGCCTGCGCCTGCGTCTGCGTCTGCGTCTGCGTCTGCGGATACGTCTGCGCCTGCGTCTGAGTCTGCGTCTGCGTCTGCGTCTGCGTCTGCGTCTGCGTCTGCGTCTGCGTCTGCGTCTGCGTCTGCGTCTGCGTCTGCGTCTGCGTCTGCGTCTGCGTCTGCGTCTGCGTCTGCGTCTGCGTCTGCGTCTGCGTCTGCGTCTGCGTCTGCGTCTGCGCCTGCGTCTGCGCCTGCGTCTGCGTCTGCGTCTGCGTCTGCGGCTGCGTCTGCGTGTGCGTCTGCGTCTGCGTTCGCATCTGTGTCCGTGTGTGTGTCCGTGTCCGTGTCCGTGTCCGTATCCGTGTCCGTGTCCGTGTCCGTGTCCCTGTCTGTCCGTGTCCGTGTCCGTGTCCGTGTCCGTGTCCGTGTCCGTGTCCGTGTCCGTGTCCGTGTCCGTGTCCGTGTCCGTGTCCGTGTCCGTGTCCGTGTCCGTTTCCGTGTCCGTTTCCGTGTCCGTGCCCGTGTCCGTGTCCGTGTCCGTGTCCGTAACCGTATCCATGTCCGTGCTCGTGCCCGTGTCCTTTTCCGTGTCCGTGTCCGTATCTGTGTCCGTGTTCGTGTCCGTATTTGTGTCTTTATACGTGTCCGTTTCCGTTTCCGTTGCCGTGTCCGTTTCCGTGTCCGTGTCCGTGTCCGTGTCCGTGTCCGTGTCCGTGCCCGTATCCGTGTCCGTGTCCGTGTCCGTGTCCGTGTCCGTGTCCGTGTCCGTGTCCGTAACCGTGTCCGTGTCCGTGCTCGTTTCCGTGTCCTTTTCCGTGTCCGTGTCCGTGTCTGTGTCCGTGTTCGTGTCAGTGTCCGTGTTTGTGTCTGTATACGTGTCCGTTTCCGTTGCCGTTTCCGTTTCCATCTTAGTTTTCGTGTCCGTGTCCGTGTCCTTGTGCGTGTCCGTGTCCGGGTCCGTGTCCGTGTCCGTGTCCGTGTCCGTGTCCGTGTCCTTGTCCGTGTCCGTGTC
The DNA here is from genome assembly GCA_036346205.1 of Vesta saturnalis. Taxonomy (NCBI): domain Eukaryota; kingdom Metazoa; phylum Arthropoda; class Insecta; order Coleoptera; family Lampyridae; genus Vesta; species Vesta saturnalis. Next base: position 1,552,318 of record JARFJB010001721.1, read on the forward strand.
CGTGTCCGTGTCCGTGTCCGTTTCCGTGTCCGTGTCCGTGTCCGTGTCCGTGTCCGTGTCCGTGTCCGTGTCCGTATCCGTGTCCGTGTCCGTATCCGTTTTCGTTTCCGTATCCGTGTCCGTGTCCGTGTTCGTGCCCGTGTCGGGTGATTGAGTGTCTTACCCGTAACAACTTGTATATTCTTATTCCCATTTAAATGTTCGTGACTCTCCAAAGCAGTTTCTATGTTTCTAGTCACAGAATGCGGTTGTGTATTTGTGAATTTTAAGTGAACAGCTTGCATATAAGGCCGAAGGCATCTCCCTTACTGACCAATCACCTTTCCAGTGATTTATTTGGGAATCGCCTTTGTAAGGTCTTATTTATCGTGAATTTGCATTTATAGGAACTTTATTTTGAGAAAAATTCAAGGAATACTCAAATCGCGATTCGTCGCGTTAGTTAAAGTAACACCATTGTTTTCGGGTAAAGGTTTTTTTGTCTCATTATTCGATTCTCAAAGTAGTGCAGTGTGTTGAGTGAATTAGCACTTTCTAACTTACTTTTGTAACTTAGAATCTTGATTTTAACGTTAAAAAGGATAATACTTGTTTAATTTGTTAATACACACTTATCAACGAATAACATATAAAATAGAAGTGTATGCTATATTCGAGTCACTGTCTTATTCTATGCATACTGCGCAAATGTATGTTGTTTTTTCAGCATGTTCTTTGCATGTTGTCTTTGAGCAGCTCCCACAAGTATGTTGTGTATACGGATTTTTCTTAGATGGGCAATATATACATTTGATTTTTGCACTGGATGTTGTTGCTTTAGCGGATAGATTAGCTTTTAGTTGTGGTATTTACTCAATTATTTGGCATAGTCTCAAGGAACACATTGGAATCGCAGCTCTTCTTTCTAAATGAAACGTTGTCAATTGTTTGGCTAAATCTATAATATAGATCCTTCTTGACATTAAATTGTTTGTGTTACTTTTATAAATAATTTGGCTTTTTCTTCTTGCAATGTTTAGCAGGCTGGAAAATAAAATAAGTATCAGTATATTGATGACTTGCAGCACTATACTCCGATTTCTTTCTGTCTACAACTTCTACCCCATCCTTGGTCATATTATAGAACGTGATGACTTAAGGTTTATTTTTCCGGGATTGCATTATTTATGCCCAAGGTACCTACAACTGTTAATTTGTAATTCACAAATAAATCACTTGCTATGGGGCAGAGGTAAAATAACTCTCCATGGTTACGTTTGGTCCGCTTTGGTTCATACGCCTTATTAGCCTTTTTACAACACTGGATGGACCTTCGACTTGGGTATTGCATATACTTCCATAGTTTAGACGTAGAAAGTATTTACCATTGCGTAAATCTTGATCGCACACTTGGAGGGTTTGTTTGGCTATGTATTGTCTGAAGCAACATCTTCCACGTAATCTTCCTAACATTTAATCTATCGTGACGTCTAATCCTGGTGTGTAATTCAAAGAAAACCTTTTTTTCAAAATTAACGAATAAGTCCCGAATGGTATCTAAATTATCGTATTGGACCCCTTCGACCTATGTTTACTTCTCGTCGAAGCGAGATGCTCGGAGGGTATGAAAACGTCGTTCTGCCAATTGCTGGGAAATATACTGGAGCTGTTCCATCATTATTCCACAACTCCTGGGTGTGCAGGCTTATCTAGTTCATGCTAGATGCGAGAGACCAACAAACGCGAGTAATTCAAGAAAGTCTGTGGGTGGACAATCCTTCGCATTCTTGTAGTCTTTCTTCAAATCCTACAGCTTGTCATTTGTAAATCGTACAATATTTTCAAAAAATATTTACAAAAGTTTCCAACATTCCAATATTGAACGACACCTTACCGCAAGAGGTGTTAGATCAGAAACTTAAGTGACAACATTTTTGTTTTTTGTCTTTGTTATTGTAGATGTTTGTTTATGTGTCAAACAAAGTGTTTGAGCTTTACAAATAAATTGAGTAACATAGATAATGAAGCCAATGTGGCTTGTGTGTCATCCGGGCATTAATCGTTAGATTGTTCCGTATCCAACTGATGTTTTCTGTGTTCTGGCGGTGCATCAGAAGATGATGCGTATTACTCTCCCGCAGGCTTAACGGATGCGTCGTCATCCCAAATCAGCAACTGTTGTCTCGTCTTTTCATCGTAAATGTCCATTCTACAAATTAATTTGGATAAATAAAAAAATAAAATGATTTATTATTTACCGATACTTTACAGTGACTTGCATAATAAATATTAGTAACCAGCTTTCAAATCGTTATGGTCCGTTCATTAATGGTGTCACAAACAATAAATTTGGCAAACGTAATAAGTCGCGTGTATAGAAATTTTTTCAACAATTTTATAGTGTACACGCCTCTAAATGAAAACTACAGTTCACTCATCACCCGACACAACCTACCCTTGTGAAAAACCGGTTCATAAAAAGACTCCCGGAGGTATTTTTAGAAATAGCAAATCCCAAATAAAATTATACACGAAAATCTACGTAAAATTTGAATTGGTGAGATCTTATCTCACGATGAAACCAGTCGCCAGTTGCCAACGTATATGTATTTAAAAATTATTATTAATTTTATTAAATATATAAATAAAAAGTTTACCTCGAGTAGGATTTGAACCTACGACCTGTACTTTGCTAGAGTACCGCGCTAACCAACTGCGCCATCAAGGTTTCAAGCCCCAATCTATGTAAATTTTGCCTTTATGTATGTAGAACTGTTTTTCTTATGAACGAATAAGTTCAAAGTTAAATATGTAATTAAAAATTATTATTAATTTTATTAAATACATAAATAAAAAGTTTTCCTCGAGTAGGATTTGAACCTACGACCTATACTTTGGTAGACTACCGCGCTAACCAACTGCGCCATCAAGGTTCAAGCTCCAATCGATGTAAATTTTGTCTTTATGTATGTAGAACTGATGTAAAACATCTATGTATGTTTCAATACCTTGAAGATCGATTTCAATACAGTCTTCTTGCAAAATAGAGGTAACTTGGTAGTGTTCAGTAGTGTATCCTGAAGTACTTGGTAACGAACTCAGTAATGAATCACCTTCTACAGCTCCAGCTTCCACATTTTGTTCAGTTTTCTAGTTTCCTCCCATATTTGTAACCGTTACAGCATCAGCAGGAATACAATTAATCTATGCATTGTCCGATTTGAAGAAACTTTTCTTGTCGTGTTGTAATAGTATCTTTCGCTCTTCAGAATCAGTTTTATATTTTCTCCCAGACATGTTTTTTAACTGTAAAGCGAAAATAACAGCTAGAGAATAACTTGCAATCATATTAAAAGGCGATTTCTTCCATATGCAACTTAAAACTTCTATCTTGCAATTTCAAGTTAATTACTACACATACTTTACATCAATACAGTATACGGTTAGTTACATTTATTTGAAATAGTTTCAAATTATCAGAAGTAGGTGATTATTTAAATATTTTGCTAAAGTGCAGTATGCATGCATATGCAAAGTCCACTATCACTAATAATTTTAAAATAATAAGAAGGAAGGAATCCTTCAGGTCGCAACATGCACCACAACACAACACGACTGCAGTCAACAGAAGATATGACAACACTGTTCTATACGAGGCAGAAACAGAAATTTAATCGTGATTTCTCTACGTAAAAATCCGCCTCGAACGTTTCGTCGCCATATGCGGCAATAATGCGATAGCGCAGACTCAAAACCATCAGACTCAAAACAATCATATCGCGTGCCAAAGGGTCCCACGCTGACGCTCGCTTTACGGACCCAGTACGCAGGGCCCAAGACACAGGGCCCAAGACCCCCGCTGCAGCGGGACAATGGAGCGCGACACATAACACCCCTACCTCAATCTGCCCCTGGCCGAAAGATTTTCTATTTGTTATTGGTTTAATTAAAGTTTTATGGGAGACATGTAGTTTTACACATTTTGTGAAAATATTAAACTATTTATCTTTTTTGGGTTTTTATATAGTGTATTTGTGTATTTCATTTATACAATCTAAACGTTTCAATAACACTTACAGTTATCTTCGTCAGTAGTAAAATTATCCATCAAAATTGTTAAAGATGTTGACACTCTTGTTTCAAACATGTTCAACATCTTTAACAATTTTGATAGATACCTTCACTACTGACGAAGGCAAGTGTTATTGAAACATTTAGATTGCATAACTTAAACATACAAATACACCATATAAAAACGCACAAAAGATAAGTATTTTAATGTAATTTTTACTTTTTCTTGTGTCCTATTGCGGTTCATTGTCTATAATTTTCATTTTTTTGTGAAAAACGTACAATATTTGCACATAAAGGTAAAATTTACGGTTCAGACATCTAAACTCGAAGTATCCCTTGTTTCTTTTTGGTAGGACAATAATTTATAAATACTGGAATGAAAAAAAATGTTATTACCGCCTAGGTTAATTAAACACGAGTAATAAAAGTATGCGGTAAATACAAGTTAATCCGCGGTGAACCACGAATTCCGGAACACTGAATGGTTATCGATTTTTTTAAATATACATAAAATCATAAACGAGAGAAGCAAATGATAATAGTACATAATGGATGTATTTCATAATAGATTAATTACGATTGCAATTACACTCATACATAAATAATGTATTAGGAAATGCGTGGTAACAGACCAGATTTGTAATTAAAATACTGTTATAAAGTGTATATGATAACTACATTTCTAAACTTATTAATGAAATGCTTGATAAGAATGCAAAACTATGTAAATGGCACAGAATATTCTGGTAAATAGAAAGTGATGTTATTGTGCAATACAGATCTTCCATTCTTCAATTATTTGATATTGTACGGTGCAGAAAACGATTATGCAATCCCTTTACGGTATTTTTCAGTGGAACGACAATTGGCACCGAAGTTCTATTATCTAGATATTGAAAAATGTCGCACATTTAAAACTGCTTAAGTGCTTATTACTAATCGAAAAAAAAACAATATAAGCGTTTGATAAAACTTTAGTTTGTATATTAACCGTGTTTTAACTTGATACATCTTGACAAACACATCCCAAGCATCAAGTATATATGTAAAGGGTGTAATTTTGCAAGAGAATTGCAATTTACTATTAAAACACATCACACACACTTTAGGTTTTGACTGAAAATATAGCAAATGTGTGATTCTTCGACAAAAATGAAGTGCATTCTCAAGATACATCTCACAACACACACGTCAAATACTAATTACCTACAGACACCTTACTGTTAAAAGTAATCGTGCTGTATTGCCTACTTAAGTTACGCATATGATCAAGTCTCACATTGAATTAATAATAATTTGTTGAGAAAATTCCAAAAGTCGTCGCAAATTTTAAGCTCAAAAGTAGGGAATGGGGGAAAAGTAATGAGGAACTTATTGTAATGGCGTCGAATGTGTTTAAAACACGTAACAACATAGATCACTTTTTCGTGCACATGTTAAGTGTGTGGATTTAGGTTTCACAGCAAACTATCTCAGACATAACGGCGAGACCTCAAAATTGAAAGTCGACATATTATGGTAAACACGAATTTCATCTTTCAGAAAGATCTATAGCAACTAATTTGGTAATTTAATTTGACTTTGGACAGATTGTATCATTACGTTAAAACAGATTTTGATTTGAATGGGGGTCGAACGACATTATTTAGAATTATTATTAATTTTATTAAATACATAAATAAAAAGTTTACCTCGAGTAGGATTTGAGCCTACGACCTGTACTTTGCTAGAGTACCGCGCTAACCAACTGCGCCATCGAGATTCAAGCCGCAATCGATGCAAATTTATGTATGTAGAAAATTACTTATATTAATGGTATGTGAGCCTGCAATATCGCAAGGATTCACACATACCAAAGCAACTTGACTAATATTAAATTATTATAATACTACTTTGTGACCGAAGAACTAAGTTTGCGCATCATTTTATCTCTAGATATTTAGAACCCTAGAAAAGAAAATAAAAATGCAGTCCGTGAATTTTATTACGAAAACAAGTCTTCACATTGGATTACTTATGGAATTGCGCTCTGGATTTCGTGCATATTCTTCCCCTGTTGTTTATTTTGGAAGAGTGAAAAGTGGGGAAGGCATTCTTATCAGTTGTTACGTTAATAAAAGGTATTGTATTAGGCAAGACACGATCCTGTCATTTATGACCAATGTAAGGAATGTATAATTTTCGTTTTATGTTGTTCAAGGTCTGAATACTAAAATTGACTTTTTTTTTAAATAGGTCACTCGAGATTCAACTATTTTCGCGCAAACAGAATCTAAATAGCGTGAAAATGTATGTTGCAACGCTGCATTAGTTTTACTTTAAAAATATAACCTACAATTTCCAAAAGTCAAGCTATGGTTGTAACTTTTTGTTTTTTTGACAGTGGTACCGCACCCTCACTAGATTTCCATGGCTTGCTCTAACGCAAAATAAGATGGAAGAGAGTATATTTTAACCCTTCGGAGTTAACGTGCGGTCTCAGGGACCGATGTTGAAAACATTTTTTTTATTTGTTTATATTACAAACTGCGCATGTGTGCCTTTTAGTACCTCCCTGTCCCAACTTATTTACTCGTAGTACAGTGTCAGCTGGTCGCTAGAACAGTTACTTTTATATTTATTATCGTTTACGGTCTGTCAGACCGACGTTACATTTTACGTTATATAATAAGAGTAAGTTTTACTTTATAATTTTTACAAAATTCTATTCCTATTTATACATTTATCAGATTTTCAATGATGGGTGATGAAAAAGAGATGGCAAGGCTACAACGACTATTTGATGAGGTTCAGACCGATTCAGACGATGAAATAATGGAGGACAATGATAAAGAAGATAGCGACGAAGAGGATCATATTGAGGTGTTTGAAGAAAATACTCATACGGAACAAGAACAAGATGATGAGACTGAGCAGAATATTATTACCGAAAAGCCCGGAGTAAAAGGTATTGCGCGCCAACTTTCCCTAGGAAAAGACATTTGGGAACTATATTTTACTGACGAAATGTTAGAAAAAGTAGTAGAATATACAAACATATTTATTAGAATGAAAACCGAGAATTCTGCCAACAGCACTGAAAGGGAAACCGATTTACTCGAAATAAAGGCATTGTTGGGATTGTTATATCTTTCAGGAGTAAATAAAAATAATCATTTGAATGCTAGTGATTTATTTCGAACAAATGGATCTTCAATAGAAATATATAGACTTGCAATGTCGCTTGCAAGGTTCAAATTCTTACTAAGGCATATACGCTTTGACGACAAGGAGACGAGAATTGATTGCCAAAAGACAGACAAATTAGCAGCTATACGCGATTTTTTTGTGCATTTAACTCACATTGTAAGGAATATTACTCTATTTCTGAATACGCTACAATAGACGAAAAATTGGAAGCTTTCAGAGGAAGATGTTCATTTAGAGTATATATACCAAGCAAACCAAGTCGTTGTGGAATAAAAATATATGCTTTATGTGACTCAAAATCTTTCTACACTGCAAATATGGAAGTGTACGTAGGAAATCAGCCCGAGGGACCATATCAAGTTGACAACAGTAATATGTTACTAGTTCCGCGTCTTTGCGAACCAATTTTGGGATCTGGACGTAATGTATCTACGGATAACTTTTTTACATCAAAGAACCTTGCAGAAAAACTTCTCTATGAACATAAACTAACACTTACAGGCACTATTCGAAAAAACAAGCCACAATTGCCTATTGAATTCACATCACTAAAACGACCTGTAGGAAGCAGCGTGTTTGCTTTTCAAGAAAAGACAACAATTGTATCCTATATACCTAACAAAAATAAAAATGTGCTCCTTTTGTCAACCGTGCATCATGATGACAAGATTGATGCTTCTACAGGCAAACCAGAAATGATTATGATGTATAATAGAACCAAAGGGGGAGTTGATGTTGTTGATAAACTGTGTGCTTCATACAACTGTGCACGAGCAACTTGGCGTTGGCCAATGGTAATTTTTTTCAGTACCATGGACGTAGCTGCTATCAATGCATACATAATCTATAAAAATAATAACAAAAACCGACCAATACCTAGAAGGATGTTCTTGGAAAAACTTAGTTTTGAGCTACTAGAAGGCGACCTAAAACGAAGAGCGGAATGTGAAAGAATACCTAAGCTAACCAGAATGCGATTGCGAGAAATTTGCGGTTTAGATACTCAACCCCAACTTACTCCAAGAAAAAATTCTCATGGAAGGTATGTTATTTGCAGCTCAAAGAAAAATAGAAAAACTAAATATAGTTGCAGAAAATGTAGCAAATATTTGTGTTTAGAACACATAGAGTGCTTGTGTTCCGAATGCTTGGATGAAATGTAAGCGTGTTTTTCTAGTTATAATCTAACATAGTAGTTTATTTATAAAATGTGTTATTTGATTTATTAGGTAAGTACATTGTAAGAATTTAGTTTTATTCTCTATATTTTTTTTATATATATTATGTTACAAAATTTTATCTTTTTTTCTTGTTTTAATGAGATATTACGTTACTTACAACCTTAATAAATATTAATAATTATACAAAAATCAAATAAAATAATAAAAACACCAAAATTTTTAATATTTTCTATAAATGGTCTCACGGACCGACGACAACCTTTATGTACAACGGTCGCACGTTAACTCCGAAAGGTTAAAGGACATAGTGAATTAAGTATTAATTATTTGTATGTGATCATTGTAAATATCCAACGAATTAGATAACCTAGTTTTATCAGCATCAGGTCATGTGACATATGTCACGCACAAAGCACGAGTTTAGACAAATCCCTTTCCGTTTAGACAAATCTAGAAATGTCCCTTGATTCAAGCCTAAAGGGCTAAAGGCAAATCGGGCGGTGATTTCGTATCTTGTCTAGATAAATTGCGAATTGTCTAAGTAGCTTTAGTTATTTCTAAATTTGTCTAGACAAAACGATCGCGCTATCGCGACGTACATCTTTAAATAACGGTTTCAATGTCATAATGGTAGAGCAGTTCTGGTATAGTGGTAGAGCTCGTCTACTAGCGGTTGGCGAGACTACCTGACTGTTCCGACCCTAAATAAATATTCTTAAGCTTCTTAGGATAATTGAAATTAACATAAAAGTGGAAATTCAGGAAATCCAGTGGCGTCACAGTTTTTAAAAATTTTTTTAATTAAAATGTTTTTTACTTTATATTAGATGCTATTATATGTACAAACTACTACATACATAGATAAGGGCAACTAATTAAAGAGCATTTAATATTTTAACGTTAATCACTGTCATTATAATAATATAATAGTGCAATTAGACTACTAATTGCAATGCACACCACACAAGGAACACCACATAAAGTGTAAATTCGATCGTTTGTTTGAGGAACGCGGTCATACAGTTTTGAGATTGCCACCTTACCACCCTGATCTCAATGGTATTGAAAATTTATGTGGTATTGTAAAAAATCGAGTTGCACAGCGAAATATCACTTACAAATTAGACGACGTCAGGATGCTAGCAGTAGAACAATTTTCCCGTGTTACAGTGGATGTTTGGCAGAATACATGCAGAAACGTGATAGAAATGGAAAACATGTATTTAGATCGTGAACAAACATTAGATATGCACATCGAACCATTAATTATTTCTACTAATGTTGACTCTTCTAGTGAAAGTGGTGACGAATATTATAATGACAGTGATTAACGTTAAAATAGCACATGTTCATTAATTGGTGGCCCTTATCTATGTATGTAGTAGTTTGTACATATAATAGCATTTAATAATGGGGTCAGAACCGCCAGGTAGTCTCGCCAACCCTTAGTAGACGGCCTCTAGTAGTCGTTTGCCACACAATCGGTGCGGGTTCGATTCCCGGCTGATGCAATTTTTTTTTAGGTTACAGTAGTTTCGTTTTTCTAATCTAATTCTGTTAGGTTTCAGTAGTTTTGTTTATTTCATCTAAAGTAGATCATGATGCAATTTTTTTAGGTTACAGTAGTTTTGTTTATTTAATCTAATTCTGTTAGGTTACAGTAGTTTTCTTTATCGAAGCTAATTCTTTTAGGTTACAGTAGTTTTGTTTATCTAATCTAAACCAGATAAACAAAATACATTTCTGCGCAGGTCGTGGAACAGATTCCTCTCCTATATAGATAAATCCCGTTTTGTTCAGACAAATCTAGAAATTAAAAAGTATTATTAATAATAATTTTTAATTACATATTTACCTTTGATCTTATTCGTTCATAACAAAAACTTATAATAAATCTAGAAGTGTCTGTTATTTTTAGCCTAAATGCGAATCGGACTGTGATTTCGTATCATGTCTAGACAAATTGCAAATTATCTAAAAAACTTAGTCATTTCTAAATTTGTCTAGACCAAACTAGATTTGTCTACATTTCTTGTATTGTCCGTAACACATACATAAGTTACGAAAGTGAATATTCAACAAAAATTAAAGTCAATTTAAATACATGCACCTCCTACTTAATAAATCCATGTACTAATCGAAGGAAGTATTAAAAGAAAAACGTGAAGCAATACAATCAGGTAGTAAAAAGAAATGTGATCAACGCAGAATTTATGAATAGTTTATGGTTTAAAGACAGAATTTAGTTTATTTCAATTTAGATTTTAATTTGTACCAAATGTACTTTTAATTTGTAGTAACTAACTTGTTCACTCACAACCTATCATTTTTTGGCGTTAGAGTATATCTACCTTCATTGTTAGTAAATACGCAAAGGTCGGTTACTATGGTTCCTTTAAATACAATAAATTAAAAAATTGTAATAGAATACCACTTTACCGTTTTAGAAAAGGGAACAAACAATTCGCAAGGTGCGATAAAGTATCTAAAATTATAGAAATATTTTTCACCACAACCAATTTGTACCTATTTCATTATGATAGGTATGCAAAATAGGTTGCTTGTACGTCCACTTTAATACCATAATTTTACACAGATTTATGACATAATGTAATAAATGTTTAAAATGGCAGTCCCTACTACTTGCAATGAATGTCATGAACATCAACGAAAACGCGACAATCAGAATGCCTTCGTGCTTTCTCAATCTATAATGCAGGTTCGGCATTACTGCACATGCCAGTGCACGAATTTACATCTTTTATTAGAACACTCTAGAAGCGTGCGGTATGCGGTGGATTAACACCGTTAGTGGTATAAAGTAAAAAATGACTTAAGCAGAGGAAACAATCTTTTACAGTTACTAAAAACCTAAAGCAGCAGCCGCACGCTTTGCGTCGACAATGTTGTGAAAGATATTCTTATAAATGCAAGGTATATGAAACACATTCCAACCGGAAATGGTATAACAAATATTCTGTAAATTTATATTCTTTACCCTTCTAGAAATTTCATAATTAATAGCACCAGCCTTTCCAAAATAATTTGTCAACACCTTTCAATACAACATGTAACATTTCGAAAAGAAGATACCTATGTAAATAAAATAATAACAAAAGTAACAAAATCATTAATGTAAAACAGCGAACTTTATATAAACTATAATTCTATATTTAAAATATCTGTTTTTAAAGGGGAGTCTATAAGATAAACCTATTCGCTCATTAAAGGTACTTTCTGTTTACGTTATACATTTCGAATGCTTCCATAGCATCTAATTTGTCTTTCTTATTAACAAACTTTATGAAGAAAATTTTTGTAAAATTAAATTTCTTTAAAAACTACGTCTACACTTTTTCTTATAAAAATTAATCGTTATTCACATAATGAATAAATTTGAACTAACACTTAAATTCTACCTTAGGAATTTTTTTTGCTGCGCAATTACGCGTCATATCAAAAAATTGCGTAGAACATAATTAATCGATATGTTTAAGGTCTATATCTAGGTATTTCTATATCTTTGAAATACGCAGTTGTTTTAGAAATATTTGATAAAACCAAAAACTGCCCCTAATACACCACCCTCACCGGCGCTGGATTTCTCCCAAACTCTAACCAGCTCTAAGCCAAATGAAAACAAGCGTAAATACATAACTTTAACTACGTACGTATTTTCCTTCTCGAGTTATCGTGGATACTAACATACGTTCACACGGACACACACACACAGACATCCAGACATGATGGGCGATTTTGGCGAAACTTGGCCAAAGGTAGTAAAATGAGCTAATAGCTCGATTGAGGAAAAAGTCGATTGCATAACCTGCTATACCTATATACGTATATGTAGGTTGGAAGGTAATAAAATCAATTACTTCAAGTGTTCGATACTGGTACGTTGCTCATTAGATGTCTGACGCACATCTTTTTTTCGCCATTTAGATTCATTCACTTTTACTTGCTTCTCAGACAAAAAATTTGTTCTTCTCTCTAAAGTCCTCATCTGATTCAGTATAACCATCGTTATCAATCTCGACGTCAACGTCTACCTCAAACGAGTCGGCGACTTCTCTATTAAGCGATTCTTCATTTACAACCAAATTGTGATCAATATTCTCTTCGTTAGTCAATTGGTTAAAATCTGGTGGTATATACACAGCATTTATTGGACCTAGTAAACACCTTACATAAGCTACATTTACCGGGTGGACCAATAAGCCGATCCTTAGGCTATATCTCAGGAACTGTTTATCGTACAGCTTTGGGAAAAAATTTCCTTAGTAAAAACGGCCAAGGGAAATCGCTGGAAATAACTTTCAAGTTTCTAGCTTTACCGCTAGAGGGCATAATCTTCATACAAAAATTTAAAAACAATTTTTTATAAAATATGTTCAATAATAGTAGGTATTCAATAAGTAAATTAGAATGATGCATAGTTTCTGCACAAATTTTGTTAAATACGTTTTTCTCTATTTTTTAAAACAAAGGATGGGGGTATTTTAATGAAATTATTCTCATTCGAAAGGGCGTAGATGAACCAATTACATCTACTATAAAACAATTGCATTTAGTTTTAATTGTCGTAGATAGAGGGTACTGTCGAATAAAAACAATTAAAATTTGTCTATGTTACAATTTTTAAATGAAACCACCAAAGTATTGTAAATTACAACGGAAACTGATTAAATTCGTAACAAAATGGCACAAACCGCATGTCGATATCTTTTGTCTAACTCGAGATATAAGTAAAAACGCGTAAACATACGTAACTAGTAATGGCTCACTCTGTATTATAACTTAAAATAACAAAATATATGGAAAGAAGATCACACACATTAAAACTTAATGTCCAATTAAATGTTCAAAATGTTTTCCATCATTGTCCACACAAAAACGTAATCTATCGCGGGTAGACATAACAGCTGCTTCAATCTCAGCTATGGATATAATATTTATTGTGTTTCTAATGCGTTGTTTCATGTCTTGTCGCGTGGTTGGTCGAGTTTTCAAAACTATCTCCTTCAATCTTCCCCATAGATAATAGTCTGGAGATCTAGCTGGCCATGGAAATATACTTACCCTTCCAATCCATTTATATGGATATCTTAAATTCAAATAATCTCTAACTCGCCTGGCAAAGTGCGCAGGACACCCATCATGCTGAAATATCAGATCTCTGCCTGTTTGTAAAGAAACGTCTTCTAATGAAATAGGCAATTCATTTTCCAAAAATTCTAAAATATATCGCTTTTAAAGTTGCTTCAAAGGAATATGGTCCTATGATTTTTCCATCAACTATACTGCACCAAACATTAATACTCCACCCACCTTGAAGCTGTACTTCGTCCATCCAGTGCGGATTCTCTTCAGTCCAATAATTCATATTATACAGATTAACACAACCCGCACTACTAAAGGTGGCTTCGTCTATCGAAAAAATATTTGATATGATATGCGGTTGTTCTTCCAGCATACCAATAGCAGTAATCCAGCCTTGCATCGAAATCCCTTTCATGTAATGCTTGGTGGAGAACTACATGATAAGGATGCAGTCTAAAAAACACCGTTTTTATCGAAATATGAAAACAAAACAGTTGAATCTAAAATTTAAAGAGGATTACAATTTTCAAACTTAAACGTGCAGCTCAAAAAATTATAAGAAACCTACCTGCTATGCTTTAAAATCCTTCAAACGGTAGTTTTTGGTCTGTTTAATTCTGTAAAGATTTGATGACTACTTATATGTGGATTCTGTTGAACTAAAGCAAGAACGTCGATTACATTATCTTCGGTCACACCGTTTATAGCAAGGACGGAAAGCTATCAGTTTCTCTTAATCTTCTTGCCTTTCTTTTAAATACTTCTTTACCATAATGCCTCCTGTCAGGATATCTTATGGCAATCCAACCATATCATACAATTCAGCATTTGATATACTCATTATGAATTAATGTTGATTGTTTACTGATATTAGTAATATTAATATCTAATTAAGAAAAGTTATATTCGAGTTATAGGCCAACACTTCTTAAAAAGATCGCAATATTTTGACTACTGTCAATAAATAAACAATTTGAAGTCCCTGTCAACTTTATTTCGCAGCCTTCTTAGTTTAACAAATTCTGAAAATACTGACATATTTTGTTATTTTAAGTTATAATACAGAGTGAACCAGTACTAGTTACGTATGTTTCCACGTTTTTACTTATATCTCGAGTTAAACAAAAGATATCGACATGCGGTTTACGCCATTTTCTTGCGAATCTAATTAGTTTCCATTGCAATTTACAATACTTAGGTGTTTCCATTTAATTTTAACATAGACAAATTTTAAATTTTTTTATTCGAAAGTACCCGCTATCTACAGTTAAAACTAAATGCAATTGTTTTATAGTCGATGCAATTGGTTCATCTACGCCCTTTCGAATGAGAATAATTTCGCCCAAACATTCCTCTCCCCACCCTTTATTTGACAAATAGAGAAAAAGTATTTAACAAAGTTTGTGCAGAAATTATGCATCATTTTAATTTACTTATTTAATACCTACTATGGTTCGACATATTTTATGTAACAAACTTCTAACGTGTTGTTAATAATTCACCTCTTTGTAAGAAATTAACGTGAATTTCGTACAGCATATCTAGTTATAGCATATAGCATAAAAACATACATTTAATTATTTTAATTAGAACTCGTACGCATATCGTTTGGACATTTAATTTCAGACATGCTCATGCGCAAAGACTACTTTAGCGGAGCTATAAATTTTATAGTGAGTTATTTAAAGTTATTTTACAATTTTTGAGACGTTTGGATTTCAGGCACTTTTTTATTTTTACTTTCATGTTAAGTTTTATTATTACTTTAACTTCATCTTTACTGATTGCAATTAATCAAGAGTGAGGTAATCACCTGCGTTAATGGGAAGTGGGATTCTAAAACACTTTAATCTTGCAAATTTAGTCATTTGGGAATTATTAAGCGTACAAATCCAGATTTATTTCAACCTGAAGTAATATTACGCAACAATTTTCCAAAACGCTGACACATCAGGCATCCATTTCGTTATCTACAGTGTGATCAAGAGTAAGGTATTCCATTAATTACTCACTTAATTACTCACAACATTAATTATTATTCATTAGTTTTTAGCGTTACTAAGATTAGCATTAAGTATTTATGTTTATAATTAAATACAGGTTGTGTTAATAAAATTTGTTATTGTAGAAATTTTCTTTTAACTTTATTGTATTATGGTTTACTTGTTTATTCCACATTTAAAAACAAGTTAGCGTCCGAGTATTTAACAATTAGTTTCAGGAAGAAGCAACCCCAATTTTAAAGCGGACATATCTAGTTATATGTAAATATTTTTTGGTTAATAAGGCAAATCGATAATTTTATGAACCTGGCCCACTTTAATCTATGACTGAGTATAAGTTACTAAATTTTCTTGTTATTACCCAATCTGTTAAGTAGCTAAAATTTGTAGCCATGGGTGTAGAAGTTTACGTATAGAACTTTAAAGGATATGTACACTATAATGGTAAAGCTATAAACTTGAAAGTTATTTCCAGCGATTTTCCTTGGCCGTTTTTACTAAGGAATTTTTTTTACAAAGCAGTACGATAAGTAGTTCCTGAGATATCTCCGAACGCTTCTAGTAATTCTGTTTGTTTTACAAATTATCTTTAGCCATCACTGTTTAAAATTTTATTAATTTCGTTGTTATTTTTACCAACTTGAAATGTCTGTTTTACACCACGACTATTGAAACGCGACTGGTAAGTCAAAGTAATTATTACTAGGGCACTGACAAACAAGATTTGACAAGTCTCTGAATTTACCTGGAGTTTGCTTATTGCGCTAATATAGTATTATTTAGTTCTTATATCAATCATTTGTAAAGAAAATATTTAAAATTTGGAAACAAATTTTTTAATTGCTTTCTTAGGCTTTAAATTGGCTAAATTTCGAGTACTTTAAGACACAATAAAATGCCTAAACTGTTCAAAACTTGAACAAATAGGAAACCATCTACTAGACTTTTAAAACCATATGGGTAAACAATTACTTTTAAAATACAAAAATTAAAATAAAATAGAGACTGGTGGTGCATTTACGTACGATTGCAAAGAAATGGGTTAAAAAGGCGATCTTGAAGCCCAGAACAGAATCGAATCCACTACAAATTTCTCAATTAAGATTATTTCTACTTGATCACTAGGGAATTCGTAATACTCCGATAACCTACGAATTATTGATATACGTGTACATCCTTGCACGGATTTGCCAGATTTTTCTTTTTGCTTTATAAAATATAAATCTCACCGCGGTTTAAAATATTCTTCTTGTTTGAGATCTTTCGATCTGTTAAACCGATTTATCGATGTAGGGGAGGTCCGGCTACAGTGGCCATGCTGGTACAGTGGCCACTTCTTCGTAAAATTTTAGTGGAATATCCGACAACACTGACATCTCGTTTGTGTACTTTCCATTGATAATGACTAAGTTGTATTTCTCTATATAAATAGACGTTTTCTAAATTTTACACGGCTGACCAATTAGCAATTTGCATAGAATCAAATTATGGTCTGTCTCCAGGTATGCTGAAGTTAGGGCTATGACGTCTAGTATTTACGTTGGTGTGATTGCTCTATCGGTGATTATAAAGCCAATCATTGGGTTTTGACCTCATTCCTAGCGACAAATTTGATCAGCTATTCCCCGTTTTCATTGCACACACGTTCATTATATCTGTGTTTTATGCCCGGAATTATATCATCGCCTATGCGTGCGTTGATATCCCCCATTCAGATTATCAAGTGAGTTTTGTTTATTTTCTCAGCGGTTTTCTGTAACAGTCGATAGAACTTTTCTGTTGCTTCTTTTGTCTTTGAGATGTCTGGTGCGTATATGCTGATCATATGAGTAGTCGACTGGTAGTGTTTCATAGAAACTTTTACAATTCTGTCACTATGTGCTTTATATTTTCTATGTTGTGTACGTGTTTCTCGCATAGTAGATTTCTTACGCCTATCTATGCTCTTTTCTGCTTGACTTTTGCGGTATAGATCAGGATGTATTCCCTATATTTAGCTGTTTATTAACCTGTTGTTTTCGTTTCCGATATTGCTCCTATATCGATTTTATGGTTTCTCATTTCGATGATGGCTTCTGGGTCTCTGTCATCCCATGAGATAATTTTCCAGCACGCCAGTCTTTTATGTATTCGTTTATGCATTTTCATAGCTTGGTTCATCTTTTGAAAATCCGTCCGCTTCGCTTTTGGTTATGTGAGCCCTTCTTGTTTTTATCTTAAGCAGGCGGCTAGCCTCACATAAGAACCATTTTATGCCGGTTTGGGATCGCAACACAGTTGTTGAGCTACTCAATCCACCGTAAAACAGTGCAGGCAAAGTTAGGTTTAAAGCCATCACTTATTTTTTATTGAATCAGCATAACTTTTCTTCTGTGGCGTGTAAGGAAAACACAGATTAGAAACTAATTTGTATGTTTCTTCACGCGGAATATTTAATAGAACGGTTCGTTTAATTTCAGGTTTTTTTCCATTTGGGTTGCTATAATAGTATATTAAAATTAAAATTGGGTTGTAGAAGGCGAACTATTCTAACACGAGTTCAAGATTTGAACCTGAGTAGCGAAGCGGCGAGGGTTCGAATCAACGAGTGCTTTCTGTAACTAATGTTTTATAGTATTTTCTCTATTTGGGGCTATTTCATCTTATTTATTAATTACTGACGACTTATAAGATCTGGTTGTAAAATAATTTGATTGGCAATAGTGATTAATTTGATAGTTTCCACAGCAACTAATAAACAACTCTTATTTGATTTCCTAATAACGTGTTATTAATTTTCTACGGTATTAATGTTAGATTTGAGACGTCAGTATCACAACCTTGATGCATTCACAACTAATCAATTACATTTCAATAAATAGAAGCGCACAATGTCAAAATCACAAATAAGTTTAAGGCCAACTGGACTGCTTAAAGTTGTGGCCAGTGCCGTGAATAAATAGGTACCTCCGAAATGAAAAACCGCATATGAAAACGAACGATAAGTTTCTGTCGTGGTGTAAGGAAGAAAATGCTCAAGCCATTACAGAAAATGTCTTGGTTACATATTTCGAAATTCTTATTAAAACTTACAAAAGATTCAGCTTATGGAGGACTACTCCATGCTACGATCAATGATAAATATTCTACAAAACGTGGATATATCAAAATTCATGAAACGATCGTTGGTAGGGTTTATGCCCAAGAAATCAAGAATGCTACAATATAGCGAAATAGAAAAATCTATTTATGGTGCACCTGACATGGGCTATCTTGCAATAAAGGTGAGTTAATGATATTTTGTGACCTACAATAGAACAATGTAGTTTTTAGCTTTAGGCAGACGTCAAGATTATGCTATGCTGGACTCACGTAACCCTTCGAACTATTTTCGAAGCACGGGCCCCCGTAATTTTCATTCCGAAGAACTTTATAATTTTCAAGACGAGGAACAATCAATAGCAATAGTGGAAAACGGCGAAGGTAATCAAGAAGATTACCAGAACCCTGAAACCACAAATTTACATTTAAAAATAACTTAAAATTTTTTTAAACCATTTACTGTTAAAAATTTAAATAATACGATAACCGATAATCAGAATGTATCATAGCCTATTTTAAAAGAATTTAGCCTTGATAATAAAATTAATTTTCATATAGTGCAATGGCATGATAGATTTGACACATTAATAGGAAGTGAAGATTTCCAAAAACTTAAAGCTACGATTAACTATAATAGTCAAACATTAGAGATAGGTAATTCTAAAATACCGGTTTTGATGGAGCTAAACCCGAAGAATTTTAAACCAGTAAAACAAATTGTTAAAAATAGTATTCCCATAAATGTCGACCGAGGACAAGTTATAATCCTAGAAATGAAATTAGACAATTATATTATTGTAGAATCAATTGCCGTTGCATAAAATGGCATTTGTACTTCCTTTTGAAGAAGAACGTGAAGTAGATATAAATTTTCAGCAACAATACGAGGTAGAACCTATTACCAATGTTGATTTAGTAAATCCAAAAATTAAAAATTTTAAGATTGATATTCCAAATGTCATTCGAACTGGTCATCTTAATCTAGAAGAAAAAACAGAAACTATATCTTTGTGCAAGAAATATAAAGACATCTTTTACAACGAAAATTGTGACTTAACTTTTAACAACGCTGTAAAACACAACGTCAGAACAAATGAAAACGAACCAGTTTATTGTAAATCATTCCGATAACCACATCAATTGAAGCTTGAAATCCAAAATCAAATTCAAAAACTGCTTCACAACAAAATCATTAGACCAAGCATTTCACGTTATAGTTCATTAGTTTGAATTATACAGAAAACCAGATGCGATCGGAAAAAAATGGTGACTTGTTATAGACCATAAGAAACTAAATGATAAAACGGTTGAAGACAAATATCCACTCCCAAAAATTGACGATATATTGGGCAATCTTGGAAAACGCATGTACTTTTCTACTTTAGGTCTTGCCCAAGGATTCCATCAGATAGAAATAGATCATGATGCTATCGAAAAAACTGCTTTCTCGGTAAACAATGGTCATTTCAAATACGTTCGAATGCCGTTCGGACTTAAAACGTCCAGTACGTTCCAAAGTGTAATGGACAATATTTTACGCCCATACCTGTATAAATTCTGTTTTCTATACATGGACGATATTGTAATCTTCTCAAAATCACTTCGTGAACACTCAGTACACATTAGACAGATATTTGAAGAATTAAGAGAATATAATTTAAAAGTTCAACTAGATAAGACGGAGTTTTTGTGTAAAGAGGTAACCTTCCTAGGACACGTAATTACACCACAAGGTATAACACCTAACCCCGCAATAATTAAAGCTTTAGAAGAATACCCACTTCCGAAAACAGTAAAAGAAATAAGAGCTTTCCTTGGACTTGTTGGATATTACAGAAGATTTATAGAAAACTTTACTAAACTTGTACAACCATTTACCAAATGTCTTAAAAAGAATTCAAAGATTGATGTCACAGATCAAAATTATTTGCAAACATTTTATCAATGCAAGGAATTACTAACCAATGCAACAGGATTATCGTATCCAGACCTTGAAAAGCTTTTCATGATACAACCGATGCATCCAATGTAGCCATAGGAGGAGTTTTATCGCAAAATAACAAACCCATTGCATTTTACTCGAGGACTTTAAATAGTGCTGAACTCAATTCTTCAACTATCGAACGTGAATTGCTAAGTATAGTAGAAACCACTAAACATTTTAGGCCATACATTTACAAAAACAATTTATAATAGAAACAGATCATAAGCCGCTAGTTTGGTTATTTTCCTTTAAGGATCCAAATTCCAGATTAGTTAAATGGAGATTGAGACTCGAAGAGTTTGACTACAAAATACAATGCAAAGAAAATTTAGTAGCCTATGCGTTATCGCAAATCACAATAAATATAAAGGAAACCTCAAACGATACAGAACTAGACCTTATGTCAATAATCCCAAATGTCGACGAAAAGCCTTCGTCCGATGATTTAGAAGAAGCATTGAACAGACAACAAGATGATCAATCGAATAATACACAACATACATCTACTAAAATCCAATATTCTCAGTACCAATCTCTGAGAATCCAATAAATCATTTCATATATCGCGTAATCTTAAAACTAGGAGATCAATATAACATACAATATCAACGACCATTCATAAAACATAACTATGTTGTTACAATTAGGCAAGGTAACGAAATGGAAAACATTTCGCGAATATTAAAGGAAATCATAAATCCAAAAAACTTATACGGAATATACTTTAAAGATAAGGAATTAGAATCAAAATTTTTCGAAGTAACAAGTAATTTGTTCAATAACAAAATAAAATTTGTTAAAAGCAACCTTCTAACAAAAGATATAGAACAATCGAATGAACAATTCAAGTAATAGATAAATATCAACCTAATAATTACAGTGGCATACTAGAAACCTATAATCACTTAAAAACTAAATATTATTGACCTAACTTAAAAACATCGATAAACAAAGGAAACACATTTTTAACAATAATAGACCTCTTTTCACGATATACACAAGCCTATTACATAACAGACGCAACAGGATTAACAATGTTAAATAAGTTGAGACACTATTTTTCGCACCACGGTTACCCAAAGAAAATCGTTTTCGACGAAGGAAAGGAGTCAAGATTCAAAATCGAATTGCATTTCACTACTAACTATAACAGTAACAGTAACTCTCCAATAGAAAGAGTACACTGCACCATTTTAGAAAAATTAAGAATTATCAAGATTGAAAATAAAACGAAAGTCCCAAAATTCAATTATATCGGCCCTATTAATGCACAATCAGTCTATATACTCTGCAACGGGTTTTACACCTTTTACTCTACTGTACGGGCCTTACGAAAACTTAAATGCACATGAAATTGATTTAAACAAAACTGTACCTCCTACTTAATAAATCCATGTACTAATCGAAGGAAGTATTAAAAGAAAAACGTGAAGCAATACAATCAGGTAGTAAAAAGAAATGTGATCAACGCAGAATTTATGAATAGTTTATGGTTTAAAGACAGAATTTAGTTTATTTCAATTTAGATTTTAATTTGTACCAAATGTACTTTTAATTTGTAGTAACTAACTTGTTCACTCACAACCTATCATTTTTTGGCGTTAGAGTATATCTACCTTCATTGTTAGTAAATACGCAAAGGTCGGTTACTATGGTTCCTTTAAATACAATAAATTAAAAAATTGTAATAGAATACCACTTTACCGTTTTAGAAAAGGGAACAAACAATTCGCAAGGTGCGATAAAGTATCTAAAATTATAGAAATATTTTTCACCACAACCAATTTGTACCTATTTCATTATGATAGGTATGCAAAATAGGTTGCTTGTACGTCCACTTTAATACCATAATTTTACACAGATTTATGACATAATGTAATAAATGTTTAAAATGGCAGTCCCTACTACTTGCAATGAATGTCATGAACATCAACGAAAACGCGACAATCAGAATGCCTTCGTGCTTTCTCAATCTATAATGCAGGTTCGGCATTACTGCACATGCCAGTGCACGAATTTACATCTTTTATTAGAACACTCTAGAAGCGTGCGGTATGCGGTGGATTAACACCGTTAGTGGTATAAAGTAAAAAATGACTTAAGCAGAGGAAACAATCTTTTACAGTTACTAAAAACCTAAAAGCAGCAGCCGCACGCTTTGTGCGTCGACAATGTTGTGAAAGATATTCTTATAAATGCAAGGTATATGAAACACATTCCAACCGGAAATGGTATAACAAATATTCTGTAAATTTATATTCTTTACCCTTCTAGAAATTTCATAATTAATAGCACCAGCCTTTCCAAAATAATTTGTCAACACCTTTCAATACAACATGTAACATTTCGAAAAGAAGATACCTATGTAAATAAAATAATAACAAAAGTAACAAAATCATTAATGTAAAACAGCGAACTTTATATAAACTATAATTCTATATTTAAAATATCTGTTTTTAAAGGGGAGTCTATAAGATAAACCTATTCGCTCATTAAAGGTACTTTCTGTTTACGTTATACATTTCGAATGCTTCCATAGCATCTAATTTGTCTTTCTTATTAACAAACTTTATGAAGAAAATTTTTGTAAAATTAAATTTCTTTAAAAACTACGTCTACACTTTTTCTTATAAAAATTAATCGTTATTCACATAATGAATAAATTTGAACTAACACTTAAATTCTACCTTAGGAATTTTTTTTGCTGCGCAATTACGCGTCATATCAAAAAATTGCGTAGAACATAATTAATCGATATGTTTAAGGTCTATATCTAGGTATTTCTATATCTTTGAAATACGCAGTTGTTTTAGAAATATTTGATAAAACCAAAAACTGCCCCTAATACACCACCCTCACCGGCGCTGGATTTCTCCCAAACTCTAACCAGCTCTAAGCCAAATGAAAACAAGCGTAAATACATAACTTTAACTACGTACGTATTTTCCTTCTCGAGTTATCGTGGATACTAACATACGTTCACACGGACACACATACACACAGACATCCAGACATGATGGGCGATTTTGGCGAAACTTGGCCAAAGGTAGTAAAATGAGCTAATAGCTCGATTGAGGAAAAAGTCGATTGCATAACCTGCTATACCTATATACGTATATGTAGGTTGGAAGGTAATAAAATCAATTACTTCAAGTGTTCGATACTGGTACGTTGCTCATTAGATGTCTGACGCACATCTTTTTTTCGCCATTTAGATTCATTCACTTTTACTTGCTTCTCAGACAAAAAATTTGTTCTTCTCTCTAAAGTCCTCATCTGATTCAGTATAACCATCGTTATCAATCTCGACGTCAACGTCTACCTCAAACGAGTCGGCGACTTCTCTATTAAGCGATTCTTCATTTACAACCAAATTGTGATCAATATTCTCTTCGTTAGTCAATTGGTTAAAATCTGGTGGTATATACACAGCATTTATTGGACCTAGTAAACACCTTACATAAGCTACATTTACCGGGTGGACCAATAAGCCGATCCTTAGGCTATATCTCAGGAACTGTTTATCGTACAGCTTTGGGAAAAAATTTCCTTAGTAAAACGGCCAAGGAAATCGCTGGAAATAACTTTCAAGTTTCTAGCTTTACCGCTAGAGGGCATAATCTTCATACAAAATTTAAAAACAATTTTTTATAAAATATGTTCAATAATAGTAGGTATTCAATAAGTAAATTAGAATGATGCATAGTTTCTGCACAAATTTTGTTAAATACGTTTTCTCTATTTTTTAAAACAAAGGATGGGGTATTTTAACGAAATTATTCTCATTCGAAAGGGCGTAGATGAACCAATTACATCTACTATAAAACAATTGCATTTAGTTTTAATTGTCGTAGATAGAGGGTACTGTCGAATAAAAACAATTAAAATTTGTCTATGTTACAATTTTAAATGAAACCACCAAAGTATTGTAAATTACAACGGAAACTGATTAAATTCGTAACAAAGTGGCGCAAACCGCATGCCGATATCTTATGTCTAACTCGAGATATAAGTAAAAACGCGTAAACATACGTAACTAGTATTGGCTCACATTTATTATAACTTAAAATAACAAAATATATGGAAAGAAGATCACACATTAAAACTTAATGTCCAATTAAATGTTCAAAATGTTTTCCATCATTGTCCACACAAAACGTAATCTATCGCGGGTAGACATAACAGCTGCTTCAATCTCAGCTATGGATATAATATTTATTGTGTTTCTAATGCGTTGTTTCATGTCTTGTCGCGTGGTTGGTCGAGTTTTCAAAACTATCTCCTTCAATCTTCCCCATAGATAATAGTCTGGAGATCTAGCTGGCCATGGAAATATACTTACCCTTCCAATCCATTTATATGGATATCTTAAATTCAAATAATCTCTAACTCGCCTGGCAAAGTGCGCAGGACACCCATCATGCTGAAATATCAGATCTCTGCCTGTTTGTAAAGAAACGTCTTCTAATGAAATAGGCAATTCATTTTCCAAAAAATTCTAAAATATATCGCTTTTTAAAGTTGCTTCAAAGGAATATGGTCCTATGATTTTTCCATCAACTATACTGCACCAAACATTAATACTCCACCCACCTTGAAGCTGTACTTCGTCCATCCAGTGCGGATTCTCTTCAGTCCAATAATTCATATTATACAGATTAACACAACCCGCACTACTAAAGGTGGCTTCGTCTATCGAAAAAATATTTGATATGATATGCGGTTGTTCTTCCAGCATACCAATAGCAGTAATCCAGCCTTGCATCGAAATCCCTTTCATGTAATGCTTGGTGGAGAACTACATGATAAGGATGCAGTCTAAAAACACCGTTTTATCGAAATATGAAAACAAAACAGTTGAATCTAAAATTTAAAGAGGATTACAATTTTCAAACTTAAACGTGCAGCTCAAAAAATTATAAGAAACCTACCTGCTATGCTTTAAAATCCTTCAAACGGTAGTTTTTGGTCTGTTTAATTCTGTAAAGATTTGATGACTACTTATATGTGGATTCTGTTGAACTAAAGCAAGAACGTCGATTACATTATCTTCGGTCACACCGTTTATAGCAAGGACGGAAAGCTATCAGTTTCTCTTAATCTTCTTGCCTTTCTTTTAAATACTTCTTTACCATAATGCCTCCTGTCAGGATATCTTATGGCAATCCAACCATATCATACAATTCAGCATTTGATATACTCATTATGAATTAATGTTGATTGTTTACTGATATTAGTAATATTAATATCTAATTAAGAAAAGTTATATTCGAGTTATAGGCCAACACTTCTTAAAAAGATCGCAATATTTTGACTACTGTCAATAAATAAACAATTTGAAGTCCCTGTCAACTTTATTTCGCAGCCTTCTTAGTTTAACAAATTCTGAAAATACTGACATATTTTGTTATTTTAAGTTATAATACAGAGTGAACCAGTACTAGTTACGTATGTTTCCACGTTTTTACTTATATCTCGAGTTAAACAAAAGATATCGACATGCGGTTTACGCCATTTTCTTGCGAATCTAATTAGTTTCCATTGCAATTTACAATACTTAGGTGTTTCCATTTAATTTTAACATAGACAAATTTTAAATTTTTTTATTCGAAAGTACCCGCTATCTACAGTTAAAACTAAATGCAATTGTTTTATAGTCGATGCAATTGGTTCATCTACGCCCTTTCGAATGAGAATAATTTCGCCCAAACATTCCCACTCTCCCCACCCTTTATTTGACAAATAGAGAAAAAAGTATTTAACAAAGTTTGTGCAGAAATTATGCATCATTTTAATTTACTTATTTAATACCTACTATGGTTCGACATATTTTATGTAACAAACTTCTAACGTGTTGTTAATAATTCACCTCTTTGTAAGAAATTAACGTGAATTTCGTACAGCATATCTAGTTATAGCATATAGCATAAAAACATACATTTAATTATTTTAATTAGAACTCGTACGCATATCGTTTGGACATTTAATTTCAGACATGCTCATGCGCAAAGACTACTTTAGCGGAGCTATAAATTTTATAGTGAGTTATTTAAAGTTATTTTACAATTTTTGAGACGTTTGGATTTCAGGCACTTTTTATTTTTACTTTCATGTTAAGTTTTATTATTACTTTAACTTCATCTTTACTGATTGCAATTAATCAAGAGTGAGGTAATCACCTGCGTTAATGGGAAGTGGATTCTAAAACACTTTAATCTTGCAAATTTAGTCATTTGGGAATTATTAAGCGTACAAATCCAGATTTATTTCAACCTGAAGTAATATTACGCAACAATTTTCCAAAACGCTGACACATCAGGCATCCATTTCGTTATCTACAGTGTGATCAAGAGTAAGGTATTCCATTAATTACTCACTTAATTACTCACAACATTAATTATTATTCATTAGTTTTTAGCGTTACTAAGATTAGCATTAAGTATTTATGTTTATAATTAAATACAGGTTGTGTTAATAAAATTTGTTATTGTAGAAATTTTCTTTTAACTTTATTGTATTATGGTTTACTTGTTTATTCCACATTTAAAAACAAGTTAGCGTCCGAGTATTTAACAATTAGTTTCAGGAAGAAGCAACCCCAATTTTAAAGCGGACATATCTAGTTATATGTAAATATTTTTGGTTAATAAGGCAAATCGATAATTTTATGAACCTGGCCCACTTTAATCTATGACTGAGTATAAGTTACTAAATTTTCTTGTTATTACCCAATCTGTTAAGTAGCTAAAATTTGTAGCCATGGGTGTAGAAGTTTACGTATAGAACTTTAAAGGATATGTACACTATAATGGTAAAGCTATAAACTTGAAAGTTATTTCCAGCGATTTTCCTTGGCCGTTTTACTAAGGAATTTTTTACAAAGCAGTACGATAAGTAGTTCCTGAGATATCTCCGAACGCTTCTAGTAATTCTGTTTGTTTTACAAATTATCTTTAGCCATCACTGTTTAAAATTTTATTAATTTCGTTGTTATTTTTACCAACTTGAAATGTCTGTTTTACACCACGACTATTGAAACGCGACTGGTAAGTCAAAGTAATTATTACTAGGGCACTGACAAACAAGATTTGACAAGTCTCTGAATTTACCTGGAGTTTGCTTATTGCGCTAATATAGTATTATTTAGTTCTTATATCAATCATTTGTAAAGAAAATATTTAAAATTTGGAAACAAATTTTTTAATTGCTTTCTTAGGCTTTAAATTGGCTAAATTTCGAGTACTTTAAGACACAATAAAATGCCTAAACTGTTCAAAACTTGAACAAATAGGAAACCATCTACTAGACTTTTAAAACCATATGGGTAAACAATTACTTTTAAAATACAAAAATTAAAATAAAATAGAGACTGGTGGTGCATTTACGTACGATTGCAAAGAAATGGGTTAAAAAGGCGATCTTGAAGCCCAGAACAGAATCGAATCCCACTACAAATTTCTCAATTAAGATTATTTCTACTTGATCACTAGGGAATTCGTAATACTCCGATAACCTACGAATTATTGATATACGTGTACATCCTTGCACGGATTTGCCAGATTTTTCTTTTTGCTTTATAAAATATAAATCTCACCGCGGTTTAAAATATTCTTCTTGTTTGAGATCTTTCGATCTGTTAAACCGATTTATCGATGTAGGGGAGGTCCGGCTACAGTGGCCATGCTGGTACAGTGGCCACTTCTTCGTAAAATTTTAGTGGAATATCCGACAACACTGACATCTCGTTTGTGTACTTTCCATTGATAATGACTAAGTTGTATTTCTCATATAAATAGACGTTTTCTAAATTTTACACGGCTGACCAATTAGCAATTTGCATAGAATCAAATTATGGTCTGTCTCCAGGTATGCTGAAGTTAGGGCTATGACGTCTAGTATTTACGTTGGTGTGATTGCTCTATCGGTGATTATAAAGCCAATCATTGGGTTTTGACCTCATTCCTAGCGACAAATTTGATCAGCTATTCCCGTTTTCATTGCACACACGTTCATTATATCTGTGTTTTATGCGGAATTATATCATCGCCTATGCGTGCGTAGATATCCCCCATTCAGATTATCAAGTGAGTTTTGTAAATTTTCTCAGCGGTTTTCTGTAACAGTCGATAGAACTTTTCTGTTGCTTCTTTTGTCTTTGAGATGTCTGGTGCGTATATGCTGATCATATGAGTAGTCGACTGGTAGTGTTTCATAGAAACTTTTACAATTCTGTCACTATGTGCTTTATATTTTCTATGTTGTGTACGTGTTTCTCGCATAGTAGATTTCTTACGCCTATCTATGCTCTTTTCTGCTTGACTTTTGCGGTATAGATCAGGATGTATTCCCTATATTTAGCTGTTTATTAACCTGTTGTTTTCGTTTCCGATATTGCTCCTATATCGATTTTATGGTTTCTCATTTCGATGATGGCTTCTGGGTCTCTGTCATCCCATGAGATAATTTTCCAGCACGCCAGTCTTTTTATGTATTCGTTTATGCATTTTCATAGCTTGGTTCATCTTTTTGAAAATCCGTCCGCTTCGCTTTTGGTTATGTGAGCCCTTCTTGTTTTTATCTTAAGCAGGCGGCTAGCCTCACATAAGAACCATTTTATGCCGGTTTGGGATCGCAACACAGTTGTTGAGCTACTCAATCCACCGTAAAACAGTGCAGGCAAAGTTAGGTTTAAAGCCATCACTTATTTTTTATTGAATCAGCATAACTTTTCTTCTGTGGCGTGTAAGGAAAACACAGATTAGAAACTAATTTGTATGTTTCTTCACGCGGAATATTTAATAGAACGGTTCGTTTAATTTCAGGTTTTTTTCCATTTGGGTTGCTATAATAGTATATTAAAATTAAAATTGGGTTGTAGAAGGCGAACTATTCTAACACGAGTTCAAGATTTGAACCTGAGTAGCGAAGCGGCGAGGTTCGAATCAACGAGTGCTTTCTGTAACTAATGTTTTATAGTATTTTCTCTATTTGGGGCTATTTCATCTTATTTATTAATTACTGACGACTTATAAGATCTGGTTGTAAAATAATTTGATTGGCAATAGTGATTAATTTGATAGTTTCCACAGCAACTAATAAACAACTCTTATTTGATTTCCTAATAACGTGTTATTAATTTTCTACGGTATTAATGTTAGATTTGAGACGTCAGTATCACAACCTTGATGCATTCACAACTAATCAATTACATTTCAATAAATAGAAGCGCACAATGTCAAAATCACAAATAAGTTTAAGGCCAACTGGACTGCTTAAAGTTGTGGCCAGTGCCGTGAATAAATAGGTACCTCCGAAATGAAAAACCGCATATGAAAACGAACGATAAGTTTCTGTCGTGGTGTAAGGAAGAAAATGCTCAAGCCATTACAGAAAATGTCTTGGTTACATATTTCGAAATTCTTATTAAAACTTACAAAAGATTCAGCTTATGGAGGACTACTCCATGCTACGATCAATGATAAATATTCTACAAAACGTGGATATATCAAAATTCATGAAACGATCGTTGGTAGGGTTTATGCCCAAGAAATCAAGAATGCTACAATATAGCGAAATAGAAAAATCTATTTATGGTGCACCTGACATGGGCTATCTTGCAATAAAGGTGAGTTAATGATATTTTGTGACCTACAATAGAACAATGTAGTTTTTAGCTTTAGGCAGACGTCAAGATTATGCTATGCTGGACTCACGTAACCCTTCGAACTATTTTCGAAGCACGGGCCCCCGTAATTTTCATTCCGAAGAACTTTATAATTTTCAAGACGAGGAACAATCAATAGCAATAGTGGAAAACGGCGAAGGTAATCAAGAAGATTACCAGAACCCTGAAACCACAAATTTACATTTAAAAAATAACTTAAAAATTTTTTTTTAAACCATTTACTGTTAAAAATTTAAATAATACGATAACCGATAATCAGAATGTATCATAGCCTATTTTAAAAGAATTTAGCCTTGATAATAAAATTAATTTTCATATAGTGCAATGGCATGATAGATTTGACACATTAATAGGAAGTGAAGATTTCCAAAAACTTAAAGCTACGATTAACTATAATAGTCAAACATTAGAGATAGGTAATTCTAAAATACCGGTTTTGATGGAGCTAAACCCGAAGAATTTTAAACCAGTAAAACAAATTGTTAAAAATAGTATTCCCATAAATGTCGACCGAGGACAAGTTATAATCCTAGAAATGAAATTAGACAATTATATTATTGTAGAATCAATTGCCGTTGCATAAAATGGCATTTGTACTTCCTTTTGAAGAAGAACGTGAAGTAGATATAAATTTTCAGCAACAATACGAGGTAGAACCTATTACCAATGTTGATTTAGTAAATCCAAAAATTAAAAATTTTAAGATTGATATTCCAAATGTCATTCGAACTGGTCATCTTAATCTAGAAGAAAAAACAGAAACTATATCTTTGTGCAAGAAATATAAAGACATCTTTTACAACGAAAATTGTGACTTAACTTTTAACAACGCTGTAAAACACAACGTCAGAACAAATGAAAACGAACCAGTTTATTGTAAATCATTCCGATAACCACATCAATTGAAGCTTGAAATCCAAAATCAAATTCAAAAACTGCTTCACAACAAAATCATTAGACCAAGCATTTCACGTTATAGTTCATTAGTTTGAATTATACAGAGAAAACCAGATGCGATCGGAAAAAAAATGGTGACTTGTTATAGACCATAAGAAACTAAATGATAAAACGGTTGAAGACAAATATCCACTCCCAAAAATTGACGATATATTGGGCAATCTTGGAAAACGCATGTACTTTTCTACTTTAGGTCTTGCCCAAGGATTCCATCAGATAGAAATAGATCATGATGCTATCGAAAAAACTGCTTTCTCGGTAAACAATGGTCATTTCAAATACGTTCGAATGCCGTTCGGACTTAAAAACGTCCCGAGTACGTTCCAAAGTGTAATGGACAATATTTTACGCCCATACCTGTATAAATTCTGTTTTCTATACATGGACGATATTGTAATCTTCTCAAAATCACTTCGTGAACACTCAGTACACATTAGACAGATATTTGAAGAATTAAGAGAATATAATTTAAAAGTTCAACTAGATAAGACGGAGTTTTTGTGTAAAGAGGTAACCTTCCTAGGACACGTAATTACACCACAAGGTATAACACCTAACCCCGCAATAATTAAAGCTTTAGAAGAATACCCACTTCCGAAAACAGTAAAAGAAATAAGAGCTTTCCTTGGACTTGTTGGATATTACAGAAGATTTATAGAAAACTTTACTAAACTTGTACAACCATTTACCAAATGTCTTAAAAAGAATTCAAAGATTGATGTCACAGATCAAAATTATTTGCAAACATTTTATCAATGCAAGGAATTACTAACCAATGCAACAGGATTATCGTATCCAGACCTTGAAAAAGCTTTTCATGATACAACCGATGCATCCAATGTAGCCATAGGAGGAGTTTTATCGCAAAATAACAAACCCATTGCATTTTACTCGAGGACTTTAAATAGTGCTGAACTCAATTCTTCAACTATCGAACGTGAATTGCTAAGTATAGTAGAAACCACTAAACATTTTAGGCCATACATTTACAAAAAACAATTTATAATAGAAACAGATCATAAGCCGCTAGTTTGGTTATTTTCCTTTAAGGATCCAAATTCCAGATTAGTTAAATGGAGATTGAGACTCGAAGAGTTTGACTACAAAATACAATGCAAAGAAAATTTAGTAGCCTATGCGTTATCGCAAATCACAATAAATATAAAGGAAACCTCAAACGATACAGAACTAGACCTTATGTCAATAATCCCAAATGTCGACGAAAAGCCTTCGTCCGATGATTTAGAAGAAGCATTGAACAGACAACAAGATGATCAATCGAATAATACACAACATACATCTACTAAAAATCCAATATTCTCAGTACCAATCTCTGAGAATCCAATAAATCATTTCATATATCGCGTAATCTTAAAACTAGGAGATCAATATAACATACAATATCAACGACCATTCATAAAACATAACTATGTTGTTACAATTAGGCAAGGTAACGAAATGGAAAACATTTCGCGAATATTAAAGGAAATCATAAATCCAAAAAACTTATACGGAATATACTTTAAAGATAAGGAATTAGAATCAAAATTTTTCGAAGTAACAAGTAATTTGTTCAATAACAAAATAAAATTTGTTAAAAGCAACCTTCTAACAAAAGATATAGAACAATCGAATGAACAATTCGAAGTAATAGATAAATATCAACCTAATAATTACAGTGGCATACTAGAAACCTATAATCACTTAAAAACTAAATATTATTGACCTAACTTAAAAACATCGATAAACAAAGGAAACACATTTTTAACAATAATAGACCTCTTTTCACGATATACACAAGCCTATTACATAACAGACGCATCAGGATTAACAATGTTAAATAAGTTGAGACACTATTTTTCGCACCACGGTTACCCAAAGAAAATCGTTTTCGACGAAGGAAAGGAGTTCAAGATTCAAAATCGAATTGCATTTCACTACTAACTATAACAGTAACAGTAACTCTCCAATAGAAAGAGTACACTGCACCATTTTAGAAAAATTAAGAATTATCAAGATTGAAAATAAAAACGAAAGTCCCAAAAATTCAATTATATCGGCCCTATTAATGCACAATCAGTCTATATACTCTGCAACGGGTTTTACACCTTTTACTCTACTGTACGGGCCTTACGAAAACTTAAATGCACATGAAATTGATTTAAACAAAACTGTACCACTAAAAGTCAAAACCGAATTGATACCCTTCTACGAACGCTTATATCACAAATAATTAGAAAAGGGCACTAAGACTCTAGAAAAGAAAAATAGATATTAATAATTAGAGCTGGGATTTTAGTTTAAATACCTATTTGACACAGTTCCTAGGATTGCGTTTTTTATTACACCAGAATTTGAATTGGGAAACCAGCTATCATATAAGCTTAATTTGATTACACCTTTTTTACCTATTTTGTCACTTTTTAGAAATGATACCTATTTTGTAAGGTTAGTACCTAATTTAAACTTTTTCTGTAACAAATATTGATATGTCCGGTGCTGGTACGTGAGCTACTTTATAAAAAAAAATTTGCTATCCGATACTTAACCTGTCATTTCATTATATACCTACTTATATGTGCAGTTTCAGTTAATATAATTAAATTTTAACATTAACGATGCCTAAAACGAAACAAAAGAAAGTGGCCTTAGTAACTGACTGGCTTAAAGGCAAAGAAAAAGAGTTTCGCATAGACGACAATGCATTATTTTGCAGAGTTTGTTCTAAAGTTGTAAGTATAAAAATTAAATAGGGTTAGGTTTAGATTAAAAATTAGTTTCTTGTGGCTTTCAGATTCCTTCTGAACAGAAATCTCACTTAACGCAACATGAGGAAAGCAAGAAACATAAACAACATCGAAATAAATCGGAGAAGCAATCGCAAATTAACGAAAATCCTTCTTTAAATGAAAATCTCGGTTTTACTTGGACATGTGCAACGCCTTTGTTGCGCAAACATACCGTGGGCGAAATTAGACTGCCCACAATTTAAAAACTTTCTGGAAAGGTATTGCGGAAAAACTGTTCCAGATAGAACAACATTATCAAAAACTATCTACCAAAATGTTACGATCAGGTAAATTTATCTTCATCGATTTACTAACATTAGGTTTTCAAAATTCTAACTTTATTTTTAAGGCAATTGAAAAGATACGCAGAGATATTGGAAATTGCGATATTTGGATTTGTGCTGATGAAACCACAGATAGCGTCGGTAGATATATTGCAAATTTAATTGTGGGAAAAGTTTTTGCAGAAGGACCTGGTGTTCCACATTTGCTCGCATACCGGGTGTTAGATAAAACCAACCATGCTACTGTAGCCCGATTCATAAATGATTCTCTGTGTAAGTGCTATTTAATCGTAAATTTATTAAAACTATAAAGATGCATTTAATATGTTTATAGCTATTTTGTGGCCTGAAGGAATTAAATACGATAGAGTCCGACTGTTCTACTCTGTTGCGGCAGCATACATGCTAAAATGTTCATCCAGCCTCAAGATTTTTTACCCAAAACTTATTCATTTTACATGTTTGGCACATGCACTCCATCGTATATGTGAAACTATACGCAATGAATTTGAAGAAGTGAACCAATTAATATCAAATACAAAGAAAATCTTTTTAAAAGCCCCACTTAGAGTCCAGGTGTATCGTGAAATGCTACCCAATACACCTTTGCCTGCTGAACCCATTTTAACCAGGTGGGGAACATGGCTAAATACAGTGGCTTTTTATTGTGAAAATTTTGATGGTATTAAGCAGGTTAGTTTTCTGTTTTTGTGTTTTATTCTGTTTAAATTTAAATCGGTCTGTTTAAGGTTGTAATGGGCTTTGATTCTACGTCAGCAGTCTGCATATAAAAAGCACAAGAATATTTTTCTACATCTGGTGTACATAGTCAACTTGTATATATTGCTACTAACTTCAAAATCATTTCTGAAAGTATAACAAAATTAGAATCAGTAGGTTTGTCGCTTAAGGAATCGATGAAAATATTCAATAATGTTAAATTTCATATACAACTGTGTGAAGGAAGGGTGGGCTCTATTGTTAAAAAAAATTAGAAGATGTTATCAAGAGAAATCCTGGTTTTGATGCAATTAACAGTTTAGTTAAAATTTGTTCTGGAGAAGAGGTTCCATTACCGGACGGTTTGACAGCTAATGATGCAAACGCTTTTCAGTTTATACCAGTTACATCTTGCGATGTTGAACGATCATTTTCCTTATATAAAAACATTTTAAATGACAAGCGTCATAGCTTGAATTCTGACAACATTGAAAAAATTTTAGTATGTTACAGTAACAATAAAGAATAGGCAGCATTAGCTACCACTTGATCAGAACGGTCAGTTTTGTATAAAATAAATTTTTCATGAATATGAAGTGTTTTATTTTGAGTTACCTTTTGAATTTTTACCTTTTTTTTTGCACTTAAATTTAATTTATTGTACCTAACTTACAAAGCATTGTACCTATTTTGCAGTTTTTGGTACCTATTAAACCTAACTATTTTTTATGTTTTTAGTACCTAAAAATCCCAGCTTTATTAATAATCAACCAATGAAATGAATGAACCGTGCATTGATAAAGTAAATATAACATTCGTTAATAAAATTAAAATCAAAGGGCTCAGAGAAAGTTCAAATAGACCAGCGTACATACACACAAGAAAAATGAAACGCATGAAAAAGAAATTTTGTTTACAGGATTTGCCTGGCAATCCAGAACCAGGGCCTTCAAATTGAAAAATTTAATACAAATGGGTACATTGCCGAAGACATAGGCCCAGCCAAGTTTTACATCTATATTAATATAACAGATTTAGAATTAAGTTATCAAATATTAAGTAAGGTAGTAATTTTAGACACAAATTCAAACGTCATGATCCAGAAATTAGTCCATGTGTTAAAAGAAAATTGTAAGTTAATAGAAAAACAATTATCTAAACTTAAACATAAAAGAAAACGTGGTCTTGCTAATATTATTGGTACAGTAATAAAATATATTACTGGCAACCCTGACAACAACGATTTAACTGAAATTAATAAAAATCTCAATTCACTGTATAAAAATCAAGATAAAATTGTTCAACAGGTAGATAAATGCACTTCATTTGCTAATCACATCACTGAAAGGTACTCTAAAGACTTGGAAACAATCCAGAACAACACGGATTTATTTGTTAATGAATTAAACAAGGTGAACAGTATTCTTGACACAGTTAATTTTTCAATACAATAATTATTTAAGTTCCAAACTATTGGATATCCTTCAAACTATTTAAAGAACAATTTCTTTAGCTTTTTCTGAAATAACAAATCTCGAAATTATGTTTGAAATAGAAATAATTGAAATTATCGACCATATAAAATTAATTTATAAAAAGACGAGTCGCCTGAATTAGATAAAATCCATATTTTTAAAATACTGGAATTTTCAAAGTTTAGAATTTTGTCAACAGAAGATTCAATTACATGTATATTGTATATACTCATCCTCAATCCTTCAATATTCCAATACAAAAGAATTTACCCTATGCCTGATCAGCAAAACAAGGTGCTAATACCGCCGTTCCAATATCACCTTCAAGGTGTAAAAAAAGAACTATGGACTAATGAAAAGTGTAAAGTTATAGAAAAACAAATTGTGTGTTTTGAAAGAACAGAAGCGAGTAAGTGTTCCATAACTTATAACAAAGACCGTATATACGCCATAGTCAATAACAATTATAAGTTATATGCTCAATTAGGCAACGGAAAAATTTTAGTATCAGTTAAACAAGATTTAGAAATAATTGAAGAATGTCACAACGAAATTAATAACTTTAAAGTAATTCATAACGCTTTTGTATCGTCCGGAAGCAATTGCAAATTAACAATAGATGATCAAACCTTTGAAAACACATTTGTTAATTTTACTTACAAGAATCCTATAGAAATTAATAATTATAAAGCTGACTTCACTGTAAAACCAGAACCAACACATTTAGAAAACTTGAAAGCCTTAAAAAAAGAAGCTGAAATGTTAAATACTGATTTAAAAATTAATCTTTTAGTGCATGTTATACATTTATCTATAACTACTATTGTAATTATTTTGTTAGTCATGTTTTGTATTTTGATTTATGTATTTAGAAATAAGATACGTAATATAATTAAGAAACAAAGACAAGATAAAGAAGTGATTCCTTTAAAACAGATAACATCGCAGAATGAGGATATTCTGTCTTAATGGGAAAGGAGTTATAATCTCCGTATTTTTGTGCAATATATTATATATATATATATATATATATATATATATATATATATATATATATATATATCATTATATAAATAGCTAGTATAACATATTCTGGAAACAATAGTCAAACATCAAATATTAATTGCCTCATCAAATGTTATCACATGGAAACTTTCATATTTGTTATTATTGTAATTTATCAATTCTTAGAGATGTTAGTTATCTTAAGTAAATTAATGATTGTTATAAAATACGCTTCATTGATAACAATAGTCAGAGTTGATATTAACTTATAGTTAGTGAGGTCTCAGTTTTTAATTGTAATAATTTATTTTTAAATATATCTTATTTGCAATAATAATATAATTATATTACTACACGTTACAAAAAGTATATTTTGACATTAGAACACGCGTAACAGATTTATATCAAGGATAAACTCTTCTGACAAAGATTATGTTGTAAGTTTTCCATTTATTATCAACATTTGTATGTAATATCTATAATTGTAACTTAAAAGCATAAACAACTATGAAAAGCTTACCAACGTTTTCATCGGTAATTACAGTAATTTTTCTAAGTTTTGCTTCAGCAATAACAGAATTAGTCAAAATTGAGAGACGTGAGTAGATTTTGTCTTCATAAGTCACAAATCTAGTGTTAAAGTCAAATTCAACCTAAAAATAAAAGCAGTTTTCTCACTAATGTATAACCAGATAATATACAAATTTATATAATCTTACCAAATCTGGTCCAATGCTGGTGGAAAGAGCTGCGTATCCGTCAAATATTTCTTGAACAGTTAATGACGATGACCTTAAAATAGCCCTTCTTTGTTGATAGGTTTCTGCCCAAAGTTCTAGGACTTCTTCTTTTGGTTCAATGATAGTGTTTAGTATTTCTAATTACACTTCCTCGTTAAGGTAACCTATAAAAAGCATATGAGTGAATTACACCTCAAACTAATAAAAAAAAATACTTTTAAGTGGAACGTTTTCTTTATTAGCGGCCTTATTTGTATTTTCAGCTGTCCTTAAAGCGTTTCTAACATTAACGAATCTACTCCAGAGTTTCCCTTTTGCAGCTTGTTTTATGTTCTGATACGACGATTTTGGAGCATATGGAATGTAGTATGTTTCTTTCACCTCATTA
Organism: Vesta saturnalis; assembly: GCA_036346205.1. Classification (NCBI taxonomy): domain Eukaryota; kingdom Metazoa; phylum Arthropoda; class Insecta; order Coleoptera; family Lampyridae; genus Vesta; species Vesta saturnalis. The sequence goes on from JARFJB010001721.1 coordinate 1,590,955, forward strand.
GGGAATACCTTAGGTATATCTTCTGCACAATAGTCCAACATATATGTTTTCACACTAAAGCAAACAGTTTTTAGATGAATATTCAAATTTCTGACACAATTTCCAAATGTGTAATTGCATAATAGTTTACTATTGATTTTCCTACGCCGCATGCTTTGAGTCACGTCACGGTGTAAAGTTCTTTCATGACAAACTATATTTCAGGGACTTGACAAAAAGTTACAAATCCATTAATGTGTAGGACATTTTGAAAATTAATGAATTTAAAAAAATGTCAATGTAAGATAAAGTTTTTAAAAAAGGTAGGTAATAACTAGCATTCTTATAGGTACTTTCATATTCATAATAATTTGTACTCAATACTATATACTTAAAGACACATACCCATCTATACCCTCTTTTCCAATCAAAAAATTTATTATCCTTAACCAATCTTTGTTTTGTAGTATGCTTTCAATGCACTAAATTACAAAACCAGACACAAAATCAAATTATACGCGATAAAAATCTCACTCCTTTAAAAATATCACACATGTTAATAAACTTTTTGGTAGGAATTGTTCTGAGCTTGTGTTATAAATTTTTCTTTTCGGATCTTGCGAGGTTTCTGGAATGAAAGTTGAAGAAGCAGGCGTGTTATACACCTCAAACCAGTGTTGATGGTCTGTAAATTCTATTTCTATATTCTCTGTTGAGTATTTACTGGAGGATGAAGCATGTTATGATGATGAAGGTAAAACGTTCATAGGAATCTAAGGCATTTTATGAAGTTATAATTATTCAAAAGTATATGCGGTTAGTATGCAATTTTTACCTCTACTAAGATTTTATTCTTTTCTTTGTATTCACTATATTTCTTTGTAAATAGTAACCTTGGACCAGCTTTAGGACAAATTTTTGTTATAGTTTCATCGTCCACTAATTCGAACGACTCATTATCAATCCCCTCCTCTAAAAATTAAAAACTATGGTATATTCCAATATTAGATCTTTATACAATTATAAAAATAAAATAAGAATTTTACCTTAAAAAAACGGCTGTGTTAAAATTTTACATATGTGGATACTTTTACGACCCAAATCAGCCAGTAATTATTTTTTTCTTATTAAAATACATTTGAAGTTTGCTTGTACGATGAACATATTACAATGTTTGGAACTCACGCAATAATAATATAGAATAAAAAGTTACAGCATTCAATTCCAAGAATAAATGCGTGTTAAAAGCGCACTATAAGCAATTATGCATAAACTCTTTGATATAAGGCGTTATTTGAACCCATAGGGTACGTCCAAGATGCAAGCTGGTTTTCTGAGTCAGACAGTCGGCGCCAATCGTCGCCGAGTCGGCTAAGCGGTACTGGCCATAGTGCACCTGCGCTGACTTTCCACACGCTAGCTGCCTGACTCAGATTTTCACCGGAATGATATGTTCATTCTGGTTACAGACGACCTGCCACTCGGACTGTTGATTTTCGTTGGTGTGTAGAGTGTGTTTGAGTTTTTTCATTTTGTTATATTTTTTTTCCACAATGGATATCAAAGATTTGATATCAAAAGTTCAGCTTAATCCTTCAATATGGGATAAGCGCATTAAAGATCATTCCAATAGGAACATCGCCGGTGCCTGTTGGAAAAAGATTTCTTCAGAAATGAAGATCGATGGTAAGTGCAATGGAAATTAGTTAACTTAATAGTCTTCACAACAAGTTTTATTATGCTTTAGCAATATTAAATCTGTAGATAACCTATTCGGTATTATAAAACCAATTGATTTTTTTCAAAATAACTTTAGTATTACACATACATATTATAATGTTTGCACTAAAAGTTTCATAAAATTTACTCCGAGCGAGGCTAGGTTTCCCGGTACATAAAAAACAGTTATTTAAAAGCGCAAATGCCTCATTTTACATGTTGCTATTGATACATTGCTTATCTAAATACCACAACATTGTAATCTGTACGTGTGATTAATATAGGCTGAAAAATAAAAAAAAGAGTTAATGAATAAAAATATAAATTGTGAATATAGTAACGATTTTTGTACAAAATAGTTGCAGTTGTGGATTAAAGGAAGTATTAATTGAAAGAAAAGAACTGTTATGAGACACATTTTAAGGAATCAATTTTAGATAAGCAATTTACAAAGAGTCAGGTATGTTTTTAATTTTGGAAAAGGCACTTTTATTGACGCAAAATCCTCAATTTTTGATTAATTTTGTACGAGAGTGGGTATTCTTCCATGAACAAGGCCAACGAGTCCCTAATTTGTTTTGGTGAATTCTGTGTGCCTTCTCTCCGCCACACTACTGATTCACTGATTCCTTGCACATCAACTTCAGTCATGTATCTTTCTATGCCTTCTCGTATTATTATGGTATTATGAAGTATGCATACGCACCTTATAATCATTTCTGTCAATTCGACATCTGTTTCTAGTTCTTTTGAAAGTATTCTCCATTTTGCGTATAGAATTCCGAACGCACATTCAACTGATTCCTTACAACGAAAGTTCCGCCATCACTTTGTTTTCCGTATCCTCCAACGTCAACAGTAATAAACTTATAGTTTGAATCCACTAGATCTTGTAGAATTATGGAAAAGAATTTCTTATAATTGAAATACATTGAGCCCGAATTATCCGGTCACTTTATTCGCACATGTTTGCCATCAAGACACCCGATCACATGTGGGAAATTTTAAAATTCGGCAAAATCCTTAGCAATTCTCTCGAAATCTTCTTTGGATGAAGTTGGCATATACTTTGGTTGTAACTCTACCCATATTGCTGAAACTTTCACTATCATAGACACTGTCGAATTCCTCATTCTAAATCTGAATATAACCCTCAAAATGACATACCGGTAGACAAAAACCTGAAACAAATACTCTACATCAATGTAATTAATCGTCAGTAATTGGTTTCAGGAGCTATACTTCGGAAGAAATTGAAATTCCTGCGGGGTCAATTCAGCGTTGAATGCAGCAAACTAAAGACACCAAGATCGGGAGACGCTGCAGAAACGGCTACTGAACCCAGATGTTATTTTTAAAAAACATAGTTACACCTAGAGCGTCTTCAAGCAATCTAAAACCGAAATCACCTACTGTTATAGACGATGGAGAAGATGAACGGGAAGATGAACGAGAAGATGAATACGCCTATATGCTGACGAACAAGAAACAGACAATATTGATTGAAATGTAACAGAAAGAGAAGCTCCTAATGAGAATGTGACCGAAGCCCAGCCTAGTGAATTGAACCAATCTGCCAACCCCCCTGCAAGTCAACCTAGAAGGAGGAGACGTGTGACAGCAACCAACACATTGTATTATACAATGAGTATAAGGATCTTACAATTAGAGCAGCAAAAGATTGACACTATACAAAGCGTTTTTCAGCGAGAATCTGACAGTGATTTTTAAGAGCCTGCTGCTGTTTGTCTCAAAAATACCAACAGAGAAGAAACTCAGATTCCGGAGCCGTATTCAGGAAGTTGTAGAGGAGTTTGCTTTCGTGGGAGGACCTTTGCAGCAGCCACCTTCAGGACCGTCGACAAGTAGTAGACGTACTCCGCAGCCATCCCCAGCTCTGTCAACGACTTCATATGATAGTAAGCCTTCACCAGTTGATAACTATTATCAAATGTTACCCACCACTCGAGGAGCATTCTCACAGAATCAAGATGCATTCCCTGGAAGCTCAACCTTCTCACAGAATCAAAATATGTATCATTCAGATTTTGAGCACAATTTTTTTTTAATCAGAGAAAAAATTCCTTTTTCGAATACAATTATTCATTCTTCTATTATAATGATATTCAACACTAGGTTAGTCCTTAAAATTAGTTAGTGGTTTACTTGAATTGTATCTATTTTTAGTACCTGATTAAAAACTTATAAAGAAAAAAACTATTAGAAACACAGTTGGTAAGCCAATGCTCAATTTTCGACAAAATAAAATGAAGTGTATCCGGGCTCATTCTGGTATATTAAAAAAATCGGTTATCGTCGGCAAGTAATTGTGGAAAAAGGTGTTTTGTGTTCTCCGTAAATAGGTCTTAATTTATTAATAGGATGTATTTCACTTCACATTGGTTTTAACTTAATTGTAACGTTGTCACTAAGCAGTAAAGCTGCAGCCTGTACTCTTATAAGTTCCATGCTACACTGATCCGTTCTGGTGGCAGCTCTCTGTGTTGACAACCTGCTTGCATAATAGCCACATCCTACCTGCTGCTTTGAGTCAGACAGTCTGCGCCGAAAATCTTAACCTGACTACCGGCTTTTACCAGCTTGCATCTTAGACGTACCTATATACTACCACATACCCATTAAAGACTGCGCGAATCGCGAAATGCAAGGATTGCAATATCCTTGTGGAAATGATATTTTTTGAACTTGAACCTGGTGATCGTGATGTGATGATAATGTCGCCGTGATGTCGCAACGCACTACGCTGCGTGCACACGGTGCGTTTTCCGTAGCAATCTAGCGTCGTTCACGAAAATGTGAAGATGATTTACCCCGCCAAGTTAAAATTTCTTCATACAATGAGAAAAAGTTTCTAATTTCGTGTTCGATGTTTATTAAACGTATGCTATGTAAATTTGATTTCGTATGCACCAATGCAAGAGCATACCAAAGTATAGTTGGCTGGTAGAATGTAATAATATTTGATCTGTAGTTATTTGGATAGCCAGAGAAAAAGTGACGCTTATTTTCATTTGAGTGAGATTTAAACTATCTGGTGTGGAACACCACACGACCTTCCAACCTACAAAATGCAAATTAAAAGAAAGGCTATTAAAATAATTTTAATAACATTTTTGTAAGGATAATTTTGCAACCTCTTTGATAAGAAGTTCATTACGAAAATAGGCAACATTGTAAACGTAAAAACAATAATAAAACTTCATGACATACAGAGGTTAATAGACATCTACAGGCTAACTTAAATGAAAAGAAATGAAATAATTTTAATTTCAATTTTTTTTGGATAACTATGCAACCTCTTTTTTATACGTTCATAACGAAAACAGGCAACATTGTAAAAACACAAGCAATAATTTAATTTTTTTTTTAAAATACGTCCGCACATTTTCTTATAATATGAATTCAGATAATGAGCAAAATTGAACCAACACTTAAATTCTACCTTAGGAATTTTTTGTCGCTAAATTACGCGTAATATCAAAAAATTGCGTAAAACATAATAAATCGATTTGCTTAAGGTCTATATCTAGGTATTTTTATATCTTTGAAATATGCAGTTGTTTTAGAAATATTTGATAAAAACGAAAAACTGCCCCTAATGAGCCCCCCCCAAATCCGCCGCTGGATTTCTACCAAAATTTAATCAGCCCTAAGCCAAATGAAAACAAGCTTAAATATATATTAAATATTCGTTCTGGAGTTACTGTGGATACTAACATACATTCACAGACGTCCAGACATGATGCCCGATCTTGGCCAAAAGTTGTAAAGTGAGCGTATAAGTGGTTTAACGATAGTGAAAAAAAGTCGATTGCATAACCTTCTATACCTACATATGTATATGTAGGTTGGAACGTAAAACACGCATTATTGTATTTTTCACCATTGTTTTAAACTGAATATAAATTTAGTGTAGGTAATTGTGTAACTAAGTTGTTCAATAATCGTGAATCGACGTTGACAAAGATATGTTGACCACTGATGAAAATTGTTTGTAAAGTGAACCGGCTGGTCCATTATCGACGGGTTTTCGGGTTATCTCGTTTACGTGCGGAGTCCAAAGTATGCAAAGTGTTCTATTCAAAAAAACTTAAGTTAGGCTCATATCTCGAAAAGTGTAGTACGCACACAAACACTTATATCCGTTGAAATCTACGAAAAAGTTCTTCCGATTTCAATTTTTACCTTTTCAATAAGTTTGAGAATAACTAAATTAGGTGGAATGCATAAAAATTGATGCAACTCACGTTACCAAAAACGAAGTATGCCCTGATATTATTTGAAGATGGTATCGTAAGTGTAGTAAAAAAATAGTAGCACAGTAATGAAAAAGATATTCTGAAAAACCATCAAAAATGGAAAACGGGATGCATTTTTTTAAGCGTTGTCCAGAAAGGGTACTACATTTAAGCTCAGATTTTAGAGATTTAACAAAGAGTACCTGATTTTTAGATATACAGTCTCTTAAGGTTGAGGAAAAAATATAGATACTTGTTTAGTTGTTCTACCATAAATTGAATTTTAATAAAATCTCAGCAAAGGCGTAAGTGAAATGTCGACGAACGACTCGCTTTCATTTAGATTTATTAGAATGCAACCTCCATAGAGATTAATTGAAACACTTTTATATGAAGAAAGCGTTACTGTATGTTGTGCTATTTGTATACATGCACAAGTCACATTGTTGCTCAAACATTTTTATAACAGTTATTCTCTTACAAGATACTAATCCTTCGCATAGTTCGATTACCACTTATCGCCATGCGTACATCAGGGGCATTGTAAGGTTATATTGATGCATCGTGTATATGTCGTATTTTGATAACGTATGGAACATATTTTGAATGTAATGGAAGCCAGTTTGCGCGAAAAAGAACAATTTTTTGCGTATGCAGAATATAAGTTGATGTAAATGATACTGGCATTTTTAATTAAGCATTAGCTATCACATGAAAGAACATTTGAATGTAGAAAGATTTTGATGTTGAAAGTATTAAATTTTGTTGAAAAATAATGTTTTGAGGAAATTGTTACTGAGACGGCGCTGGTGAGAGACTCCCAGTTTGCCACGGGTCTTTTGCTGCTGTGTTAAAAAAAGTTGTAGACGTATAAGTGAGTAAGATTATGATATATTGATATTGTATTAATGTGCAGCGAGGAATATGTATGCATATTTTGTTTGTAGAAGTTTTGCAAATATGGTGCAATAATACAAAATTGAATGCGTGTTCAAGAATGAAGTTGTTAGAATGTGATGAAGTTGCTTAAATTGGGCGAAAATAGGATTCGCTCACATGCAAAATCTTCATAAAAAGGTAAGTTATGGTCTGGGTAATGTACAGAGTGAATATAATTACAATTAATGGTTTTTTCGGAGACTTGTGAGAGAATTTACAAAGTAAATTCAAGATGGATACGTTGTTCTTAGATTCGTTTGCGTTGGGTCCATCCGGACTTCCACTCGGCAAAGAAACGCACGAAATACGCGTTCGTGATAGGTAAATTTAGATGTTAGCGCGAAGACATACGTAATATGGCGGAAGGGTATATCAGCGACACCCCAATTGAAGTAAGCAGATAGTGAGAATCTTTTGGTTAGAACTTAAGTCAAGATTGCGCGCGCGGCGTTTCTGAAGGGACCTTAGAATGGTCAGTGTTTAATTTTATTTGTGAAAATTGTAGTTCAGCAGTACGTAAATATATGTGACTGTAAATAACCCATAAGGGGATAAATTATGTAGACATTCATAAATAAATAGTTTAAGTGTGAATTGAAGATAAATAATAGTGATTGTCTTTCAAAAAATATCTGCAAAAGCAGATTCAAAAATAACACAGTAAAAATTAGTAACTGTGACAAACGTTTATGTGAAGGGCAAATAATAAATCGGATTCCCCAATTGCATATGTGCATTGCGCGCGAGTGAAGGATAGTCAACGGCGCTCGCGAGTAGTAATGAATTATCGAATACGACTGTCTGCGGTTTTGTGCCAATGTGGGTGCAAATTTAAAAAGGATTACTGTAGCAAACCATATGGACTTCACTAATATCGGATAGAGGATTAATTAACATAAACTGTAAGACGTAGTTTTAGGTTTTGTTTAACAGATCCAAGTACGATTATCTTTCATTTTCGCTTATTGAGTTAATAATTTCTTATTTTAAGAAAAAGGATGTGTTCAGCATATAAGATTTTTGGGGAATTTTGAATATATAAGAATTGGTTGTTGTGGTGCTTTTTGGAAGGCAGTTTGTACATATTTACAATTGCAAATTGGTCAATATATACTCATTATTTAATTTACTTTTGTTGTTTATTTGAGATAAAATTTTAGCATTAACCTGTATAAATTTGCCTAATGGGTTACTTCCTTTGATAATTGAAATTAATCTTTGAATATTTTTGATTTTAATGATCGATTTGCAATTGCATTATGAGCCAGATCGATTACAAAATTTTATTATAAGTATTTTGAATTATTTAACAGTGTGTAGAATGCGAAACACGAATAACAGAATATTTTTGTTAAGTATAAATTACAGATTTGAATTATTAAAATTCAAACCTATTGATGAATGTTTAAATGCCATTTTAAGGAGAAAGTATTCCTAAAATATATCGAGGTTATTTATGATGACAACACTCGTCGTTACATTTAAAATTTTTCAGCAACTAACGGATGTTTTATTAATGTAAAAATTATCAAACCGACTTTTTGTTTTGAATAATCTAAATTGGGTAATGTTTATTTAATTCAAAGTTTTCTAACAATTAGAAATATAAATTTATATGTATACGAGGGATACTTGAAAAGTATTCAAATTAACGTTTTATGACTTGGAATTTTTATATGTAAGGGGCGTGTTCAATAAGTTTACGACGTCCTGTGTATTGCAAAATTTTCTTAAACTTTTGGATAAATTTCTTTGCAACTGTGAGTGAACTTGAGTAGTCTTCCACAGTCAGATAGGATTAATTTAACATCCCGCCTGAGACTATTTATCTTAGAAAAATTTAAGATTGTGGTGGCGAGTAGAGACAACTATTCCTGGACTGAGCATTGTGAGTTGTAGATTTATGATAAGTGTAAAGTGTTTGACACTATCTTTCAATCATGTTACTCCTTATATCGACCCAGCCCATTTCCACTGTAGCTGGCTTCGCAATCCGCTTACTTCGGTAAGCCTGCACGACACCTAGTGCGGTTTGGACGTATAACAGCATAATTCACTTTAAAATAAATATTTAATCTAGTATTTGTAATAAAGAAATATTGTTAACTACTCAATAACTTAATTAATTATGTATCTATTAACCACTTTATTAGCGTTTAGATTTAACAAATAATCAACCTTTCCCCTCTGATGTTCAAATGAAAAGCATTGGGAACATTTCTATGTCTACACCATTCCCATCACTTAAACAGTAGCCGATCTCTAACATGAGTACATTAAACAGAAGCCGCATCCGTCGTCAACAAGGTTCTATACATCCGTAAGATGCGCTCATAGGAGGGAAATCTGTCTCGAAACCTGTCTTCGCGACCTCGGGGTCTTTGCAAACCATCCCTTCATCAGCTAACCAGCGCAGGAAGTTTGTTTCGTAGCATTTACCGCTTCGGGCCCCAGCTTATGCAACCGACTGGGCGTCCTTTCCAGCTGTCGTTCGAATATAAGTTTATACAACATCTACTCGATCACTAGCATAATGACAACACTGAGAGTTTCATTGCCTGCGTCATTTTATTCCTACTCCGACGTATAAAAGGGTTGATTGCTTAAGTTCTATCAGTCCCACCACTTAGCTGCTCGGACCGTCTGCCCTTTTTGTTGGGAGATTCTATATTGCAATTTACATAAACAATTACATGCCGCTGCTGTCATCATACTTGTGCCGAGTATTGTTGTATTGAAAGAGAGAGAATACTATCATTAATTTCTGTGATGCAGACCCTGACATGAGAAAATAAAAGTGAGTACTAAATTATTTCACTTCACGTAATTGCCCGCTTCATATTTGGTTTCACACGAAACCCTGAATATTGCTGAATTTGGAATCCACAATAGCAGACGTGAATTCTGTAAGAATTAGCTCAAAAAAATTCTTGTTTTAATTGTTTTTACCTGAAGCAATAAAACCACCGATAAAAAACCTCGTAGAATTTATTACGACATAATAGATTCTTCCTGTTTTATTGTTGTTTAAATATTCATTGCAGCTCAATACGTTTAAAGTATTTCCGAGCATTCCGATAACCTGAAAGCCCAGTTGTCAGCAATTTATCAACCGCGAGTCCCAGTAGGTCTACGTAGATTAGGTGCCGAGAATCAAATATTTCAAGGTTAAATATCAACACTTATCAAGTGTCCTGTTAACCCAGAAACCTGTAAGTAGTCTTTGATCACGTCGATACAATATCAAAGAACCCGTTCTGCTTATTTAGTAAATAAAGTTCCCGAAATCTTACTTTGTAAATGTTATCCTTTGTTAATGAAATCCCAATGTTTGATTCAAATGTAATTTAAAGAAAGCCATGAGATTGTTATGCAAAATCCGCAGTAGGCGTTGTCAATATTTTACAATACGCGAAACAAGCCAAGATTTACTCTTGAAAGAGATCCAATTCAATACACCCCTGAATTATAAAGCTTAATACCATAAATTAACATTTCGTAAATACAGCCGGTATAATTGACTCCGTAAATATTTTAATTAGATTTTTCTACTTAGGATAATTAACTAGGGTAATTAGTAATAGTAATGCAAATTAATGAATCCAGAATTATGACCTAAATAAGTTAATAGCTTTAACTTAATTTTAAACCAGAGAAAGTAAAACTAAAACGACGTAATCATTCACCAGAACTATTGATTTTATATTCCACCTACAGTTGGACCATAGAAAGATAGTCCCTTACCTGCTGGTGAAGTTCAGATAATAGGGAGCGATATCACATTCTCCTGCTTAACTTTTATAATAGTTTAAATACTGTTATATCACTAATAATCTTACAGAACCGTTTTAAATACAATTTTGCTTGTGGTATTTCCGAGGTAAATTTGGTAGAGTGTTGAGTTCGACAATAACCGTATGTTCCCACCACCAGCTGCACAGGTCTGTCCAGAGAAATCTAGTGTAGTGATCCCTCCGCCCCAGGCAGTTCTACCGCATCAGTAGCTCCTGTTAGAAGGTGTTAACTTTTGTTATTTTACATCGTGTTATTTATTTATTTAGTGAATCAAACCTGCCACTGTTTATTTTCTAGAGTGACCCATGGTAGATATTGAAATATTAAAAATAACTAATGAATAATGTCTTATCTAAACGCTATGGTAAAAGCATAAGATAGTTTACAATCTGATGAATCGGATGAACGGTACGGCAGCGCATAAAATACGATCAAACAAAAAATCATTTTTATATATTAGAAGAAGAAGAAGGTGTCACAGTTTTACACAAATAAGTGTTCTTAATCTTTACAATCAAAGTAGATTCATTATCTAGTGTATTAACAACAAATAACAATTCATTTATGTCAATTTGAGAGTTTGATCTACTGTAGTGATTATTCTTTGGTTGGTAAACATAAATAATGGAAAACTCTCAATTTAATGTCAATCAAATAGTCGATATGATTTTCATGTTTGGGGGATGCATGTTAAATGTTGGTTTGGTGGTACGTGCGTTATCCGGATCTTCGATCGATTTACAGAGACAGGCTTTGTTGCTTATGCGAATTATAATTAATTATGGGAAACTAATCGCCAATGAAATTATGGAATTTAACATAATTCAAAGTGTGATTGAATATCCACATGTTAGCCAACAAACATTAAGTACAATGCGTTTTAAGAAGAGAGAAATTTCACGGCTAAATTAAGAATTTCATGATGATTTTCACCATATATTTAACTCTTATCACTTGTAAAAGCTAAGTAATAACTCATACTTTAGTAAATCTATTTTTTAACCGATGAAGCGCATTTAATTAAAGAAACGTCCTTTGAATCGGCGTAATTGAATATTTTCTTTAATTGCAAATTCAAAACTTAATCCAACTTTTATTTTTGGTACTATAATTGATTTTAAGTTTGATTATAACATTATATTATATATTATTTATTTCTCCTAGACTGAAAATTCAAAATTTACTCTAACTTTCACCTTTGTTACTACATTTAATTTTAATTATAATTAATTAATCCCAAAAGTAGGCAGCTAAAGTCGGGAGGTCTAACAGGGTCATTATCATTATTTATTATTACCATTCAATTAAATAAAAGTGAAACTTAAACAATAGAAACGTTAAGGTATCACAATTCACGATAATAATAAAACAGATTTGATAACGAAATATTAAATTAAATAACAAATAACTAACTCTAACTCGGAATTTTAAATTAAAAATAATTAAATCACTTGGTCGCAAATAAATAACATCAAGTCCGGTAAGCAGCACGAGAACCAAGAATCGCGTACGTAACAATCTACCTGAAACATAATGTGAAAAGTATGTAAGTAAAAAAAAAGATGTATATGTATATATGTACATTTAGATATTCATACAGTAAGCATACGCTATACATTATTTATATCTTTCTTGACTATATTTCTACCTCTTAGTTTCTTACGTGTCGGGTAGTAGACAAGTAACTATCCGGTAGTAGGACAATACCGCTAGTAGCGAATGCTACATCGGGGCACGATTTGGATAGTAACCGGTCTGCCCACTATGGCATTACTCAAGAAAACAATACAATTGCCTCGAATCGATCTGACTACAAATGGCGGCCAAGGTCGAAACAGACAGGCTCCGTTGCTGACGACTGTGCAAGGAATGAATGGCGAGTCGGTACGTGGAATGTTAGAGGTATGTATGGTAAATAATTTGAAATTGCGAATGTAATGTACGAAAGGCAGCTTGATATTCTGTGTGTATCGGAGACAAAGCGCAAAGAAAGGGATGCTGCGGAGATGGAGGATGGTGGCCTAGCACTATGATCAGGAGTTGAGACTGATGTGCATGGTACAAAAGGAGTTGGGGTGATTGTAAGTGAAAGAGCAAAAAGATATGTTAAACAGTACAAATTGGTATCTCCCCGAGTAATATGGGTTAGAATGAAAGTGGAGTTTCGAAGAATTTTTCTTACTGAATGCTATGCACCGGTGAATGGAGAAAGAGACCAAGAGTGTGATAACTTCTGGAATGATGTAGACATCGTGTTGAACGTGGAGACCAAAGAGTCAGTGAGAGTGGTGAACATCTGTGTGGAGAGATGTCTGTGTGTATATAATATGTGGCTTAAACATAAAAATGTGCATATATATACATGGCAAAAAGGTGAATCTAAAAGTGTAATTGACTCGATAGTATATGATGAACGACTTAGTAAGCTGGTGAAAGACACAAGAGTAATGCGCGGATCGGAGTGTGGATCAGTCCACTTTTTGGTTGTATCTATAGCGTGTTTAGGGCAAAACTGGGTTTGGAGAATGAAATTGCGAACGTCCAGATTTAGGTAGGCAAACTAGTAGGTAAATATGCGACAATGCAATACGCAGATGCTGTGAATGGAAAGTTGAATGTGAATGAAACAGTGTGGAACGAACAAATAAAAAGCACTGACGTTGCAAGTTAATGGATGAGCTTGAAAAACCGTGATGTCAATTTTGCTGTGTGGGTATGTGGAAGAGTGACTGCAGGTCGACAGAAAAATATGCTTGGTGGAACGAATCGGTAAAAAAGGCAGTATGTAAGAAATAAGACGCGTACGTGTCAATGATTGTTGCAAAAAATGCATAAGCGATTGTATGAGGTGTACAGACTAAGAAACAAAGATGTGGAGTAAGCAGTGAGAATAAGTAAAGAGGAAGTGATAGCTTTGGAAGGAGAGAAAATGCAGAATGATTTTGAGGGAAACAACAAAATTTTCCGGAAATGGGTCAAAAACACAAAACGTGACCCAAAACAGAACGCTGCAGGTGTGATGAGTACGTGCAAATAAATAATATGGGGCGATTGTGAAGCGAAAAAGTGCTGGCAAGAATATTTCGGAAAGCTGTGCAGTAGTGCGGAATGTAAGACTGAAGGGTTAAATAAGGAGAATATAGAAGGAATGGTGAATGAAACTGAGAGGGATAGATAAATGGGGTAGAGGAAACGGTAGGAGGGTTGAAAAACGGTAAAGGAGCAGGCAATGATGAAATCGCTGGTGAAATGTTAAAGTAAGGAGGTGCAAAGGTTATATGAAGTGTGAATTATTTAATTGTATGCCTTAAGGCGGGAAAACTGCCGAGGGATTGGAAAAGCGCGATCATTGTACCACTGTATAAAGGTAAGTGCAGCAAGCGGTTGCAAGAATTACAGAGAAATAAGTTTTCTCAGTGTACCTGGTAAAGTATTTGGAGGAATGCTGATTGATAAGAGTACGAGAAACTACACAAACTAAGATTCGGGATGTGCAGTGTGGCTTCATGCCAGGCAGAGGATGTGTGATAAGATGGTTGCTCTCCAGCAGGTGATCTAAAAGTGTTTAAGTATAAAAAGGAAGCTGTACTGTGCGTTTACAGATCTGGAGAAAGCATACAACAGAGTGAACAGGGAGAAGCTGTGGGAAATATTAAATGAATATGGTATAAATGAATATTAAACGGAATGAGAGCAGTATACAACGGTAGCCGTGCGAGTGAGAGTAGGTGTGAGTGAATACTTTAATATTGAGTAAGGAGTGCAACAATCCTGTGTGATGTCACCGTGATTGTTAAATCTATACATGGATAAATGTGTTACGCAAGCATGTACCGATACAAATGGTGTAATGGTTGGTGACGTAAATGTACGACTTCTGGTGTATGCAGATAACAGAGTCTTATTAAGTCGCAGTGCGGATGAGCTACAAACTGCTCTGAGGAAGTTTGTGAGAGCATGGACCTAAAGGTAGGCATGAACAAAACTAAAATTGTGGTGTTCAGTCGAGAAGGTGGAAAAGAGAATGGAATACTTACTCTGCAAGATGAAATTGTGGAGCAAGTGGACGAGAATTAGAGGCGAAAGCATGAGCCTAGCTGCGAAACGAGAAATCTATAATGGCGTGTTTGTCCCGTCAGTTCTGTATGGAGGTGAGACATGGGTATATCAAAAAAAGCACAAAAGATGAATAAATGCCGTGGGTATTGGATTCCTGAGAAGCCCATGTGGTAAAACGAGAAGGGACAAGGTAAGAATGAGTGTATAATGACGGAGGGTGGCGAGAAAAAGGCGATAATGGATAAATATAAAAGTAGTACATTACATTGGTTAGGTCCCATTGAGGGAATGAACAACGCAAGATTAACGAAGCCAATATTTACTGACTTCCATAAAAATTGCAACACCTAGAATTTTTGGACGATTTTATAAAAATTTTCGTCAACAATGTCTTTCATTAGAACAAACAAACGATTAAAATTTGAAAATAAAAGAACAAAAATTAAAATGTGTTTTTCAATAATGAGTTGCTCCGCCACGATTTGTAATGCACTCATTTAGACGGCGTGGCATGCTATCAATCAAGTGATCTATAGCTGGCTGTGGTATATCAACTCAAGTTTCTTGAATCCCTAGCCGGAGATCGTGTAAGTTATCTGCAGGGTGTGGTAAATTACCCAGTCGCCTACCGACCTCATCCCACACATGTTCAGTGGGCGACTAATCAGGTGACCGAGCAGGCCCTGGGAGGAAGGCAATGTTAGCTTCTTCCAAAAAACGAGTTGTAACCCTTGCCGTATGAGGGCGCGCATTATCCTGCTGGAAAATGGGATTTTCCAGTCCGTGAAGATATGGAAGCTCAACGGGTTCTAGCACATTGGCAATATAACCAGCGGTGTTTAAGTTGCCATCAATGAGCGCTAAGAGTGATCTGATACCGTAACATATTGCACCCCATATCATCACTCCTTGTGTGAGGGCTATATTGCGTTCCACAAAAAATGTTGGATTTTTACGTTCTCCACGCATCCGTCTCACCCTCCTTTGACCATCGTAGGCCCACAAGCAAAATCGGGACTCGTTACTAAACACAATTCAATGCCATTCATGCGCCCAATTCGGTATTTCATTGCTCCATTCTAGCCTGCGTACACAGTGAAGTGGTGTAAGAGGAACACATAAAAATGGACGATATGAACGCAGCCCATAAGACCTTGTGGCCAAAAGTCTTAAGCGACGTTCTTCGCGATCTGTAGTCCTGCGGGAACATCCAGATCCAGGGAGACATTGTTTCACCCTTTCCTCGGACCATTTGGACCAACATCTCAATACCGTTGTAACATTTCGGTTTACACGACGAGCAATTTCTCTTAGCAGACGTCGGACCTCTCTCATGCCAATAATACGGCCACGTTCAAAATCAGTCAATTGGGAAAAATGTTGATGTTGAGGTAACCTTGGCATTGTTTCCAAGTTCAGAACGAAATTGTGAACAAACAATTTGCAAAATTGGCAGTTAATTACACACTGATTGGTTTATTTCTTCAAATTTATTGTTACTAAGTGCAAAGGAAAAAACAAACAAAAATACTGGCTAGATTTTATTCAAATTTTAATCGTTTGTTCTAATGAAAGACATCGTTGACGAAATTTTCAATAAAATCGTTTAACAAATTCTGGGTGTTGCAATTTTTATGTAAGTCATCATATGTGGGTGTGGTTAGAAGTAAGGCCGCGCGTGAAACTTGGCTGAATGTAGTAGAATGTATGATGATAAGAAAGATAAGGACATGTCAGAGACAATGTATGAATCTTGGAGAAATATTGTGAATGAAAAATAAATAAGAGGCAGATATTGTTTTGACGACCCCGCAAGGGGATGGCGTGATGGTTTAGTTAAGTTTTATGTGAAAAAATAATTGATAAATTTATGACTATAAACTGTATATTTTATAACCGGTCCTCTTAATTTTATTTAAATTTCCACAGGAAGAGACCGTCGCAATTTACACGCATGTTAATATCTCCACAGACATGAATTAAATCAACTGGTTGCGAAGCGATTACATTGCGTCCTCTACATTTCACGGCGGCTTTCATTGCAACGGCCTCTAAAGCATATGCCGCTTTTACAAGCATACGTACTCATACTCAGTATTTCTACAAACATTTACAACAAACATTTGTGATCAATGTTAATATTAACAGAGCAATCGGAATTTTTTTCTTAATTTACTCTGGAAGCAACGTAATTATCAGAATTTGAAACCGCTGCAGTAGTTGTACTAATACTTTTATGAGAACAACAATGCGGAACCGCAAGTGCGCTCGTATTTCTATAATGCTGTACCATAGTACCAGTGTAATTTTATTTTTATGTTCCAGGAAGTCTTCACCATACGATTAAAGGAGCTAACGAATATATAAATTTAAAAATTAATTATTAGTTAAGTAAAAGGTTAATTAACATGGTGCACAATTAATTGGTTCTAACTGGAAGATCAAAAGATTTGTTTAAATTACATATAGTATAGAACTTAAATAATATGATGAATATTAAACGCTTTAAGTAACGGTGAATTGGCACAGTAGTACGAAATAAACAGTGAAGTTCAAGTATACGTAACGCTTTCTTGCACATGAAGCGAAGACCGGTGTTTAATGGTTCGTGTCTTCAATACTGAAAGGGAAACAGATTGGTTTGTCAAACAATCAGTTAAAGTTCAAAGAGATTGGAACATTATTATACCACACCTACTATGATCCGAAAGGAGAGACATGATATTAAATTATTAATTTTCACTTAGCAATAAAACCTATCTTTCATATATATATATATATATATATATATATATATATATATATATATATATATATATATAATTGCAATAAGTCAATGGTCACGTGCTGATTTAATAAGATTTAATATTTAAAAACCAGTAAAATCATTGATAGAGTAAATAATTGTGTCGTAACTCGACCACTGAATGCATAAGTACATAGTTTAAGCGGCTTGATTGCAGGGCCGATAAATTTTATATCAGAGATTTCAATGTGTATGTCTATGACATCATGCAATAAATTCTGCTTAATTTTTCATTCGAATTTAGGTAGCCAGATTTCACCCTGGTGTACATTTATTCTATTTATTACAACTCGAAGTAGATAAGACCACTATATTAAGTCAGAAGGTAGCACATGAACTAACTTAATAAAATTTCCATTTATATTTCAATTACTCGTGACAGATGTTTTATATTTTTCACAGTTAATTTGCAATAAATTAACATAAATTTTTCAATACGTGAATTACTTTAAGTGATCAAATAATAAAATAAAATAGAATAAATAATTTAACATTGAAATTTGTCATCGTTCCTTAAGAGAGAAAGCTTTTAGCGCACTAGTTGTGTATTATTGACTCAACTCATAAATAATTTGTGTACAAATTAATATTTATGACTAAAATGTACGTTTGAGTAACCGTATAATACTATATTGTAGGATGTAGAAGTAAATTGTATACTGATTTCATTTAAAGTTAACATTTTATCAATGCATTGAATTTGCAATAACTTTTAATAGAATTAACAATTGAAATTATATTTAAAGTGCTTGATATAAACTGATCTACAGACAGCTCGATTCACAATTTAAATTAGATGCACCTTACCAGAATTGGACCGGGCTAATTTCTATTAGAAATTGCATATGATGGTGTCAATAGCTGATACAAATGAGTTTTGAACATTTTAGAAGTAAAATTAGTATTATTTTCTTATTTGTTATAATTTAAACGATTTATATTGAGTTTAAATTTGAATTAAATTGCAACCATACATAAAGGAGCTAGCCTGGGTAAATAATTATTTTTTTATCTTATTCAACATAGCATACAATTACCAACACTACGATACAGAATTAGCCCCTTTTTTTTCAACAAAGATTGAGAAGTTACATTACATTTTGTGTCCTAACATGCGGATATAGATTCGCCGTTTCATTACAAAAAAAACCACAACATGTTGAAGGTCTGCATTTACAATTAACGAGCCAAAAGATAACATATTTCACAACAGGCACACAAAGAGAACATGCTTTAGTGTTGAACCGGTTATCTCCCCAAGGTCAGCATTATGCCAGTTCTACCCGACAGCCGTTTTACGCTTCCACTACATTTACAAGGGACTATCCATCTTAAAATATGCTACGTTACAGGTGTGAAACGTCAAAATAAAATATATTAAGAATGAAATCAAGAGACCTCTCTCTATATTAATAATATCGTGAAGTGACATTAACTTTCAAATTATCATTGATATTAATTATATTAGATGGAATAATCACTCTTACCATGGTATACTCATTCCAATTATTATCTCGCTCAATTTATAAAGGAAACTTCCATCTTCAAATCAAGTTATGGTAATTTTATAATTAAGTTACCCTTTTGTTGAAATCATAATATTATAAGCATTTTCTAAAAGAAAATACAATTAGTGAATATATTACATTTTATTCTATTCTATTTTATCAGCCAAAATAATACATTCATTCTCATTCATTCTTACTATCAAAATGTACAACAGCCGCCCATATTTCCTAGATAGTTTCAATTAAACCCGCCTTCTAATTTATAAAATAAAACATATGAAGATGCACCAGTTGTGATACATCACAATATAAAGCAAACATTTTCTACTTGAAACTAATTTCTTCAGTGAAAGTATAAAGAGACATCTTTTTTAGCATATATAAGTAATAACTTATTTATTTATTTTCTTTACAAGTAGTAAATAGATGATTTAGGTGAAAAAACACAGAAATAGCATTGCACGCAACGTATAATGTACAGCAGTAAATTAGGTAGCTTGAGGTTGATTAAAAAGAAATATTTGGCGTTTTTTGTGCTTTTAAAAAGTTTATAGATACATTAACCTAAAACCCTCACATTTTCATACCAAACTTCTTGAACACATTAACATATTTTTAGTGGTTCATGTTTATACATAATCTTTTTTTTTTGTTATAGGTAAGTCTTGTCATCAAATCGTGTAAGAAGGTTGCTGAACCAAAAAGGTATATATATATAACTTATTTTATTATTAACTTTGGTTCTGGATTAATAATTGTGTTATTAAATAAAAGGAATTTCTTAAAACGCGGTTAAAAATAACGGTAGCATGGACAAGAACATTATATATCGACTAAAACCTTTGTGATAAATTAGTTACTACACGATCGCTATCTTTATAATGTTTATCAAATGGAGCTTCCGTTTTCTATTTTCTACGGAAACAAACTATGTGAGTACATTGAAATTATCAAATCTTAAATCTGCAGTTAAGAGTACGGTTAATTTATTATTTCGATAAAACTGCATTAAATCTCTCACAAATACACTTTATTACAATCATTGTAGAAAGAAGTACTTTTCAATGTTGCAAAAAAGGTGTACATCTCGTGATTTGTAACTTTCCTTTACATACATAAAATAATACAGTCCTTTATACACGACTACACAAGTCAATTCAAAATAGACAGACCCAAAGGTGTACTCGCGTTATACAGGGTGTTTAAAAAAGGTGGCCCTGTTGCTAGGATAGGCAGAACACTGAAAGATAAGTTGGGTTTGCTTAGTAAAAAATTTTCGAAATGGCATCCGTATTCAAGGTACAGGGCTTTAAAAACAATTTTTGACACCCATTTTTGACCATTATGTCGAAAGTACAGGCAACATTGTAATGAAATTTTGTATGAATATGTTTTGGAAGCTGACACATCCCATGAATTTCTTTTTATATCTGGCTCTCATAGAGAGCGCTAGTTACACCGTTCGTAACGAATAGTTTTAATCAACTTTTTTGAGGTTAGATTTTCTAGTCCAAATTTTAAGTGAACTTAAACATAATTCAATTTTACACCAAAAAGGTACTATTGGTAAAACTTGATACAGTGTACCGTTTTCGGTAGTTAGAGTAAGTGTTCAAAATGTCACTAATTAACCATGGAAAACTGATATTTATTGATAGTTAAGATGGTAATGTCAATAACAATTAACATTGTTGATAAATACGTTAATTAATAATCAAAATGTATTCAGATATTGAATACACCGACATGATACTAACCTTAGGTGAGCGTCCAGGAAACGCTAGTGAAGCGGTAACGCGTTATGCAAAAAAAAATTTCCCAGAAAAAACCTACCAAACAAAAAAACGTTTAGAGACGTGGAACGACGTTGTCGAGAAGCTTTGATAGAAGGTGTCGTAATTGGTTGAGTAACCATTATCCGAATCGATGGATTGGTAGAGGTGCAGAAGCTCCCGTTCATTGACCTCCACGGTCATGCGAATTCAATCCTTTGGACTACTCAGTTTGGTCGTATCTTAAGGAAAAAGTCTGTTACGGAATTAATTCACGTCAAGAGTTTATAATAAAGTGGTGATGGTAATCGTATAAAAAGATAATAATGTAATAAATAAATAAGTGTAAAAGTGTTCTCCAAACAAATCGTTAAGGTAACTGGAGATACTAACCATTCACCACAAATAATGCCTTTGTCTCAGTCGGTAGTTTAAAGTGAGGAGGTTCATTCTTTTGATTTGCTTAATTACCCACCACAATTTCTGCTAGATTACTTCCACTGAATATAAAAAAATTGCAATGTAACAGTAATAAAATGATCTCGGACGCCAAGTTATTTTTTAATAATGCTGTAAAAAATAAAAATATACAAATATGTTTATTAACAAAAATAGGGTTAAATAAAATATATCTTAAAAATAATCTTCAATTGCTAAAAAATCATTAAACATTAAATACCTTTTACAAAATATACATCTTCTTGAGAACCCCTGGTATTATAAAAAATAATGCAGAAATGCAAACCATGGTGACGTAATCCTTGTGTCAATGTTGTGCAAGATATTGCAATGACAATGCTTTTATGTTGTCAACCACACCCAAAGTGGAATTTTATTTCTTACAAATTTGTCTTCTTGAAATTGAATAATCCGTTTATTGCCTTTTCTTGAAATTTTGAATTGCAAAATTGCAATCATAAAATGAAAACGTACGTAAAATGTAATAAAAATGTAAATCAAAGTAAAAATAAAAGAAAGAAAGGAAAGTAAAAGTGCCTGAAAAGAGCAAATGTTTTAATTTTTAGTATAATGCGTTAAAATATCTTACCATCAAATCAATGGCACTTTCACTAAATTTAGGGGGAAACCCAAAAAAGCTTTCTGCACACACAACATTCATCAGGAAGTGAAAAAATGGATGCTTTGAAATTAGATGCTGATATAGCGGTGCGTGAAAGATATGAGCAGAATAATTTAGAGTGGGAGTATAAACCATTAAAAAATATATACCCTTAAGAAGATATGCACTTAAGTTACACCAAAATGCAAATTAAGTTGCCTACCTCATAGCTATAATGCAAAAATAATTTAAAAAATTTTCTTATATTTACTGAATGAACGAAAGACCTAAATTACGGTATATTTAATAAAACTCAAGTTGCAATACAGAATTGAACATTACTGCAATGACTTCATAGCTGATCCTCAACCGTTTAGAGGATTAATGCATTCCTTAGAAAAAATGATAAAATTGTGCATTCGCGAAAACGGAGGACATTTTGAACACTTACTCTAACTAATTTAATATTTCATGTTTTTAGTCAAATTTTTTTTAATTTTATTCTTGTGATTCTTTGTTTAATTAATAACTTTAGCTTTAGAATAATGTTTGGTTTTTAATAATAATACTTACTTACTTTATACCTGCTTCAGTTATTACTTTATCATTTTCAAATCAAAATATTTCGAAAACGGTGCAAAGTATCGAGTTGTACTAATAGTACCTTGTTGATGTGAAATTGAATGATGTTTAAGTTCACTTAAAATTTGGACTAGAAAAATCTAACCTCAAAAAAGTTATGTGTAAACTACTCGGTACGAACCGTGTAACTAGCTCCTCCTATGAGAACCAGACATAAAAACAAACTCTTGGGATGTGTCAGCTTCCCAAACATATTCATACAAAGTTTCATTATAATGTTGCCAGTAGTTTCGACATAATCGTAAAAAATATTTTTTAAAACCCTGTATCTTGAATACGGATGTCGTTTCGAAAATTTTTTAATAAGCAAACCCCACTTATTTTTAAGCATTCTACTTATCCTAGCAGCAAGGCCTTTTTGAAACGTGCTCGAAAAGTTGACAAAACATGGTTGACATAAAAAATAAATTATATACTGACTACGAAAAATGAACCAAAAAATTCGTTATATCTAATTTAAAATTGAAATTCTTGCCAAAAATAAAACACTACAACTGAAAAGAATATAATTGACCTGTACATATTTAAACGACCGTTAGAAAAGATGGAGCGAGAAAAAATACTAGTTCGTACAGCATTTTGGGATCTGAGGAAGCTCCGGTGTATAATTTATCACTGGAATGTGCATTTAAGAGATTTAGGTAAATCTGTTTTATCTACTGTTTATTGCTTTTAAAATGTGTAGTCGTGACCAGAAATATTAATTGGGTTAACGCAACACCTGTTGTTCATTCACCATCCGCATTGCTGAAACTATCGATTTTATTGTTCTCTAATAGACAATAAAATTATTGATAACATCGTAGATCAAAGAATTTATATGCCACTCAATGTCTGACCAGTGAAGCTGATATTCTTAAAACCTCGAGATGGCATAAATGGCAACCGACTGACAACACTGAAATAAGACGTTTTATTGGGTTGATTGGATATATGGGTTTGGTGAAAATGCCATCAATTGAGAATTATTGGTCTTCTAGTCTTCTTTACCGAAACGATGTGGCAAGAAATACCATGAGTCGAAACCGTTTTCAATTACTTTTACTTTGATATTTTGATGATAATGAAATGTGCCCACCTAATGATAGATTGCACAAAATACAGAAGTTAGTGGATATGTGCGTGACAAATTTCCAACAAATGTATACACCAAACAAGATCTTCTGTATAGATGAAAGCATGGTTCCTTTCCAAGGAAGACTTATCATGAAGCAGTATATCCCCCAAAAAACTCATAAATATGGGATAAAAATTTTTAAACTATGCTGCGAAACTGGTTATACATGGAACCTTGCCATATATAGTGGGAAAGGCGAAAAGAGGCAAGTTTCGCTTGCCACTGATGTAGTCCTGAAATTGTCTGCACCTCTTCTAGACGCAGGAAGGACACTTATAACAGATAATTTTTATACAAGCTTAGAATTGGCAAATACATTACTGCAAAGAAAAACGCACTTATTGGGTACCCTTCGCAAAAATCGCCGGGGAAATCCAAAGGAATAACGAAGAAATTAAGAAAGGGTGAAATGATATCCAGAGAAAATCAGAAAGGTATAACCGTAACAAAATGGCGTGATAAAAGAGAAGTCCTAACATTATCGACTTGTCATGCAGAAGAAACTACTGAACTTATTAGACGGACAGGACCCGTTTTGAAACCTAAAGCCGTTGTAGATTACAACTTTGGAAAGGCTTCAATTGATCTTTCTGATCAATTAGCAAGTTACGGAACTGCTCTTCGGCGAAGTTTGAAATGGTATCGAAAGATTGCCATAGAACTTCTCTTGGGAACAGCTGTTGTAAATGAACGATTCTTATATAATTTGGTTAATTCAAAAAACATCAAGGTGAACGAATTTAGAGAACAAATAGTATTGGAACTCTTGAAGAGCGAAAATAAGGTATCAGATAGTAACATTGCGCTTGGTGAAAATACTGCAGAACCTACATCATCCACTAAGAAAAAACCTATGGCAAGTCATAAATTTGTAAAAAAACCTGGAAGTTCCAGAGCTGGTCGAAAATATTGTAGGGCTGCTAGAACGAAAGAAGAATGGAGAAATTCCCAGATCTAAAATATCAAAAGTAACAACCTATTGTGCAGATTGCGTCTGACAACCACCGAATTGCCTTCAATGCTTTAACAAAAAACATTACTCTTAAGGGGTTTATATATTGTTTTGTATTGATTTGCTTTTTTTAGAATTATTTAGTATGTATTATTCTTAAAATAAAACTGAAATATGTGACTGAACATTTTGTCTGTTAACATAGGTACTGTCCCAAATATGATGAAGTTATGTTGTGGACACCTTCTGTGGAGCCATAGCAGACACAGCACTACCTTACATTTAGCTTATTTGCAGACACATTGCAAATATAGAAAGTTTTAGTGAGACTGCGTAGCAGACACCCGTGTCTGCTTGAGGCCTTGCCGGACATGCTCGTAAGCAGACACCGATGTCTGCCGTGGCAGTCAACCTGTTAAGTTCACTTAAAATTTGGACTAGAAAATCTAACCTCAAAAAGTTATGTGTAAACTACTCGGTACGAACCGTGTAACTAGCTCCTTCTATGAGAACCAGATATAAAACAAACTCTTGGGATGTGTCAGCTTCCCAAACATATTCATACAAAGTTTCATTATAATGTTGCCAGTAGTTTCGACATAATCATAAAAATATTTTTTAAAACCCTGTATCTTGATTACGGATGTAGTTTCGAAAATTTTTAATAAGCAAACCCCACTTATTTTTAAGCATTCTACTTATCCTAGCAACAAGGCCTTTTGGAACGTGCTCGAAAAGTTGACAAAATATGGTTGACATAAAAAATAAATTATATACTGACTACGAAAAATGAACCAAAAAATTCGTTATATCTAATTTAAAATTGAAATTCTTGCCAAAAATAAAACACTACAACTGAAAAGAATATAATTGACCTGTACATATTTAAACGACCGTTAGAAAAGATGGAGCGAGAAAAAATACTAGTTCGTACAGCATTTTGGGATCTGAGGAAGCTCCGGTGTATAATTTATCACTGGAATGTGCATTTAGAGAGATTTAGGTAAATCTGTTTTATCTACTGTTTATTGCTTTTAAAATGTGTAGTCGTGACCAGAAATCTTATTCTAAATCCTCGTTTAATGCAATCGCGTTGAAAAAAGCTGCAAAGGGACAACCGAGTAATACTAACGCAATTTTACGCAATGTTATTTGCGGTTAATAAATTTTATATGTGTAAATCTGCCATTTAATAGTATAGGAAACCTGTCATACCCATATCTCATAATCCCAAGGGATTAAAACAAGCACGTAAATAACGATTCGAGATATAACCAATTTTTAGTTTAGTTTGATGTTTTGAAAGGAAATACAAAAACGTAATCCGTCTAAATCGATAATACAAAAACATCTTTGAGTTTTTCCGAATTTGACACCGATTATAATCGTGAGTATCAAGTGACCACTTCGTCATAATCGTGTTTTCCACATCAAAGAAGCAACATCAACATTCAGCAAAAAAAAATCTAATATTATTAACAAAAATAGCTTATATATAATGCTCTTAAAATTTTTCACCATAAAAACGAGTAAGTGGAGGATTTTAAAATATAAATAAAATTCTATGTAAAGTTTCTGAACGGGATCTTCTTTTATGCGAAACAAAAAATCGTAAGAAGCCATCTTGATAGAAAATCGAATGATAGCTTTGAATTTTTATCAAACTTTTGTTACTACCGAAATTTTGATTCAATCTCTGTTTAACTACCTTTAAGATTTATTTTATTTAAATAAAATACATAAATTATTTAAAATCTGTCAAAAATAGATAAGAAACGATTTCGATGGGTAAAAATTGTCATAATCTGCATCATTTCATTTCCCGTTTTCATGAGTTACTTTTCGATACCCATATAATATTTATGTAGAAATTTATAGGAAACTAAATTTTCCCGACAGGATCTACTTTATTAGATTACCATCTGCTTCATACTGTGCTAACTTAGCAAAAACAAAATTCTTACAAATAAAAATATGATTTTATTGCTATAATGATATAATAAATAATTTTAATGTATGCATGTAAGCAACTGCCTTCGTCAGTTTGTTGCCGAACCTTTAGTGATGAAAAGTTGAATAAATCATTGAAATTATATAGGTAAACAAATAAGAAACTCAAATGTTCGAAATCAAAATTGTTTAAACATTTTCAAGAAGAATGTAAGACTGCTATGTTTTGCAACTCAACATACAGGGAGTTTCATGACGAGCTTTCACTATTGAAAGGTACATAAAGACGTAAAAATTTTTGCATTCATAGCTATTCAAAGATTCACAATTTAAGGAAAACGTTTTGGAGTTTCTAGGATTTCCGGAAATAGGCACCAACTTTGTTATTATAAATGGAACACCCCATATATTTTCATATTTTTGAATTCCAGATTAAACTTTAAGGTGACTTTTATAATATAACTCTGTTAAAATTCTGAACCATTTTTGAGATATTTGATTTTTTTTCCGAAAAATATGACGTTTATCACTTGACAAATTTTTTAATTACTCAGCACTTATTTAAGGTAGATTATTCAAACTTGGCACTGTGCATAATGACATATGCAGCTAACTGAAACAATTTTTTAAAACAATAATCAGGGAGGTCCAAAAATTAACCTCAAACTTTATGTCAATTCAAACGACCAAAACTACTTTTTTTTAATGGAAACCCCCATTTTTTATAAGTTCATCGTATTCTCTATAAAAAAATTATCAAAAAATGTTAAATAATGTATGTTGCTGAAGTGAAGAGGTTTGGAGTTATAACGCAATAAACATGAAATGCAAAGAATTCAGAGTAATTTTTATAGAAACTAAGATCCTAGCAGCTTTGATTTCGCCAGCAACAGTATTGTATCAGTATTAAAAGGATATGTAAAAGTGTTTTAATGTCTCAACAAAATTAGGAATAAAATACAAAATTTAATTAAACAAAAAATATTTTTTAACAATTTCTACAAAAGGTGTTCAAAATTTTGTCCATCGGCTAATAAACACTTTTCTACACGATTCTCAATCGCTTGATGTGTTCTAATTTCTGCGTTGGACAAAGCATTAGGTGTGTTTCGAACTCTGTCTATACATTCTTCCTTTGATGTCAGTAGAGATGCGTACATCAAGTCCTTCACTCTACTCTAAAAATAAAAATCTAACGGCGTAAGGTCAGGTGACCTTGGTGGCCAAGTGTGCGCACCATTATGACCAAACCACCGATCTTCAAACGATTCATAAAGAAGCCTCACAACATCATTACCATTGTGAGGAGGCCTCCATCTTGTTGTACCAGGAGTCAGGTTCTACGATAGGGACAACCCGCCTCCTAAAATTTGGTTAATATTTTTCTAAGAGTAAATTAAAGAAATTCTGGTGATGTTTACCTATTAAAGTTTCATCGTACATGTGTACCGCTACCGCTAAGAGTACAGTAAATATTAAACCTGCAAAATTCCCGAAAATATCCCTCACGAAACGTGTGAGGATTTGAATCATTCCAATAATGGTTATTTATTCTGTTAAAAATTCCATTTCTCGTTATCTTTGCGTCATCAGGCCATATTATTATCTTCTTGGATATTTATTCAAATATTTTCGCAGAATTGCCTTCTTTTGGCTCTTTTAATTGGTAAACTCTAACATGTAAATGGGGACGGAATTTAAATAGCATTCTAAAAATACTTATTTTATAAATCCCTACATCCCGTACTGCTTCTTTTAAGGACGCTGTAGTATAGGCTGTGAAATTTGCCATAAGGTTAATATTAATCTTCTTTATCGGTGACAGGTTTTACTTTTACACTTCTCTTTTGAAAGCTACCCTGGTGTCCCTATTGGGTTTTGGTCTGTCGCGGTAGTGTTCCTGGAAAGTGCGTACTGTTCTGAAAACTACTCTACCGCACTCATCATAAACCACAATTAAATTAAAATAATCTTCATTTCTGAGATTTAGCCTAGACATAACTTTTTAACAAAATTTAACAAATTAATCTGCAACTTGTCAAAAATAATTAAAAAATACCACATAAAATAATAACAACCCCTACGTGATTTTATTTTCTATCAAAAATTACTCTGAAGCCTTTGCATTTAACACTTATTGCGTTATAACTTCAAACCTCTTTACTTGCTACATACATTATCTAATATTTGTTGATCATTTCTTTATGGAGAATACGATGAACTTATAAAAAATAGAGAGTTCCATTAAAAAAACCTAGTTTTGGCCGTTTGAACTTACTGAAGTTTGAACTTAATTTCTGGACCTCCCTGATTTTTGTTTTAAAACACTTACATTGTTTCAGTCAGATGCATATGTCATTAAGCACTGCCAAATTGCAATAATGTACCTTAAATAAGTGCTGCGTAATTAAAACGTTTGTAAACTGATAAAAAAGCAAATGTCTCAAAAATGGTTCACAATTTTAACATAGTCATATTATAAGAGTTACCTTAAAATTTAATCTGGAATTCAAGAATATAAAAATAAGTGAGGTGTTCCATTTAAAATAACAAATGTCTACTTCCAGTTTATCCGGAAGTCTTAGAAACTGCAAAATATTTTCCTTAATGGGAAATCTTTGATTATCTATGAATGCGAAAATTCAAATCAACTTCTTTATATATCGATAGTGAAAGCTCGTCTGTAAAGCGTAAATTACTTAAGAACCCACATGATGGCCTTTTTTTCAATAACTTAGTGGCATATTTAAATTTATACTACCGTTCTTCTTCATACACTTAGGGTAGTTTTACTATGTTCTGGACTGCAACGTGTGTCCGATAAATTCCAATACTGCCAATATACCGTAACGCTCGTTACACATACGGCGGATATTTCCGCGGCAGAGAATTTACCGTCGCCCCCGTACCAGCAATGTCGTATAGAAATTAATTAGAGATTACACATGAAACAAAAAATAAACGCACGGTTAATTTTCCGTTGGTGGTGTCTGTTGTTACACGTGTCAGTGGAAATCGGCGGGTTCGGTGTGAGACGTAAAATGATTGAAATTTGGTTTTCATGAATCAACAAATAACAACATTCACTCCGGGAAAAATTGTGTCTGGGCGCCACCACAATCTTAAATTTTTCTAAAATAAATAGTCCTAGGCGAAGTGTTAAGTTAATCCTACCAGACTTTGGAAGATAGAATTGTAGCCTGCACAACTCAAGTTCAACCATACTTTCACTTTAACAGAGTACGTTACATTTCGTCTCAGAAAACCTAATTCACGTCAATTCAATTTTGAAAATTACCCTAATAATAAATTTATCCACAGTTTAATTTTTAAAATTTTAAATTTTTTTTTAATTTTGTAGCATAGCATAACACCCTGTATATTAATCAAATTAAAGTAACAAAATTTTTTTTCTGAATACTTTCTAATTTACTCTCATATACATATATTCATATTTATAACTGTCACAAAAATTCTGAAATAAATGAATATCAGCCAATTCAGAAAAATAATACTTCGGTATATTAATTTTTAACTACAAAAATATTAATTCGTATCTTAAAAATTTAAAGGTGTAATGATCAGTGCGTCGTTCATAAATCATATATTTTCTATCAAATACTATTTGAATACTTTCTCTTTAAAATGTATTTAAACATTCACTAGCATCAATAAATTATAATAATCCAAATCTGAAATTTCTGCTTAATAAATATCTTGCCGTTAATATTATGTATTTAATGACAGTTAGTTAATGAATGCAAAATGAGTAAATCGGTATGACTCAAGATAAACAATTCTCAGATCAACAATTTATATCCTTTATATAATTTCACACTAAGGAATCAAAATTTAAACAAATGAAAAAAATAAGTTAACTAATGTAACTATGTTAACCAATTTTTAAAAAATATTTACAGATATTGCTTCCGAGAACCTCCACATAGAAAAAAAACTATTCCTTATAAACCTTATATAAACAATAACATCTCTAAAGATAATCAAACTTCTATCAATCAAAAATCTAAAGCTATGGTATCCAGTGGGGTTGACTTATTTTTATTAATCCTTGATATGCATCCACACTAATCCCTTTAAAATGTCCGTATTCCGTCGCGCCTTTACCCGTACAACAAAATGGAGCAATCTGATTTACTATATGCCCTTCCAAAAAACAAGTGTTAGTCACAGAATATATTTACTTTCTCTTGAACATTAAAATTCTTAAATGTTTCTGCACAGTCGGTCTAATGTTGTTAACAATCGCACATGTACACTTCTGTTAACGGAAACTGTATACACTTAGATTTATGTTGTATAATTTGTTCTTTAATGTTACTGTCAATTCCATTGTTATCCAACCATCAAAATATTTGAACGTCAACATTTTCCCTAGTTACTCACTCGCAACCATGGAAATAGATCTAGAGCAAATTTACAAAGTTAAAAAAAACAAAAATTGCTCTCAAGACTCGTATGTTTCTCAGTGAACAGAAGTGTACTTACTTAAAATCAGTAATATTACTGTCACGCCGTTTATCTTAATTCATAAACACTTAAACACACCTTCATTTTGTTACATAAAGGATCTCTTTAGATTAGGTTTCAGATCGCGCGGTGATACACACCTCGATGTTTGCTGTTTATTATAAATCTGATTCAACACTTCATAAATTTTGAAGTAAACTAATATGCACTGTGACTGTAATTATTTACAAATAAGAACCAGCACAGGTCGGTATGGTAGTACAAAATAATCGCGCGCAACCCCCTCCCCCCCCTAGGAATAGCTCTATGCCGAACGTCTCGTCTCGTCCAACGTCATCATATTTTTCCCGCTTAAACCAAAAACAACCTCTCCCAAAGGAGCTTTCTGCTGCGCGTCTTTACCAAGTGGAAAATCTGAAATGGAACTAACGCAACAAGTACGAGAAAGTCGCAGCCGTCTTGAATATCTGTACAAATACCCTCACAATTCTTCGGAAAGACCATGATTCACATTCAATTTCACTCCATATACCGTTCAGATCTTGATTCAACTTTTTATGAAAATCTAACATACAGGTGATGTTTCCTTTCGCACAATTTATCAAATTCTAGTACCATTTGTCCTTGAACATGCATAAATAGCTACAGCCATACCACAAGCAGCTAGTTCAAGACATCTTATCCCATGATCCTGAAGTGCGATTACTTTTTTGTCGATTTATCAATGTGCAAAGAGAAATTGATTTAAAAAAAAACATTCTGTTCACCGACGAAGTGTGTTTCACAAGAAGAGGGTTAACTAATTTTCATAACGAATACGTTTATGCAGACCAAAATCCGCATGCAATCAAAGTTAGACACTTTCAACATGAATTTAAAATTAATGTGTGGGCAGTGTTAATAGGAAATATTATTGTTGGTCCTATCATTTTACCGCAAAGATTAACCGGTGAAATTTACTTGCAACGTCTTCAAAATACGCTTCCAGATTTACTGAAGGATCTACCTCTACAAGTCCTCTTCAAGAGATTCATGCACGATGGTGCTCCACCACATTTTCCATTACCTGTTCGAAATTACTTAAATGAACTGTACCGAAACAAATGGATAGGTAGAGGTATTCATGCCCCTGTGAATTGGCCACCACCTTCTCCCGACTTAAATCCATTGTATTCGTTTATGGAGGCATATTAAGTAAGTGGTTTACATGACTCCAGTAAAAAATGAATCACCAACTGTGGCAGCGGATTCAGGATGCAGCAAATAATCTTCGAGATAATGAAGAAATTATGCAATGGGTTAATTTTAATTTTCTACGTCGTGTGAATCTTAGCATGGGTGAAAACGGTGAGCATTTTAAACAGTTTTTATGACATATTTTTGTACTTACATTTAAGTTTTCAATTTAATTTTGGTGTTAAAATTGCTTCTATCTTATTTTTTTATCTACAAAAACAAGGAAGTAAATACCTTTTACGTTTGCCAGATTCTTCAAAAAAAATTTCAAAACCTTGTAATAACTTTTGACTCACTTTGATAATTTACTTCAGCTTCAGTTGCGTTTTTCTCGGAAGGGGTTCTTTCTAGCAACTTCTAGCTAGACCAAAATGACATACACCGTGGTACAAAAAAGTTATACTGATTTTAAAGTTTCCTAATCGTCGCTTGTGACGCCCTCTAGGAGATCGTTCAGAAATTTGAACTTGCCATCCCCTGTTTCGCAAATTTCGTGAAATTAACTCGAATTAGTCGAAAGATATTAAAGAAAATGTGATTTATTCACACTTTGTAGCTCGGTTATTATCAACTTTTGGACTAAGGTAAGTTTAGTTAAATAGTATTATTTTGAGGTGTACTCTATGTGGAAGACCGTTATAAAGAAAAGGAAACTAAAAAATACATGATCATTAAATGACCTACCAACAGGGTTGTTACGAGACAATCGTTACTAATGGCAACGAAGGGGCTTCTGTATTCTGGAAAAAGGTAAGCTAGAGACACACTGGTAGCTCGGTCAAAGTAATAGAGATGGTATGGGTCCTTGGCAATGACAAATTAACAGTTAGAGGACGCCAGCCAAAATACAAACCCTAGTAAAATATAGTAACGTTAAGCACTTTTCTAGCTCAGTTAAAACGTAATGGGATAATATCTGGACTGTACAACAGTTGAATAAACCAGAATTTAATGAATTTTTTCTTGTAGACCTTTGTCCACACTAACAACCTTAATCAGCAACTCAAACAGATGTGTAAAAGAGAAATGGAAAAAATGTAAACATTTGTAACAACAAAATTACTTAAACACAATACCTATTTCGGAATAATAACTATTCTCACCTGATAATATGACATTAATCACACGAATTGAAGTAACTAGAAATATTAATAGCCTTGGTATGTGCCTCTTTGCAGTGAGAATTTAAATTAAACAAATGTAAAGTAATGCAAGTGTGATCCTTAATGACTACAAATAACGGTTATAGTGAAACTAAAATCAATACAGTTAATTGTTAAATAGACACTCTGCATTTAGGTACGTTTCTAACCAGCAACATAGATCAAAATCAAAATTAATGTGGGATCGTACAGACTGTAGTAAGACTAGACAGTCTACAAAATAAGTGCTAACGTATAACTAAAATATTAAAAAAAAGTAATAAGGTAGTTGTAACGTAATTGCGGGGTCAATAATGTAGGTGCACCGGCTTATTACATAAATAATTACTTAACGATAAGCATTTACCCAATTTTTAAATCTAATTAATTTGACAATACATGAGTACTGACGTCGTACAATTAGTTTTAAATTAGATTCCAGAAACATTCAATAATAAGCACAGATAATTGATTAGAGTTAAATTACAAGCCTATGGTAATTCAAGAGACACTTTAAACGCAAAGAGTATCCAGAAATTTATTTTTTTTTTATTTATGGGTTGCGGTGCTTCAATTACTGGGATTATTAGCACCTGGCATGTGTTACATTTTAAATATTATTGTATACAGTAGTGTTTTTAAGATATTTTATTATACTATCCGAGTTTCCAGGTAGTAGCTCGGAGTTTATCGGGATTTTGCATCGATTTCGCGCTCCTTGATATTTTTGGCAGATGAATATGTGGTTTACTGTGATTGGATCAAAACATACGTCGCACATCGGCTGATTCTCAGGTTTCAGTAAGTGAGAGTGTGTGACCGTTGTGTGACCAATTCGAAGTCTCCTCATGACCGCTGCTTCTCTGCTGTTTAGGTGTGCGAAGGGTGTTGTTTGAATTGTTGGTGCGGACTCGTGCAGGAATGTGGTTTGCAAATTCTAGTGCCTTTCTCATGTGTGATTTACTTTTCTAAGGTACATTGTTTTGAGGTCTTCATGTAGGTACAATTTAGTGGATATTTCTGGTTTTTTAGCGACCTTGAGCAGCAGTATTAGCTGATTCGTTACCGACGATACCGACGATTCGAATATATTTGATTTAGTGTTTGCATTGCGGAGAGAGAGTCAGTGCATATTATTATGTTTCTAAAGTTGAATGTTGATATTGTTGTTTGTTTATGGCATCTTTGAATGGTTTCACATTCAAGTATTGTAATCTGGGAACTTGAGTAGCCATGGAGGAGTTCCAGTTTTTAGGGTTGGTAGAAAGTTAAAGATTAGTACGGTAGGGGGAGGGAGAATGCTACGAATTTTGATGTTTCTAGGGGTTAAGCTGGTGGTGCGTTCGTTTGAATGTTCAAATGTTATATTATTTGAAGGGTAGTTTGGTAACGATGAAATTTTAGCGGCGTAGCGCTATTACTGCTTCCCCTGTGTGCTTCCAATCGGACTTGTTGTAAAAGCCCCGATTGCTAGTCTTATTGTGTTGTGTTGTGAGTGTTGTATGGTGTTGAAAGATTTTAAAGTAAGTCTGTTAGCTGTTGAATATATTATGGAACCGTAATCTATTCTACTTCTTAATAGTGATAAGTAGACAAATTTTAGTACGTTTTCTTGGGCGCCCCACGTATGGTGGGCCAAGATTTTTACTATATTAAGGTGTTTAATGTATTCTGTTTTTAAGTTTCATATGTGTTCTTTCCAATTCAGTCTCGTATCGAATATTAGTCCTAAGAATTTGGTTTTATCTACTATTTGTAGAGGCGTCTCATTTAGTCTTATTACAGGACGGTTGATTTGGTTTTTTTTTCGAGAGAATTTCGTTACGATGGTTTTGGAGCTCGAGAATTGGAATTTAAGTTGGAATATTCTCTTTGACAGGAAATTGTCATTGAATCGTAATATATTTCCTCGTAGGTTCCACTTGTATAGTTGTTCAATGATTTTGAATTTTCACACTTTATCGAATGCTTTATTAATACCGAAAAATACTGCTAAGGTGTCTTGTTTATTATTGAATCCGTTAATGATTTCATTCTGGAGAACAAGTAAATTATCCGTTGTCAATCGGTTTGGGCGGAATCCGCTTTGCGTGTCGCTTAAATACTCTTTGAGTTCAAGGTACCAAAGTAAGCGTTTACATACGAATTTTTCGAGTAGTTTACACATTGCACATGTTAATGATATTGGTCGATATGAGGATGCATCTACTTTACTTTTCCCTGGTTTTTATAGGGGTAAGATTGTTGATGTTTGCCACAGAGCAGAAAATGCATTATGGTGCAGAATATAATTGTATATAGCAAGTAAGTGTTCAATTGCGTAGGAGGGTAGGTTTCTAATAAAAATATATGGTATGTTGTCTGGCCCGGTTGCAGAAGCGTTTATGGCTGTTGATAATTATTTTAGCGTCAAGTTTTTGTTGATTGCTGGGTATGTCTTCTTCTTCAGTCTGAATTTTACAGTCGAGTTTGAATTTTGTATCTTTACTCTTCTGTCGGTTGTATCATTAAACTGTGAAGAAAAAGTTTCAGTTAAATGTTGGACAATTTCTTAATCGGTTGTTAGGATGCTACCGTTATTTCTCTTTAAAATGGTGATTCTAGAAGTTTCTCCTCTTCCTTTTATTCTTTTTATCTTATCCCAGACTTCTGTGGATGGGGTAGTATTTGTTAGAGATGATACGTAGTTTATCCAGCTTTATTTTTTACTTGTATTGAGAATTAATCTAGTTTTGGGTTTGAGTTTTTTAAAATTGATGAGGTTCTCAAGTGATTTTTGTTTTTTATATCTATTGTAAGCTTTTTGCTTTCTTCGACTGCTAATTTGCACTTCTCATTCTACTATGGAACTGGGTTGTGTTTATTGAAGTTTTTTATTTTTCCGATATTTTTGTTAACAGAATATAGTTTCGTTGTATTTCCTGAGCGATTCGTCGATGGACGCTGTCATTTGAAAATTTTGCGTTTCGTTGCTTATACCTAACGAGTAGTTTATCCAGTCTGCATTCTTGAAGTTCCATTTTTCAATTTTATTTGAGTTTATAACTGCATTTGATTTGGATTTGTTTATTAAGATTTTTATTGGGAAATGGTCACTATCATAGCTATATTTTAGTGCTTTCCATTTAAGTGAATTTGCTGTGTCTGGGCTACTGCATCTAGGATCTATTGCAGAAAGATTTCCTGTCGAGGGGCTGATGTGTGTGCTTGAGCCTGAATTTAATAATACCACGTTAGTTGATATTAACATGGTGTGTCGTGGACGTTAAAATCTCCTATTAATAAGAAGGGTGTAGTTAATTGGTCTATTAAATGTTATGTCGTTTTTTGTGATTTGGTGGGATGTATGTTGCAAATTGTTATTTTAATTGGGCTCACGACAGACCCTGCGATTGCTTCCAAAGTTGTGTATAGTCTTATTAGTTGTGGATGCATCTCCGGTTTAGTAAATATTGCTACACCTCTGCTCTCTTTGAGATGAGTGGTTCAATTTTTGCAAAAGATATCATAGTGCTTCATTCCTGGTTTGTGACTATCTTGAAAGTTGGTTTCTTGAATGCATAATATGTCTGTTGGGTGTTATGGGAGTAGGTACTGTTTATTTGGGAGTCGTGGGTAGTATCCACAGCAGTTCCATTATGGAACCGTGAATATTAATATTCGGATTGATCCCAGACAATCTCAGAGTTGACTAAATCAGTTTGTGTGAGTTGGATTTGGTTTGATGAACTTTCGCTTGCGTTTGCTATTATTACTTGGTTTTTAATTCTGTTAGATATTTTTGTAAATCTGGTTTTTATGGATTTGGCTAGGTACGGGTAAGTTTTCAATGAAGCTTATGAAATTTTCGTATTAAGGGACGTATTCGCCCTGATTTTCTTCTATGAGTCTCTTCAGCTTTCCCGTTTCTTCATTTTATGTGCTCTGTAGTGGTATTGTAGAATTGGAACTTTTCTCTGTTTTATATGTATTTTTGTTTCTTTTCTTTAGACTTTTCTCCTTTGTTACTGGTAAATTGTTTGGGCTTGGAGTTTTGAAAACTGGGTTTAGTTTTTCATATTCCAGTATTGCGGGAGAAGTTTCTTTCGACATACTTGGTGATGGGCTTTTCTTGGGCTCTACTTATTTTTTTTTTTTTGGGGATTTCGAACTTGAGTTGGATGAATATGAGACGATGTCTGATGGTATTAGGTGATGGACGCGGGCGTTGGTGCTTATATTTGTTTCTTGCATTTTGTTGTAGTCTAACTCTCTATAGGAGCTACTTGTTTTTGTTGTTCTGGGATTGTTTCTGGAGTTCTTGCAATTTTCACTTGTGTGTCCATGCCTCCTACATCCTTCGCATTGACCTATGGTTAGGAATATGCGACAGGGTTCGTGGTTAAATTCTATCATTATACTGTCTGGAATTTGGTATTGTGGGTCTGGAATTATGTAAACTTGACGACGTCCAGTATTGACGTGTGCAATGAGAGGGTTTGCGCTTTTAATTTTGAGATGAGTGATTGAGGACACAATTTTGATATTGTGTCTGTTTAAGATGTTTTGAATGTAATCCTGCGAAAGATATGCTAGTAGGGTAATTAATAGTCGTTTTGATGGACTTATTAGTTTTCTTATTTGCACTGAGATGTTGATTGTGATATTAGAGTGTTTGCTCGTAATTTCGTTAGCTAGTTGTGGGGTTCGGAAAAAAATTACTATCCTGTTAAAACTCATCGGGTACGCTTCTACAATGT
This sequence comes from Vesta saturnalis, assembly GCA_036346205.1. NCBI lineage: Eukaryota > Metazoa > Arthropoda > Insecta > Coleoptera > Lampyridae > Vesta > Vesta saturnalis. The sequence goes on from JARFJB010001721.1 coordinate 1,629,117, forward strand.
TGTAACAACCCTTTTTTGAGTTGTATTAAAATATACCTTAATTTAAGGTCTTTCATTCGTTCTGTTGTAAATATAAGAAAAAGTTTTTAATTATTGAAATATAGGTATGAGGTAGGCAACTTAATTTGCATATCTTTTTAAGTGTATATATTTCTTAAAGGTTTATATTCCCATAAATTATTTTTCTGATCATTTTTTCTGCGCAACGCGTCATAACTTAACCCTTTGCGCAAATCCTTTCGCGCACAACTACATGATCTAACTTCGAAAGCATCCATTTTGCACTTCCTGATGAACGTTAAGAGAATCAGAAAGTTTTTTTGGGTTTTCCCCTAAATTTTGTGTGACAGTGCCATTAATTTGATGGTAAGTTGTCTTTTAACGCGTAATACTAAAAATTAAAACATTTGCTCTTTTCAAGCACTTTTATTTTTATTTTTTTACTGTTACTTTTAATTTTACTCCGATTTACAATTTAATTACATTTTAAGTACGCATTTAATTTTACTGTTGCGTACGTTTTCATTTTATGATTGTAATTTTTGCATTCAAAACTTCAAAATAATGCAATAAATATTGGATTCAATATTTCAAGAAGAAATTTATGAGATAAAATTCCTTTCATTGGTTGGTTTACTACGTAAAACATTATTTCAAGAAATTGCGCAATAATGGTGCAAGGATGACATCACCTTGGTTGACCGTTTCGTAAACATTTAGATACCAGAGGTTATTAAAAAATTTGTGTACAAAAATTTTACAAAGGTATTTATGTAATGATTTTTTTAGTAATTTAAGGATAGTTTCACATTAACTGTTAATAAACATATTTGTATATTTTTTATTGTTTTACATTTTGATAAATTTTTATTGTTAACAAACTCGGTTTAGTTATTCCGGGTAGAATTAAAAAAAAAATAACTTCGCGTCCGAGATCATTTTATTAGTATTACATTGCATTTTTATTATTGATGTTCAGTGGAAGTAAGCTAGCAGATATTGTGGTAATTAAGCAAATCGAATGGGCCACCCTATGTTAATCTTCCGACTTGAGTCAAAGGCATTATTTGTGGTGAATGGTTAGTACATCCAGCCACTTTGACGATTTGTGTGCTTTTAGAGAATTATTACTCTTATTTCATTATTACATTTATTTATTATTATTAAATTTATTTTACCATTTATACCACTTTTTTACAATGTTCAATATTTTCTTGTTTTTGAAGCACGATGGCGGTTTTGAAGGAAATGATTCAATTTGCAGAGCTGCTAAGTAAGTTGATTGTTACGAGTTGTTTGAGATTGAGGTATTTGATTGTGATATATTATTTTCGGTTATGATTGCATATTCTTGAGAAATTGACATATTATTTCAATTATATCTTTGTTGTGAGTTCATTTTGTAGGTATATTTTAGTATTTTTGTACGTTTGTATTGTTAAATTTGCACGTGTTTATTGATAGCATTTATTTAATTATCAACTGACCTAGGTGAGCCGATAATTGATCGTTTCTTGATGATGGTATATATTTGTTTGTGGGTTAACTGATAGATTTAACACTTTAACTATGGTACTAATTATTTATTTCAATCTTAAATCACTAACACTTTTTGAGTTATATCTTACTTCTCCAGAAATTTATTTGTTATAAGCATTAAAGAAAAGATAATCTTACACTTAACTTTACTAATATTGAGTTCAATCGGACGGCAGCTAATGCATATTCAAAGGATGATCCCTGTTAGCGAACCGTGATCATTTGTAGAACGTTTGCTAATCAGAAGGTGAGTAATCCCATTAAGTAACTTTCTACTGTACATCTATTAAAGAGGAATGTATACGATAACCGATATGGTATCGGTTTCTTGAGCCCCCAGTTAGTTAGCTTTGAATAGGTGTTAAATAGGGCAAACGATATAATATCTAACAAAACATATTTTCATTAATAGATGCAGTAACCTAACGAATTCTCAGTTTAGAAATGTTATTCGCTCTAATATCAATGATTTTCTAAGTTATATAAATATTATCGCATAGATAATGGCACTTTTTCCTATAAAATCGCCTTCTAAGCGTATAAAATGAAGCAACCATTAATCATGTTCTAAATTTTATGTCCAAGAAAGCCTCCATGTTAGTTAGTAATAACCCGATAATTATAAAACTTCTAAAGAAAAATGTGCCGACTGTTTAGTTTGATAGGACGTCGTAGAAAAGTGTTTTGATTTATCGACTCAGTGCTCGAGTGAACTGGTTGTAACATGTGCATAAACCAAAAACTTTAACTGCTGAGGTCTGTGCACAATAAATGAGTTAATGGTCAAACCATTTCTGAAGACATTAATAAATTTTACTTTAATAAGCAAAAAGTTTTTTTTGGAGGAGAGTAGTACTCCGACACCTTCCGTCGCCAGCTTGGATTTTGACGTCACAAGGCCGGCCACGTGGGAGACCGTATTTTTCACCCTTATTTTTATGGTTTCTTTTCGGAGGCCTTTTTCAACCCCATGATGAAATTTTCATCCCTAATTATGGTCCCTTTGACAGCAATTCTTTGTCTGCCTTATTTTATGGTTTCTTTTCGGAGGCCTTTTTCAGCCCTTGATGGAATTTTCAACCCTTTTTGTTGTACTAAGAGCCTTTTTGACAGCCATGCCTTTTGTGTACTTGCTCACGTGAGGGATGTATTTAGGGTATGGTCTTGGGGTTGGTCTTGGGCTTGCGGTTGGTCTTGGACTTGGACTTGGGGGTTGGTCCAGGTGTTTAATAACACGATACAGTAATCAGAATATTGTTTTTCTAAACGAATATTAAAACTGGTTGCTTACCTTTGAAATATCTTTAATCACCACCCTCTCGTTAACACAGGTCTTGGATTTGGGGCTGAGACCGGGTGACGGCTTCTTTTCGGAGGGCTTTTTTCAACCCTAATTAAGGCCCTTTTGGTAATATTAAGAGCAGTACAACCCCTGGAGGTTAGGCAATTGCACATGTTCTGATTGAAAAAGATTTTTATTTAAGTTGTGTTTATTAATATGTATTAGGGCCCATTTTTATTTTATCAAATGAGATTGTATAATTGTATTTCTTTTAATTCCTATCTACAGATTGTGGTCTTTTACCTATACGAAAATTTATTTATACATTGGGGTTGTATTCTAATAATTAAATTTCACTGTCATTTTAAATTAATGTCAACACGCAATGCAAAAAATTATTTAAAAGTTAATTACACGACACAGTAATCAGAATATTGTTTTTCTAAACGAATATTAAAACTGGTTACTTACCTTTGAAATATCTTTAATCACTATCCTCTCGTTAAAATTGTTGTATATACACAGGTCCTCGGTATCCAAACACTTAATATTTTTAAAAAAGATATGTTGTTTGTACTAGCTTTAATCAAATCTATGCAACTAGATAAATAAATTAGGGTTGTGCGAGCGCACAAGACCCAAGGCTAGCAGTATTCTCGTTTCTCGCGCGTTTCGCTCTTTAAAGTGTAACCGTCATCGAGAGAACATTATTATAATGTATTCTCCTGTTTATGAGCCAACATCAGCGGACATTAGACATTTTACTGAGTTGTTAATAAACTATTACAACATAACCGTTCAAGATGATGATGGAAACGATGACGTGGATGAGCTGAAGGTATCTCACAACCAAGGTGATGGTGATGATTCACACAAGAGGAAGAAGAGCGATGAGGTAGAGGATAAGGACGAGCCTCAAAACCATGATGATGATAGCGATGTGATGTGATTAAATAAATGATGTGTTGTTGTTTATAATAATAATATATTTTCAAACGCTAAGCTTTCCTTCAATTTTGTTAATAAACTTGTTTTTCCTAACCGTGTTTGAACCTGCACTAACAATGCTGCAGTTAATTCGCAAGGGCGGTTAGATGGGCAGTTACAATAAGTGTGAGATTGGCTTTCTTTTGCACTCTGTGCGTTCAATCATACTGCTATTTTTTGAATTGAGAGGTGATTTTGTATGATTAAGTTGCATCAGTTTGGATTCAATTGACTTGATTTGATTAATTGATTTGTATGTTTGAGAAAGGGGCGATGGAGAGACTAACACGATCAACCTCTATTACAGAAAACATTCATTAGCCTTTACACCACCATATTGCATCACAAACTACCCTAATTAGTCCTAGAAATATACCGCTAGGTGACGTCGCCTCTATTACAGAAAACATTCGCTAGTTTAAAAATATACCACTAGATGGTGCCACAAACAAAACCCTGATTAGTCCTAGAAATATAACGCTAGATGGTGCCACATTTATTACAGAAAATATTCATTAGGCCATACACAACTAGATGACGAGACAAATTCAAATTTCCCAACAAGCGCCACGACAGGAGGGCGCAGGCCCTAACACAGTTTCTTATGTTATGTCTTATAAGCTAACAATAGGTCCCTTATTAGAATACCAGTTCTAATTTCTCGCAGAAGTAATCAGAATGTAAACACTTAAATACAAATCCAAATTCAAATTTCCCACCAAGGGACCAGGGGCTAAGACCCGAAAGTAAGTAAGTTGCGAAGCCCTATCTGTCTTATAAGTTAGCATTAGGCCTCCTTATTATTATAACACAAGTTCAGATTTCCCATCATGAATGTCGTCACAAACAGATTCAAATTTTTGGTCGAGGAGCGAGGGCCTGAAAATAAGTTGCTAAGCCCTACATCTGTCTTACAAGTTAGCATTAGGTTCATTATTATTAAAATACAAATTCAAATTATCCGGCAAGGGTACTACGACATACACGAAGGCCTACGAACAAGTTACGCTCACGACAAGGGGCAAAGACCCCAGAACAAGTTTCGACACCCTACACCTGCCTTACAATCTCGGTTATGCTCGGGGAGGGTTGGAGCGGGATCCCCGAAACAATCTTCGCCGAAAGCCTCGCGTCACGAAATTTTACCTATATAAGATATGATATCGCAACGATCTGCCGGTCATAACTCAAAATGTTTCCGTAACTACACTCTAATATCTCACCTAGGAGCATGTTTATAAATCTTCGACAGTTCGTCCGAAACAGAACCTGTATGTAAAGTCATCTTATGTAATAGCATGCCAAGCCCTTATCGGTAAAAATTTAAAGATTAAAAGAGGCCGGTATATTTAATTTAATTATAACCCTTTTTTTTGACAGAGGTAATTCAGCTAAGATAGGGCTTGTGTGCTGTAAAATTCCAGATACTTCCTATACAATAAAACAATACTGCAAGATTACCATTCGAATGTGTGTGGACCTTATACGTTAATGTTTCTACATTTTAGATTACATAATTTACCTATGTTTGATTTTGTAAATAAGTTTTTCACTGTATCTTTAATCTTGAATGACGAGATATTCGAATTATTGTACAATTTTTGTTTTCCTACTCTTCTAGTCTGATAAATGAAAATGAGATTTTATTATTTTGTTTTTTAATTAAGCGTTACGTAATACCTACTGTCATGTATTTCTTTTAATCGTTTTACAAAAATTTATCATTTTTAGGGTTTATTATTAAACAAAGTATGCTGCTCCATATTGGTATTATATAATTACACGAACTGTAAATAACTCTATGTTATATTTTAATGAGGATTTTATAATGAATTCGTTTTCTATAAAACAATTTTGTGTGTATCTACAGCATATAATATTTTATTTACATTCCAAAAATTACTTTTTCACTCTATAACCAGTTTTATATCAATTAGGCATAAGTCAAAACATAGAAAGTGGCATTAGTGTGCCTATACGTGCAGCATAAAACGGTAGTTATAACCTTAATTTATTTATTTAGTTGCACAGATTTAATTACAGCTAGTGCAAACAACATACCTTTTTTAACAATATTAAGTGTTTGGATACCGAGGACCTGTGTATATGCAACAATTTTAACCAGAGGATCGTGACTAAAGATATTTCAAAGGTAAGCAACCAGTTTTAATATTCGTTTAGAAAAACAATATTCAGATTACTGTGTCGTGTAATTAACTTTTAAATAATTTTTTGCATTGCGTGTTGAGATTAATTTAAAATGACAGTGAAATTTAATTATTAGAATACAACCCCAATATATAAATAAATTTTCGTATAGGTAAAAGATCACAATCTATAGATAGGAATTAAAAGAAATACAATTATGCAATCTCATTTGATAAAATAAAAATGGGTCATAATACATATTAATAAACACAGCTTAAATAAAAATCTTTTTCAATCAGAACGCGTGCAATTTCCTAACCTCCAGGGGTTGTACTGCTCTTAATATTACCAAAAGGACCTTAGTTAGGGTTGAAAAAAGCCCCCCGAAAAGAAATCGTCACCCACCCTCAGCCCCAAATCCAACACCAACGCCTGGACCAACCCCCAAGTCCAAGCCCAACCGCAAGCCCAGGACCAACCCCAAGACCAAACCCTAAATACACCCCTCACGTGAGCAAGTACAAAAAATTGCTGTCAAAAAGGCTCTTAGTACTACAAAAAGGGTTGAAGAGTCTATCAAGGGCTGAAAAAGGCCTTCGAAAAGAAACTATAAAATAAGGCCGACAAAAAAGTTGCTGTCAAAAAGACCACAATTAGGGATTAAAATTCCATCAAGGGGTTGAAAAAGGCATCCTAAAAGAAACCATAAAAATAGGGGTGAAAAATATGGTCTCCCACGTGGCCGGCCTTGTGACGTCAAAATCCAAGATGGCGGCGGAAGGTGTCGAAGTACTACTGAGGAGTTTATAATTAATGCACCTATTGCATAAATTAGTTTTATTAATTAAAACAGATGTCATATGTATAACCTGTTGGAAGAAAAATAACGTAGCTCAATTAAGCTATTAAAATAAACGAATGTAACAGGGTTCGCAACCCACAACTCGCACATTTACACAAAAACAAAACACAATTATAGTGTAGATGTGCGGCTTACACGTAAAACAGTTTAGATGCTTTAAAATTTATAGTAACTTAGATATACACAAAATTGGTGAGGTATACCTGTGATCGCTATGATACATGACACAATGTCAGAATAAAACCCCTTTCTTTTTCAAGAAAAAATAGAACTAAACAAAACAAAAAAATAACATGAAATGAATCTTTCAAATCTTTTTTGAGAATACTGCAAGCAAAAACATTTGCAAAACGTAGCACTAAATTGCAGTTGTAGGGTATTTTATGTTTCTTAAAAGACCAACACTTTAAAACCATGATTTTAATAAATGTAAATAATGATTCATGTTGGTCGGGGCCCGCGGATGTGAATCGACTAGACACGGTCGTTGCCGAATCTCTGCAAGGTGGTATGTGGAATGCTTAAAATACCAATAGCATAAAATAACATACACTACAGCAGTAATAACGCATTCAAATGTTCAGTAGGGGGGCCATTCAGTTCAATACGATTTACCCTAATATCGGTGCGAAACAGCATAACTGTATTTCTAAAGAACTTACCTTGACCAAAAGTGAGAACTGTAAAGATAGTAATGTTACAGGCGAAAACAGCAGTAGATTGGAAGTAACAGAAAATGAAGGGGCCGGTAGCTCAGTGGAAAAGGGGGTAGGTGTGTTTTGCGTTCATGAGAGCTCGTAATATGTAAAACACAATAAGGGCAAGTCATAAATCATATGGGTGCCAGAATGTTTACAAATGTCAATATAGGGGTCGTAATACCTAAATACGAATGATTCACAGCTAAGTTCCAAACAAACAAAAAACCTTGCTTTCCTTTTATCGCGAACCAGGTAAATTAGTGAATTAAATCCTCGGTCCGATGTTTCCTATAAAACATAAACCTCAAATGAAATTGTATCCAGAAAAAAACGCAACAGCAAATAGTCTACTAAGGAAAATCTCCCCAAAAACCGTTACCTTAAAGCTTTCACGAAGAATATAAAACAAATAATTAAACGTTGTCGCTGTAAAGTTGCATAAATCAAAATTTCCATAAAATAAATAAACCACTCGGTGACTTGAACGTAATCAAAATATCTAAACCTTTAAATTTGGTGCTACGTAAATAATAATCCGCGATAAGAAACAAATGAGGTCACATATGCTTTTATACACAGTAATGAAATGATACCAAATTCGTTAACACTATTCGTATATTATGTTAAATTAAAATAAACAATCAGAGTATTGATACAGATGTTAAAACACATCAATTTTGTAAAATCTGTTAATAAAATCGGATTGACTCTTGTAAGATTCAAATTCCCAAATCGTATACCTCAAGCATCTTAATTTTAAATAACACCAAAAGGAATATTAATAACGTCGAACTCATCAATTGGACCAATTTTGTAATACGTACAGTGGCCGGCGTGTAAGAAGACGAGCCCGCCTATGCGCGAAAGACGACTTTATGATGTTGTTCAAATTCCCGCGTTCGTTTACCTCAGAGGCGTCACATGGTGCATAATGTATATTTTAATGGTATATTAAAAGCAATTCAAAAAACCATATTTTATGTAAATAAGCAATTTATTATAATTAAAAGCTATACTGGAAGTAATACTATGTTTAAATTAATAGAAATATTGGAATTATTCATCTTCATACGCATTCTTCCAATATACATATAATTAAACATACAAATGTGATACGCCACTGCTTAGTATTTTTATTATAATCGGCAACCGCCGTAGTTCTTCGCGATGCGCCGGCTCCTCATCTTCTTACACGCCGGCCACAGTAACTTCGTATATAATAATCAGAATAAGATAAATATAACGCACTCTCTGAAGTGATACATGCACTGGTGAATACATTTTAAATCGCTTTGCTTAAAGGCTATTACAATGTAACTCTAATAACGTATTATCGCCTTAACAATTGACAATTTAGTAAAAACAAATTATATTAAAATCCAAAAACAATATGTATGGAAGTAATTACCTAGTTTAATAACTGACACATTGATTCCTATTTCACTTTGAACGATGGGTTTTCCAAGTATACACACTTGGTACTAAATGGAAGCCAACTCTTATGAATTACAGCAATTCTATAGAATTCGACAGTGGTCACTCTCGAATGAACCGTTTATCTTATTATACTGACACCTTACGTAACAAATTATTAATCCAAAACCAAAGTAAATAACGCTTCCTGGTTTAAAACTCACATTAAGTATTAGAAACGTTTCACTTTAATAACCATTTTGTTAAGGAAAATTTAATTACACAATACTTTCATCTTGCTGACAGCTCCGAATTAATAGATTATACGAACTACATCAAAATCCCAAAAACTATGTTTCGAAAATACCAGACACAACTACACTATCCCTTTTCAGACTGTAAGCGATGTATTTTACAGGTTGACCTCGGACTAACTGACGAATTTGAAATAGATACCTCACCAGCTTCAATGCATTTTCGTCAAATGACCATCAGAAAAAATATTCAAATCGTAAGGTATAAATAACTGTTTGCGTTAATCAAATTGAAAAATTATCTAAGCAACGTGTTGCTTATATCTTGTAGAAAATATAATGTGTATGATCGTTTTGCTTACTACTAATTACTTGAAAATGAACATTCTAAGCAACGTGAATTATCAAAAATACAATCTAAAATTACTTACCTTAAAATAATTTGAATCATTTTCACAGTAATTACTTAATTACAACGTAACAATCAAGACGTAATTAATCAAAATAAATAAAATTACCATTATCTTAATAAATAAAATACTCGCATCTAAATCTGTACAAACGTTCAACGTGTTAACTTAATATAATAATCAAAACCTTCAATTATGTTACAACAAACAATAAATCTACTATTATTATCTAATTGTAAAATCAAACTAAGATACCTAAAATGAATTTGCTTTACAGATGTATAATTAAGTGTAACATAAGATCTTCTATTTTAGGACAAAATGATGTTACTATCGTTGTAGGTTGCAGTAGTGTTGTGTGTTGTTGTGTGTTCTGTGTGCGTGTGTCTCGTGTGTGTGTGTGTGTCGTGTGTGGTGCTGTGCGTGTGTGCGTGTGCTGTGTGTGCGTGGTGTGCTGTGTGTGTGTGTGCGTTGCTGTGTGCGTGTGTGCGTGTCGTGGTGTGCGTGTCGTGTGTGTGCTGTGCGTGTGCGTGTGCGTGTGTGCGTGTGCGTGGTGTGTCGTGTTGCGTGTGTGCGTGTGTGTGCGTGTGTGCGTGTGCTGTGTGTGTGCGTGTGCGTGTGTGCGTGTGTACGTGGGTACGTGTGTACGTGTGTGCGTGTGCGTGTGTGCGTGTGTGCGTGTGTGCGCGTGTGCGTGTGTGCGTATGCGCGCGTGTATGTTGATATGGAAAGTAATAAGAGGACACGTAATAAACATTGCAGTACATTGGAGTCATCAGGTGTGTCCCCTTTGTTTTGCATAAAATATACATTTGTGCTCGATCATTGCGAAAACGACATAATAAAAGAAATGATATTAGCTTATGTAACTCTTTTATTAATTACCATATCTCTTTTATTGTTAAAAATCATGATTGGTAAGATAGATTATGTAGTAAAATATCTGCATATTTATTCCATCTCTTTTATTGCTTGAAGTAATTTTAAATTAAGGTACTGACTAGGAAATCTTTGTAATCTTTGAATATGGTTTGGGCTTCAATACACAGTACCTTGAACCTTTTCTCTTCATAAAGATTCTGGCTCAGTAATATTTCATATTTGGATACTTCAAATCGAGTGATTTATTACAATAATGTAATGGTTGAATTCGTAAGGAATTCTGTACAATAAAAAAATTCTTGGGAATATTCTTATTTCTTGACGCCTATTTCTGAGTTCTTTTTTAAATATTCTGTGAAAGGTTGAACTTTGTACAAAGCGTCTATAAAAACCTACTGGACCTAAACACGATATAATTTTTTTATGTTTTTAGGAGACGCCTTCTGGTTTTTTGCCAAATACCTGACTATTAGTTGAATAGCGGGTATGAACAGACCCAGTTCGGGTATTGATTGGTCCGTGAGGAAATGAATTGTTATTATTAAATAGAATATAAGAATAAAAAGGGGTATCTGTATTTTGAGGATTGAAAGTGAATTGTTTCGGATGATTAATGTTATTTGATGTTTTAAGAAATTGTCGATGATTACGGTTTACTTGTGTGATGTTTTTATAATTACTTGTGTTTTCTGTCCATATGATGCTACAGCAATTCAAAATGATACGAAAATTCCGGTAAGGCCGCTGCCAAGGGCAACCGCACTATATGGTCGCGATTTAGTTGCCAAAGTAACTTAGCAACAATGTCGAATCAAAGCGGCTTAGTAGTCAAACGCCACTTCAAAGACGTCACGCGTAAGTTGTTTCTCAGCTTTTTACAGCTTTGATTCTTTGATACCTACCTCAAAATGGATAGTGATAGCGATGATCAATGCCCCCATGGACGTGCTCAAAATGATGAATCCTCGCTAAATTTATTGCCCAGAACATCAAGAATATTGTACGATAAACAGTGTACGATAAACAGTACAACACTTTTAAAGATTGGTGCAAGGCACACAAAGTGAAAACAGTGAACGAGAATTATGGAGCATATATTCTAAGCTGAAGAGTACGTTAGCTATATATAATTGCTGGAGTTTCTGAAGAAAGAAGCAGCTGGTTACAAAACGAAAAAATCGAAGACTTTCACAGGAGCATATATAAATAAATTTATTAGAGATGCTCCTGATTCAACTAACCTCATGCCGGGGGTTAGTAGTCTAGTCATCTTCCAATATCAAATTTAATTTATACATATTTTCTTCTAATTGTGAAGGTGTGCTTAATAATGGGTATCGCAGAAACATGACGTCCAAATGAATTGCGATCGTTTAAACTTGCCGACATAATTGATTATGGGAATAATTTGAATGTGTCTGTAAATCATATTAAAAATAAGCGTGTTCGAAAATCCATCGTGTGTGACGATTTATGCCAAGGTGTGAGTATTTTCCAGTTATTTCGATAATATGTGAACTTTGGACCCCCTAAATGTACTCGTGATTTTTTATTTGTTAATTATTGCAATGGAAAGTGTACACTACAAGTGGGTGGTGTTCATACATTTGCAAAGCTTTCAAGTTACATCTACCAAAGGCGCACTTATACACTGGTCATTGCAACCCACATACCTCGGCCTGTTTGTTGGCCAATACAGGTTTAGATATTTTGACTTTAAAACGACACGGTGGGTGAAAATCATTCACTGTAGCAGAAGGGTATATCGAAGGCTCTGTGCCAAATAAAATCGACTCAACTTGCCGGATTCTAACAGGAAAGAAACCGCGAGAACTAAGAGAACGACCAACAACACCCTAGCAGGGATCATCTAGTGTATCTATGTTAATTGTTCTGGTATATCGTTTAATTGTGCTAATTGCACCATTAACATTTATAATAATAGTAATGGTAATAAAAACTGAAACATTGTGGAAGAAATAAAAAATTGTTTTAACTAAAAATCTAAATAATTGGCAAGGTAAGTATCCATATGGACAGAAAATGGCGACCGTATTGACATCCTTGACGGCCTTGTTGAATATTTTAGGATTTTGTTTGTTTACAGTTCGTAGTCGCATAAAATTCATAAAAGTTGTTGCATTTGCTGGATACTTTAATATCTTAATCTCATTAAACAGCCTTTGATAGGGTTTACTGTCACACTGTTTATAAGCCAACGATATGATTCAAATAAATTAAATCTTGACTAGGTTCATTATTGTCATTAACGTGTTCTAATGGTTGTTCATATTTAATTCTAATTATTTCGTAATATTAACAATAAGATTCATTAACTATTTGAAACATGTAACTAAATCAATTTCTAAAAAATTGGATTAATTAATATTGTTTTTACTTGCGCACAAGCGGTACCATCAGACATCACCTGAGTAATCCTAGCGGTGCTACTAATTTTGAACATGTCCCATATAATAAGTTATTAAGTGTACAACCTCCTAATTTAAGGTTATAAAAATCAATAAACTTATAGCATTGTTGATGAAAATGGGATGGATTTTGAATCCCTTCTTAGTGAGGACTAATCTGTTTAGCAACGTTTAGTATAATACATTTTACTTAAAATATGTTTGTCGCTGAACTATTTGAATTAGTTTGTTGTGAGGGATATCTATCTATTAAAAGATTGAATAGGGAAAAAAGTATTTCCATATAGTATCGCCCAATGGGAGCCGATCTGGAACTGCTATCAAATTAGTAGATCCTTCGAAAAATGTTTGAATAAAGTTAAGCCTGACCATAGACGCTTCGGTGCGTAATAATGGTAGGTAACCTACATACAACGATTGGTCACATGGCTATCCTTTTCGCACCGCCGCGCCGATTATATTGTGCAGATAATAGACATGATTTTCTTTAGAATTACATTTAATAAGTTCTTAAATATTAGCGTGTTATTACCAAACGGACGTAGATAGAAACACTTCGTTGTTATCGTTAATAATACCTTTGTTTTACATCTTAATGTAAGATCTTTGCTAGAAAATTTCTTATTTTCCTTGAGTATAATTATTAGAGTTTTGATACACATTAATTTAAATATGTTCTCTTAATAGAGATTCAGGATCAGTAATAGTGGTATAGTGGTTTATTACAATCAGAATGTTAAGTCATGAATGACATACGTAGTTGACATATTTCATTCAAATAACACAAGCAATATGACAAAACTTCAGATAGAATTTCATGAATAGATTAAGTTTATGTATCAAATATTCGAATATATGAGTTGTTTTTGTAAATTTTGTTTATTTTTTCATGTAAGAGTTAGTAAAGGAATGGTTTATGAAAATGTAAACTTTCCGATTTACACACATAATCAAATATTTGTGTTTTGGGGATTAAATCGTGTATTTATCTAATTTAAACATTTTAATAACTATATTGTTATCTTCGTCAGTAAATGATAACTTTAAAAATTAACTGAGATGTCAAAATATATGTGTGAAATATGAATACGCAAATTCACTACGTTTCAAATGAAATGCACCACTTAATAATGCTATGATTTTGAAATTTTGGCAAAATAATGTTTTAGTATCATACAGAAAACGATGGAAGTTTCAGTGAAAAAGAACAAGTCATTATGTACTTTGCACAATTTTAATTTATACATTTTAAGGAATATAGTCGCTCAGTGTCAATTTTTTGTTATTTAACTGACACATTTATTCTGAAAAATGCCCCCCCCCCCTCCCCCGACGAAACTTTGCCCAAGTTTCAGATTTTGACAGGGTTAGAATTATCGACTTGAAAGAAGCAGGTTTGTCATTTCGAGAAATCGGCAGAAAAGTTAATCGAGACCACACCACCGTGGCCCGTATTTAGTGTTCTTGGTCTGAAGAAGGCATTCGACGACCTCGCCCCAGTGGAAGACCACCACGCAGCACCAATGATCGTGAAGAACGACTTCTTAGGCGGATGGCCACAAGAGATCGGTTTCAGTCAACAAGGTCTGTTGTGGTGAACTGGACTGGTCGTCACCTATCAATGTCAACAATCTATAGGAGAATTAAGTCTTTTGGCTTACATTCCTATCGTCCGTACGACGACCCAGTTAACTCAAGAGCATAAGACTGCTAGATTGTCATGGTGTCAAGAGCGGCGGGACTGGGGCCTTCAATGGAATAACATCTTCAGCGACCAATCGAGTTTTTGTTTGTGGCGAAACGATGGTCGTCAGAAGGTGCGGCGGTTTCGAGGGGAACGTCGAAATTTAGAGTTTGTTGAAAGACGACCCACAGGCTTAACACCTGGAGTCGTGGTTTGGGGCGCCATACGTATTGGTGGAAGATCTCCTCTTGTGTTCATTCTAGGCACATTAAGTGCTCAGCGTTACATTGATAATGTTTTGGAGCTAGTGGTAGCACCGTTAATGCAGACATGGCAAATGGTATTTTGCAACAAGATAATGCAAGACCACATACCGCACATGTTACAAGAAGGTTTCTGGATCAAGTGCAGCTACCATTATTGTCGTGGCTTGCGCGATCCCCAGATCTTTCGCCTTTTGAACATGTTATGGGACATGATGGGTCGAAGACTAAGGCAACTACCAAAGCCCCCAAACAACTTGGATGAATTACGATACCATCTCTAGGTAGCCTGGGATAAAATGCCTTAGGAAGATATAGACCATCTCATAGAAAGCATGCCTCGGAGAGTGAACGCCTGCATTGCTGTGCGTGTTAACATTTTCTTCTTAACTGTTCATATTTTGCCTTCAAAATTTCATCATCTTATACATGTTAATAAAGCATTATTTTACCATAATTTCAAGATCATAGCATTATTATTTCTAAGTGGTGCATTTCATTTGAAGCGTAGTATATATGCCTGCTATTAATATAACAGTTTCATAATAGTATTATTAAAAAACTAGCTTTATAAGATGTGTTTTTATCTCAAGAATAATAAATATAGGTTATTGAAACTTTTATTTGCTACTAAAGCAGTACAATTTGTCACACCATCAAACCGCACTAGGCGCCGTGCAGGCTAACTAATGTGGAAATGGGCAGTTCGACATAAGACGTAAAATGGTTGAAATTTTGTTTCTAAAACCTTACACTTACTATAAAACAACAAATAACAACGTTCAATACGGGAAAAGTTATCTCTAGGCTCCACCACAACCTTAAATTTTTCTGAAATAAACAGTCCTAGACGAGGTGTTAAGTAAATCCGACCTGACTGTAGAAGAATTGCAGCCTACTCGGCAAAATCATACAACATTCAGGTTCAGGCATTCAATTTGTAAAACATCCTTTCAGTTTAAAAGAGTACGTTATATTTCGTCTTAGTAACCTTAATACACATCAATTCAATTTTGAAAATCCTTAGGTTTAATTACCCTTAAGAATAAATTTACTCAAAGCTTAGTAAAATTTTGAAACAAATAAATCGTCGTATACTTATTGATCACACACCGTATATTCATAAAATCAAAGTAATAAGACGGTGTCTGGATACTTTCTAATTTACCCTCGTGTGCGCGTAACCTAATATCTATAACTGTTATAAAAATTTCTGAAATAACTTATTTAAATGCAAACTAATTAAGTTTTTGTAATCGATCTGACTCAAAATTAACAATTGTCTGATCAATCATTTAACCAAAATGTCAAAAGTTTGATTATTTATAAACGGTGCAACCCTTTCTGTAGCTTTACACACATAAAACAATGACATCTTATACTTGATTCTTTTTAAAACTTTTGACTGTAAGGAGTCACAATCTAAGCAAACAAACAAAAATAAGTTAACTAAGCAAACTCTATTGACTAATTTTGCAAAAATGTTTACATATATTGCTTCCAAGAGGCAACACGTACAAAAAAAAAACAATTCTTATAGCTCACAATTCCTAAATCTTATGATCTAAACATATAATAATAGGTAATGGAGATTGATTATATTTAATACCTGAAATCAAATTTACAATATAAACAATTACATCTCTAAAAATAATCAAACTTGCACTATTCAATACATATATAAATTCCGTAGTCCCTTATCAGGTGTATCTACTAAGGTTGATTTGATTTTATTAATCCTTAGTATGCTCACTCGTCACTGATAAATGGACTTCAGCGAGCTCTCAATCCGGTCATCGCGCTATTCGCTAACTTAAATGTTCATGTTCATGCACGTCTTGAAATGCGTGTAAAAATTGGACAATTTGATTTAATAAATGCCTTTCTTAAAAAAAAAATGTTTGTCACAGAATAGTTTAGTTACAATTGAACACTAAATCCTTAATTATCTATAAACGGTTGATTTAGTGCTGTTAACAATCGCACATATATTAGGTCAGTAATACCAATGTCTAATACTGTTTCATTTAATTCATGAAGCTTAAGACACCTTTACTTAGTTACATAAAGAATCACTTCAAGATCGTTGAGGTTCTTTTGTTCTGTACGACACGTGCAAATTTCCATCAGTTAACCGAGTTTGAACGTAGTAGAATAATTGGTCTATGGGAAATCGGATTATCAATTCGTGACGTTAACGCTCGCGTGGGACGCATTGCCGCACATTTTCTTATGTTGGCGAAGATGGTCATAAAATAATGAGGAACGACTGCGTTTGCGTCCCATACGTGCTACACGCACCATTGATCGTAAAGATCGTGTTCTTCGGCTTGTAGCTCTTCAGGATCGTTTTTCATCACATTGGTGATAGATGGAGAGATCATCAAATCTCCTTACGTTCACCGTATCGAAGCATTCAATCTTTTGGGCTCAGACCATACCGAGCACTGATTTGTTTACCTCTTACTCTGCGCCATCGTACTGCACGGCGGCAATAGTGTAACGAGATGTTGCATTGGAAGGTGCAATGGAATCAAGTCGTCTTTAGAGACGAATCTCGATTTTGCTTATGATGGACGCAGATTGGTTAGAATACGTCTTGGAGAAAGACGTAATTCGAAATATTCTGTATGACATACTGCTCTGACTAAAGGTGTAATGCTGCCATGGGAGCAGATCTCCTATAGTAGTTATTGAGGGAACATTAGTATTACTGCCATATCTGCAAGAAATAGAAAATTCAATTATTCAGCAAGATAATGCGCGGCCGCATACCGCAAGGGTTGCTGTGGAGTTTCTAAACATTGCTAATGTTGATCTGCTTCCATGGTCTTCTCGTTGGTTAGATCAATCGAACATATGTGGGATATGGTAGGACGTAGAATAAATGATCTATAGCCACTCCCAAACAATATAGATACCCTTCAACAACGAATTTTTGGAAACTTTGGATAGTATACCTTAGGTTAGCATAGAGTCACTCATTTCAACTGTACCTAATCGGCTAGCTGAATGTGTGAGAAACAGAGTGGGGTCGACGCACTATTAGAGTTAATATTTGTATGTTGCTAAAATTTTCATCGTTTATTAATAGGAATAGAATACACCAATTACTTACAAATAAAAAAAACCTCATCGTAGATCGTTATAATCTCACAAAATATTCGTGCGAAACCACCCTCTTCGTCATCATGCTTATCCCGCTCAAACCAAAACAGCCTATCCTACAGGACTTTCGAATGCGCGTCGTTGCTGGGTAGGCAAGTGATAAACGATCCCAATGCAGCCGAAAATACAAAAACGCTGCCTCTTGAAATTTTTACTAAAATCTTACTAATTCGAAGCAACCCAATTTCACATTAAAATTCATTCCACATATTGTCCAGATCTAGATTTAACTTTCTGTGCTAATCTCATATGTGGGAAAACTTTCCTCCCGCAAAATTTAGTAAATTTGTCCTTGAAAATGCGTCAAATTTTTCCATTTTACAATATTATAACACGTATACAAGCTCAGACGTACATACATATTCTTCTTTTACATTTGAATACAGCATCAGCATATCCCACGCTATCGATTTACAGCAATTTTAAACTCACATTCCTAAAAATTCAGTAGCCAAATACAATGAAACATACAATTAAACATTATCGTCTTAATAGGAGCGGTTTCATTATTTTTCATTCAAATTTAATATTTTCGACTTAAAAATCTTTGAATTTTTGTACAACGTTTAAACATGCTTTGAAATAATACTGCACGCTTTACTAAAATTCCAGTTTCGTAACATATACCCTAATTTACATTATGAGCACAAAAAAAATTTCTCTAGGAAACTCACGTTTACATACCATCCAACTTACGTTCTACGCACAAGACTGCATATACCTAGTGCGTCAAAATTATCTCACAAATCTGCATTGAACAGATTAAATACATACAAATGAAATCACATGTGGTCCGCTATAGTTAGAATAAAATATCACTATATATAATCTCAATAACTTACATTCAAGTTAAGTTAACAAATGTACAGAAAAGAATGTTAATGAAGTGACACAAAATAATGTGAACGGCATAACCTGAGAGCATACTAACACCTTATCTTGAAACCTATAGTAAAAAGGAAAAATCGTCCATATTGGGTTTTGAGTATCGTGACCATTACACTGAATTAATCTGGAAGGATAGAATACAAATATATTATGGTTATTTCCACATACAGTTATATGTCTAGGTTTTGCGCTGTTGACAAGATAGTCTTTCCATGTTTGAAATAAGTCCTTCAATTTATACGGCTTCTCCGATTGATTTGATTTACAATCAACTGATAAAAACGCAGATGGTTACTGTAAATGTAATAAATCATTAACATATTTAGCACAGTTAATCATTCGGGAACAAAGCTTACCTTAAATATAAATTAGAGTAGCATATCATCATTCAAAACAAAATTGTCTAATACTCGTACCTATGTCCAAAATTCAATGCCAACTTATTTCTGTTAGTTTATTAAACATACGCATTGGAAATTCATGTAAAGAGAATTGTTACTTTTAATTATAAATACATTTCAAATAAGAAGAGGTTATGTTACATTTATGTTTACATCAACAAAGAATTCAGTTTACATACCATAATAAAAAGAATAAGTTTTCAGTTTCATAAAATAAAACACATGTTTGGGTGTCGTAAAGTACATATAAACACAAAATAGAAAAACTAAATTAAACAGGTTTCAATATATCAATCCGTTAAATGGTTATTTTTTATTAAGCTTCAAAATCGAGTCCACAAAGCTCTTACGCCGACAGTAGACATCATTTACGTATTCTGTATTATAAGTGTGTTGTAACTGTGGTTTCATATTAGTTTAATTGATCGCCCTACTTCCACAGTTTTTGCTTGTTTAGCGCGACATTTCGGAAGCGTACTCTACTTCCCGTATCAGCTTAGTCCTGAGAAGGACTGTTTTCGCACTTCTAGCATGCTAGCGTAACAAATACATTATATATATATATATATATATATATATATATATATATATATATATATATATATATATATATATATATATATATACTTAGTGACACCAAGAACGAGTACGAATTTTTTGACCAAACTTGACAGAAACGTTTAACTACTAAAATGTAGTAATTGGTTAAAATTTCATTCATATGGATTAAGTGGTAATGGCTTCTCTGACAGTTCGTTCAGTTTTTTCGAACAATTTTGTCGGGTGTATATTGTGCGAGATTGTGTTTAGTTCTTTATAGTTGTCGCTTGTGACTATTCGCTTTCAGGGTATGATCATGCCTAGAGTGCGCCAACGTAGAAATTACCACCAATTAAGCGAATTCAACAGAGGTCGTATTGTTGGTTTACGCGAAGGTGGTTTTTCGTTTAGAGAAATCGCAAATCGCCTTAACCGGAACCAAACCACCATCATACGCTGCTATCAGGCATGGGCTAGGGAGAGTCAGAAACGCCGCAGAAGAGAAACCGGTGGGGAGCGAAGAAGAACAAATGAGGTGCAGGGCCACTACCATCAACTTATGGTAACAAGAGACAGATTCTCAAGTACCAGATCTATTGGCGATTATTGGTTAGCTAACGAAGGTCGTCCTATAACACTTCGAACGGTTTACCGCAGAATCAGAACTTTCGGCATACAATCCTATCGGCTACTTCTCGTGTTACCACTAACGACTCAACATCGACGGCAACGTTTGGAGTGTTGTAGATTGCGACTGCACTAGAACCACGAGTGGCATAGGGTGGTGTTCACTGATGAATCCGATTCTGTTTGGGGATGCATGATAGACGTATGATGGTCACACGAAGACGTGGGGAACGTCGAAATGTTAGATTTTCTTTTGCGTGGCATGTACACCAAACTGTAAGGATTATGGTATGGGGTGTTTATGGAAGCAGGTCTCGTTTGGTTTTCATCTGAGGCAATATGAACGCCGAACTTCAGTATATTTATTACTTATTACTTATTAATCAAAAAATGCTTTTTTTCTTTTAAAATGGCTTCTTTGTAAGAAATTTCTGTTTTACAAGTGCGTTAATGCATGCATGTTTCGGTACTAATTTTAAAGTGCATGATTATCCGGGGTCTAATAATGATACTTGTACTGAAACTCTTTGAGAAATAAAAATTTATAATATAAAACATTATTGATATTAATTACATTTGAAACATCAGTTCTATCTGCTATCGTTTACTAAAAAAATCAGTTGAGATGTCGAACTAATTCATAACCTCAATCATTTTTTTAAACTGTTATCGAAACGTTTACATTTGTAAGAAAAGCACAAACAAGAATACACGACTAGTTCAGTAATTATGAATCATAATTTACAAAACCCACTTCTGCAGCAGGATAATGTCCGTCCCCATATTACAAGACATTCTTTGGGCCGATTTGCAGAGGATAATGTTAATCTCTTGACTTGGATCGATGCCACTACGGGTGGAGGAATGTGTAACAGGGTTGAGGGGGCACCGCCCATTATTAATAAAAATTATGTTTATGTTTTGTTCTTTTTCTTTGAAATTTTAATCAATTGCTACCTTTTGGTACTTAAACGTTTCTGCCAAGTTTGATAAAAAAATTCCTACCCCTTCTTGGTGTTGCAATTTCCATGTGACTGAGTATATACAGGGATGGAAAGAAACATAACATTATCGATGTTGCCACGTGTACATATTTGCATATAGGCACAAAATATGAACTACTTAGGTCTCCTTCAATCTAGCTTCAACATTTCTAACAAAACCAAAGCAATTAAGATGATGTTGAAAAGTCTTTGAAGTTCTTTGAAACTATTAAGTAAATACTTAATCATTAACTGATAATACCTCAAACATCGAAGTTTATTGTAATTGCGAATTTATGACATCGTTCGATTACTACTCGTAAGAAGAACCAAGAAGAAACTAACGAGAGCTACAAACAAGAACATTAACATTTACATTAATATTAACTATTTTTAAAAATGAACAGAGTACACTTTTTTCAAAACTCTACTTTATAAGATTTTCGAAAAGACCTCCACCTTGCGCAAGTCAGTACCTCAATCTGTGATAAAATTTAGTTCGGGTGTTTAATAACATTTCTTGGGTGATGCTGCTTAAAGAGTTTGTAATTTTGACACGAAGTTCGTCCAAATTGTTAGAACGTTTATGTCTGTGCCCATAAATTTACCGGGATACGTATCCTCAAACAAAAAAGTGGTTCAGCGCCATATCAGGTGAGAGAGGAGGATATTTAATAGTATGTTCCACTAATAATACGGTTAGAGAACGTAGATTCCAAAAACTGTTGAACTCTTATTGTAGTATGAGCAGGACTGCCATCTTCTTGATACCAAGTGTAATCAAAATTTATATTGAGGCGTTGAACAGCTGGAACTATCTGGTTTCTCAACAGTTCTAAATATTTGTCCACATTCAAGTTTCCGTTGATAAAAAATGGAGCAGTTATGGAATTGCCCAAAATTCCTGCCCACACATTAACTTTTTGGAGGTATTGTGTCCGTTAAGGAATACTAAGGTATTTGTTTGTTTTCCCTAGTGTAACAGAGACAGATGGATTGTGATCGCCATGTAAATTAAAAGAACACTCGTCGGTAAACAAAATATTTTCAATAAATCTTTCGTTTTCACTAGCCCGATTCATCATATCTTCACAAAATTCCATACGTTTTTGATGATCTTCTGAACAGATTTCTTGTGTAGTTTGCAACTTATAACAAAGGTATTGATTCCTCAATATATGGTATATATATATATATATATATATATATATATATATATATATATATATATATATATATGCCCACTATGGGTGATAGTGGGGAATCCACCGCATTCCCGAACCCTTGGTAGAATTTGTCTTCTACTTGGAAATGCGTAGTTCTAATGCATATTGTCAGAAGTTCCATTACTGTGTTAACCGAAAGTTTCGTGAGTCCGTCTAACGTTTTACCCTTTTCTTATGATAGTGCCTTATGTGGGCAAATTTGTGAATAGGCTCACGATGTCGAAGCTTATCAGTATTTTTTCATGGTTTGTTTGGAAGTTTCTGATGGTTTCCACGAAGTGCTGCATATTCTTGACCATAGAAACGGTTTTTTCCGATAAGGGCGTGATGATACCTAGCAGATAGTGTGCTAATGCGCGACAAGGTAAATTTGAGAGATCGGTCTTATCGCGTTTTTTTGGAATAGGTTAAACATTTGCTAACTTTCATGATGAAGGGAATTCCCTAGAAGACATAGACATCGTACAGAGCTTAGACAGGACTGGTACTACATCGGGGAACACTTCTTTAAGACAATAGTGGGGATACCGTCTGGGTCAGTCGCATTATTGAGATCATCAAAATGAATTGGCTTCATAGCGTATGAAGAAGAGTTGACTAGGGGCACATCTTTTCCAGAATCACTGAGACACGAATTTGATGCAAACAAATCCACAAGAACATTGACTTTTTCTACAGAACCAGCAACTACCGATCCGTCAATAGATGTCAGGTGGGGAAATGAAGATGTTACAAAGTTTTTACTAATGGCTTTAGCTAAAGACCAAAATTTACGACTGCCTAAATGAGATGTAGCTAGTTCATTGCATTTTCGTTGTTCGAAAAACTTTTTAGTTTTAGTGATTACACTTTTGCAGATATTTCTAGCACCAACGTATTCTACATGACTGTCGACCGATTTATTAGATTTCCATTTAATGTAATATTTATTTTTTAAAGATATTGCATCAGCACAAGCCTTATTGAACCAGGGTTGGGAACGTGAATGACCTATACGGTACCGTTTTTTGGGAATGTATAACTCCATTCCCATGAGGATGACTTCAGATACTGAAAGAGCGATGTCTGAAGAAGAGGAAGACTTAAAACAGTATTCACATCATATAAAGGTTGCAAAGAAATCCCGTGAATTACTCCATCGAGCTGACTTGAAACACCACAAGGTTCTATCGCTTTTGCGAACAACAGTGGAATTAGGTACTGTAGAAATGATTTCTATTAGGCAATGGCCGGAAAGACCTAAAGACGAAAGAACGGAAGTTTTATAAACAAGAGGGTTTGATGTAAGAAAGAGATCTAGAAGATGTGGAGTATGGTTGGGGTTATCAGGGATTCTTGTGGGTTCAGAAATCATTTGTGTGAGATCACATGAAATAGCAAATGTTTCTGCACTATGACCAGCACGATTTGTAGTAGATGAAAACTGAAGCCAACTAGAGTTATGAACATTGAAATCGCCTACAATTGAGATATGGCAAGATGGAAACTGAGACAGGAGATAGTCAACTTGCATACTAAGGTAATCGAAGAAGTCTTGAAAGTTACTGTCATTAGGAGACCTATAAATAGATGCAACAGTATAATTTCACAAAATTAGGACCAGAACCAAATCACGTCAAAATTTTTATTTTCTAAGGAAGAAACCCTCTGGCAAGCAATTCTGTCCTTGATGTAGGAACATGCGCCTCCTTTATATCGAAAGTTAGAGTGAAGGTGGTATTGAGGTCGGGTGGCTCGGAGCTTTCAGAGGAGACTTGTGTTTCAGATAGAAACAAAATATCAGGTTGTAATTGTTCAAGATGTTGGTGAATAGCTAGCATTAAGATTAGACCTGATACCGCGGATGTTGCAGTAGTGAATCAGAAAGTTGATACTTTCGATGGCCTTGGTCGCTTGGGCCCTGCCCTCCCGGACATCCCAATCGGGCAGGATTTTATGTCCGGAATTTATTACCTTAGAAACTACTGCCATCTTATTTTTTAATTTGGGACTTTTAATCCTATAGGAAGACAGTGAGGGCGAGAAGGAAGAATAAGGATGAGAATAGATTAAGGATGAAGGAAAAGGTAACCGGCAGCCCTTACCGAGCTCAGAAAAACGGAGACCCAATATTAAGGAGCCCATGATAAGGGTGGTGGTACCTCCCCGGCTGGCATGGAGTATACATGCCTACCACCTTACAAATATATATATATATATATATATATATATATATATATATATTGGATTACTCAGTGACTTAGCGATAAAGGTGTCAGACTTGTAAGTAAAAGGTACCAAAGTTCGAACCTGAGGGTAGTTAAGTGCTTGGGAAAAAATCATCACGTATGAATTCGACTCAGGTCCGAAAACAGTCCTTTTCAGGACTAAGCCTGATGACAGAAGCAGAGTCCGCTTCCAAAACGTGGCGGTATAAAAGCAAAAACTGTGGAAATAGTTCGATCAACTCAACTAATCAATTATGTAGTGTAATTATTGCCTACTGTTCACATAACATAGAACCAGAAAAAACACACTACTGATACGATTGGGCTCCAATTTTAACAGCATAGTAGGCAATGAAACTAAAATATGATACTTGAGCTTAACATCGATCATTATTTCCCCCATTACTCATGATGCTATTTATGTATTTACAAGCTTTTATTGCGTAATAAATAGGTAATAAATATCAAATTTTTAATATTAATGAACCAATTTAATATTATTACACTTTTTAATACTAATATTCACTATGAAAATAAAATGTAACAGAAAACAAAACGCGACACTTTCGCGTGAAGCATCATGAATGCAATTCTCTTGGTATTTGTAAATAGTTGATGCGCAACGATCATGTGCTTTGAGTGGTACAAACAAAAAACTAAAATCAATCTTAATAATGTTGTTGTTTATGCATTTACCAATTTCAAATATAGACGAAAGGGTCAAATAAAACATAAACCCTAATAATATTATCCTAATAAGGCATTTGTCGAGTTTATTAGTTCTATCGATTTTCTTATTTCGAAACGTATCCACTATATGTACGTATTACCTAATACTTTTCCTTACGTTGCAAAAATTACAATTGTAAATATGATGAATGGTATTACTTAGACGTACCTTAAGATTAAACTTTTCGAATAATCCAAAGTATGGCAAAACGATTGCGTTCATAGCCGTATTATTCCCACCTGAGGCCACTGGATTTGTTATTATTGCACTTACGTTTAAGTTAAAAGCCACTTCTATAATAAATGAAGATGGCACATAACGAAAATCACAAATATACAACGGGTTTTTTTAGATTACTAACATACAGAAAATATAAACTTTCATATAAAGAGTTTTTTAATTTCTTACTTAACTAAAAACATAAATGACATAAACTTGGCAAAAGAACAGATTTCGTATTATTTAAGTTGAAGTACTCAAGATTATTTAGACGTTTTGTATTGCTTACATTCCATTATTCCTGGACCGTATAATGCCTTGTGTGATGACCGCGTAGAGGTTTTAAATTGAATTTTTGCTTCAAGCATTTTACTCGCTAGCACAATTAATCTGTGTTGGTTTTATTTTTTGTTATTTACAGCTGCATGACTCTAATGTTAATTAACAAAAATTTTTACTAAAACTTCCGGCAACAAAATTAATTAATCAAACAAAAAGTTAACTAAAGCCTAATTATAAATTATTTTACAAAAACATAATTATCTTTTCTGAGAGATATCAAAAGGCTGTAACGGATACTGTACCAAATATCAGAACTTAAATAAAACCCGACAAAAACTTATACATTAGTTCGTAAGGAAATTGAATTTTAATGATAATTTTTGTTTTCAGTTACATACTACATCGTACGTCATTTCATATTCAGAACCTGTAAAAAATAAATCACATTTAAAGCGACGAATTTATTGCGGTTTTTAACTGCTACTCGTGAAAAATTTACGAGTTGTTGCCAACTTCCCTTTAAGGGAAAAAATTATAATTTTTAAACCCCTCTTACTAAGAAGGTCCGGTTTTACGGTAACAATGTGAAATTACACTTTTCCATTTTATTTGTTAATGCTCTACAAGAGTTTGTTATCCAATTAATTCAACTGTCTAGTAGTAGTGATATTGTGAAATGCAATTGCACTTTGTTAATTATGAGTCAGTTGTGGCGTCTGGAGAGAGTGAGGTATAATTAGTATTTTAATATGCAGAGAAGATTCTATATATAGATTTGAAGCTCTTTTAATTTATCTAGTTAATTACCTAGCGGAATGACAATTGTTCAGAATTTAGATGAAGTGCGGCAATATATGCAATTAACGCATTGGTAAATGTTATTTCCAAACTAATTTATAAATTGTTCTGCTTAGATATTCGTTTAACTTACTCTAGCTTTGGGAGTATAATCGTGCCTCGGGTTTAGGATTTTTATTGAAAATTAAATATTACAGTTTTTAATGATCCTAAATTTATGATGCTTTAGTTATGTACCTTTAGCTGGGTATTGGAAGATCCGGTTTCCAAATTGGTTTTTATAGATCGAGCTTACCCATTTAGTATTCCTGTAGCTTTATCCGCCGCTTTTTAACATGTACCTAACTTTTCTGGGCCTGTAATTAGGAACAGAATTGAATCAAGTAAAGATTGAGTAAATTAAAAGTTCGCACATAATTAATGATTATGCATGAAATTTGCGAATTTTCCGCGTGTCATTCTTGGTAACTCAGGATACTTTTCATTACATTTTCTGTAAGTTCTTCCGATAATCTTTTGAATCTCACCACAAATAACAAACAAATCCAGAATAACTTCGCCACTATATAACATTTTTTTAATAATAGACTCGATTAGTGTGACGTCTGGGACGTTTGGGAAATGTAAAATGTTAGATTCATATTTTGACGTCAAGAAATTGACCCTTATCGCCATGTTGTTTAGGTTTATAAAAAAAGGTCTAAATTTGCGTCATATTCGTTACGTTATTAACGAAATAAGTGGCGGAGGGTCTTGAAATGTTAACCACGAAGCTTCTATTTGTGTGTTATAAAAAATTTCAACGTAAAAAGACCCACAGTTGCTTTTATTTCGAATTGGCGACGAGGATGCAAACCACGAAAACTTAACTTAGTTACGCTATACGTCGGCTTGTTATGATTTTGTGATGCTTTCCGGACTACATAACCTCCAATATTACTTATTCTTAACGCGCTCTCGTTATTCCTTTATTCATTACCATATATCCTAAGTCTTTGCCTTTTATTAATGTTCGCTTTATTGTTTATTGTAGTATACTAACTAATTAGGTTAAGTACCCTAAATTCGGGTGACTTGGGACATTTTTTCACTTTTCAAGTTGATTATCTTGAAATTTATTCAGGCTGAATGTCTGAAATAAGCGTGAAATTTTGAGTCATAGTTAATAGAGTAAGTTTCGGATATTTTGTAACCTCTCATCAGAAGTATTAGCAGAATTTCTGACACAATTATTTTACAACTGTCACATTAACATTCAGGTTACTAAGGAAACAATACATACGCTTGTGGCTCGGCTTATGGTCATCTTTTAAGCAATTTTGAGATAAAATAAAATGTGTATTGTTGATCGCACAAAAAATAACATAAGCATTTCGAACAGTAAGGAGTTTACCGATCTCCTCCAGTCGCCAAACATTGTCGTCAATCGGTAAACTATCCTTACTGTTCTTAATACTTAATATACTATAACTTTGTTTACCCAAGTTGATTTTTTATCAATTGAAATTAGGAAAGATAAAGAATGGAAGAGCAATATGTTCTTTTTGCACAGTACATTCCATGTTTATTATCATAATACAAGCACTTACTACGTATTAAAATTATATTGGTTTACATGAAACACATGCTGATATTGTTAAGTCATAGGAATAGCAGAATTTTGGGAAAATATTTATGCATATTTTTAAATGTTCCTTATTTGTTTAAAATACATATTCTATTCTAATGTATGAATGCATTTTTGTAGTCCTTGACTTCCTTAATTAAAGGGTAATTAAAATTAGATAATGTTTCACAGACCTGAAACATTTTAGATGCATAAGGTATGAGTGATGCTGGAATGCAATTTAATATGTCATATTTTCATTCTTCCAATTGCTCGTTCGACATGAATTCTAGCTTTTGCTATGGCAGTGGTTTGTTGTATATCTAATTCACTAATTAAAGCAATTGTTGCATTTGGGACAACCCTTATTAAACCCTTTAAAGTATTTCGATGTGTGTGATTGCTATAAGTTTGCTTTTGCTTGTTCAGTTGGTGTGGAATTGCTGTTTGTATTTCGGTACAATCAGTAATCATTCTGCAGTTTGTAAAATAGCAAATGCGGACAGTAAACAGGTTTTATTTTTTGTCCTAGATGGAATATTATGTGTGACTAATTTTTCAAATACCTAATGCACTATGTATCAGATTAAGCCACGTATAAATGATATTAGTTACAGTACCTGCACTGCAATTTTGTCCACTGTCCATCCATTTTAGTAATTGATCATGGCTTTATTTAGATAATTGAACACCACTTTAAAAATGTCACCACTGGAAAACCCAGTGTACCGAATGGCCAACTAAGAACGGCCGTCGGCCATATCTCAGGAATGGATTATAGCACAGGTTCGGGAAAAAAAATGTTATTACAAAAGTGGCCTCGAGAAACGCCTGGAAATTATTTTCAGAATTGTAGGTCCACCTCTAGAGGGCGTATTTGAAAGTTAAAATTTTAAAAGCAAAATTTTTCAAAATTTACTCAATTAAGGGGCATATTAAATATTATAACCAGATTCCTCGACAAATTCTGCATATTTTTTATTTGACAAGTTTTAGACTATCTCTTCAAATAAGGGGTGGAGGAAAGTGGGAACCTTGTTACGAAACAACGCCTTTAATTCAGGTTCTGCTTGACCGATTTTAATAAACTTGATGTTGTTTGAAAGAGCTCTTGTTAAACAATAGAAAATTTGTAAATTTGAAGCAATCTGATTAATAACATAAATACTAGAGGGCGCTGTTTAATATTTTTTCAATATTGTGTTTTCTCTTTACAATTTTAAATGGAAGCATAAAAATTCAAGTAGGTCTTTAAAAAGTAGACTAAATTAGTAATAAAACAGTGAAAACTGCAAGTCGATATCTTTTTCTTATCCTGAGATATCGTAAGAAACAGGTAAATGGCGGGAATTGTCCTTCCAACGTCTAGTAGGCTAGTTCGCGTTAACGGAAATTATTAAATTTAGCCTGGATGAAAAGATCTTACATTGGTCTGCAGTAATTTAAACTGTTATCATACTAATGTTATGCTTGCCGTTAGATTACCTAAATGTAATGCTGTCGCTACTAACAATGAGAACAAATTATAAAATAATAATGTGATAAATCTAACATTTTTTTAATTATATAAGACTGTTATATTTATTTTCAAGCGATGTGTTAGTAAATCAAAAGCATAATATATCAATGAAAACCGATATTTGCCCAGCAACGACAAATACAGTTTAAAATATTAATTACGATTTATGATGACAACAAAATTAGTAAAGAGGCCATATATAAAATAAATTACTGTTGAAAACAACAAGCTATGATTTTCACGCATATGTCAAAATTATTCATCACTTATAATTTTATAATTTGTTCTCATTGTTAGTAGCGACAGTTACAAGCATAGTAATCTAGCGACTTTCCATAACATTAGTATGATAACAGTTTAAATTACTGCAGACCAATGTAAGATCTTTTCATCCAGGCTAAATTTAATAATTTCCGTTAACGCAAACTAGCCTACTAGACGTTGGAAGAACAATTCCCGCCATTTACCTGTTTCTTACGTTATCTCAGGATAGGAAAAAGATATCGACTTGCAGTTTTCACTGTTTTATTACTATTTTAGTCTACTTTTTAAAGACCTACCTAAATTTATATACTTCCATTTACAATTGTAAAGAGAAAACACAATATTAAAAAAATATTAAACAGCGCCCTCCAGCATTTATGTTATTAATCAGATTGCTTCAAATTTACAAAGTTTCTGTTGTTTAACAAAAGCTCTTTCAATCAACATCAAGTTTATTAAAATCGGTGAAGCAGAACCTGAATTAAAGGCGTTTTTTCGTAACAAGGTTCCCACTCTCCCCCACCCCTTATTTGAAGAGATAGACTAAAACTTGTCAAATAAAAAATACGCAGAATTTGTCGAGGAAGCTGAGTATAATATTTAATATGCCCCTTAATTGGGTAAATTTTGAAAAATTTTGCTTTTTAAAATTTTAACTGTCAAATACGCCCTCTAGCGGTGGATATACAATTCTGAAAATAATTTCCAGGCGTTTCTCTCGGCCACTTTTGTTATAAACATTTTTTTCCCGAACCTGTGCTATAATCCATTCCTGAGATATGGCCGACGGCCGTTCTTAGTTGGCCACCCGGTACATCTATATAAGAGAATCGTTATTCAATAACTTTTCATTTATGAAAAATAAACAGCTTCTAGTTTTTTTGCAATGTGTTAACAGTATCGTATAAATGAAGGTTTTCAGCTTCAATTAACATTGAGGACGTTGATGGTTGATTTAATTCAATTGTAGACTTTTGGCTAGCAGTGGTTTCATTTTCTTTACTAAAAACAAATATACAATAAATAAATGAATTATTATAATAAATAAATGAGTTCTATATTTCCACTATATTATTTACGTAGGCAACTTTAGACGTTTTCGTACTACAGCAGTTGGAGATGTAAAAACTGTATTAATATTACGTTGGAATAACGTTGGCAGGTTTCAAGCTAAAGAAAACGTATTTGGTGTCGCATCAGCCCTCCTGATAACAAGCAACTTAAGAAAATTATCTAGTTTTTGGAAATAATTACTCACTTTATTAGCTTCAACCATTTCTCCTCCAGTACAGAATCCTTGGGGAAGGAGAACAGCATACATCCACTGTTATATCGGTGGTTACAATCAGATACGAAACACAAACCCATTGCAGGCAATAAAAAGGGTGTGTAAAATTAGTATAAAGAACGGTGAGGTGTGGAAAGTGAAATTGAACACTGCGGTATAAGAATGGTTTAATTGACCAAATTATCTACTTAATAGGATTAGCAATAAGTAAAACTTAAGGGTAAATAGGTAAGGTTAATTAGAGCTGGGACGATTGCAGGTAAAAAGTAATCGATTACAGTAGTCGATTACATTTGCTGTAATCAGTAATCGCGGGCGATTACTTTTTTAGAGAGTAATCAGTAATCGGTAATCGATTACCGCACTCCTAAAAGAGCACGATTATTTCGTGTAATCGCGATTACTTTGTGTAAATCACGTTTGCTTTGTGTAAGCGTATTTTGAATTTTCTATTTATGTTGGATACTATAATATACTTGATATCAAACAATAGATTTGTTCCAGATGAACCCCGAATGTTACTCCTGCGTAATACGAAAAAAATAAACTTTTAAACTAGGTAGCTACGTTTCTATGAAAAATTGTAGTTACTTTTTTCTATTGCGCATGCGTAACAATCCGGAATTTATATGGAACAAACCTCGTATCACCACATCAGACTATATCAAATTATTCATATTTTCCAAAATTTAAAATTTCCTACTATCTGCCATTCTGCCAACTGCGAAGCTTTCAGTGGACTGACCTATGATTCCTACCCAAACAAGTTACAATTTGGACTCTTTCGCATGACATGCACTACCTGTCAAATTTTTACTCCTATTGTCGTAGATAAATTAGCTGTAAAATTGTATTTTAAAACTATACTATAATATAAATGTATAAATGATCAGATCAGATCATGACTATACAAGTTACTCTTCAAAAAACTCAGAAATTGGTACGTAGTGCAGTGCGCATAGTGAATGCACAAATTACAAAACGAGATAAGACAGGTGGGGGTGGGGGTTCTTTTAGTTGCTCTAGTAGCGTCAGTGTTAGACAGAGAAAGTATTCGGAAAAAATAAATGCAAACTACGTTAAATACTGTTTGTAGAGCACGAATTTCGTGCGCATCTCGTGGGCGTTGTTTTTGAGTGGTTATGACTCGCTTTGTAATCTGTCTGTAATATGTTGAAGAAACTAAATTGTTATATGAAGAAAGTTTATCTCAAAGGTCACGGATATGACATCAGACTTAGCGCAAGTAACCTGGTGAATTAGATGAAAACATACCATTCCGAAGTACCCAATAAAGTAATCGATTTTGTAACCGGTATTGCGATTACAAACGTAATATGTAATCGATTACAAGTTTGAAGAGTAATCAGTAATCGATTACTGTTGATAACTGTTTACCTGTAATCATCCCAGCTCTGAGTTTAATATACAATTACTGCAAACTGCTAGGTACAAATACAAAACTAAACTAAGGATCAAACGTTAGGATAATATAAATAAATATACTATAAACTACTATTAATAAGTTAGTATACTGCAATAAACAATGAAACGAACATTAATAAAAGGCAAAGACTGAATACAGTAAATACGGTAATATAACGAGAGCGATTTGGGAATAAGTAATATTGGAGGTTGTGTAGTCCGAAAAGCATCGCAAATCATAACAAAGCGACGTATGGCGTAACTAAGTTGACTTTTCGTGGTTTGCATCCTCATCGTGAATTCGAAATATAAACAATTGTGGGTCCTTTTACATTGAAGTTTTCTTGTAATACACAAATAGAAGCTTCGTAGTTAACATTTCAAGACCCCTGGCCCCTTACTTCGTTATAATAATATAACGAATATGAGGTAAATTTAGATCTTTTTTTTTCTAAATCTCAACAACTAGACATCAAAATATGAGTTGTCCAAAATTTTAAATCTCCCAGACAATTTTGACGTCATCACTAATATTATTTTTTATGCACATGACAGAAATAACTTAACATGCCAAAGCAACACACTGGATTGAATTATTTGATTTCAATTTCTTTTGATAAAATTCCAAGAAACACTGATATCAGGTTTTTAACTTTATCAAGTCATTTATTTATAAAAACGAAAAACGGTAGGTATTGATAAAAACAAAATGACCATTTGTGCAAAAAATTTTGTGTTAATTAAACATCATTCATTCAGTAGTTATAATGAGTAAAAGTTTTAAATTTGAGAATAAAATCTTACAATGAATATGTCAAGATTTGAAGGAAGTCTAAATAGCTATCTCGCATACCTCCCTTCCGCAAGATTCATACATAGTCTCTGACATGCCCTTTGTTTTTTAAAACTCCTTATCTTTCTTTCCTTTATCATAGATTCTACTACATTCAGCCAAGTTTTACGCGGCCTACCAGGGGTTTTAACCTCACCCAATATTTGTTTCGTTAATCTTGCGTTGTTCATTCTCTCAATGTGACCAAACCAACGTAATGTACAACTTTTATATCTATCCATCATCGTCTTTTCCTCACCACACTCCCATTATGCATTCATTTTTATCTTGTCCCTTCGTTTTACCACATGCGCTTCTCAGAATCTCATACCCACGGCATTTATTTTTCTTTCGTGCTTTTTTGACACACCCATGTCTCACTTCCATACAGTACTGACGGGACGAACACGTCATTATAGATTGCTCGTTTCGCAGCTAGGCTCATGCTTTCATTTCTTATTATCGTCCACATACTTCCAATCTCGCCCCCTATTGTACCATCTGCAGTAAACATTCTACCCAAATATACCAGCTCGTCCATTTGGTCCAAATTTCATCTTGCAGAGTAAATACTCTACTCTCCTTTCCACCTTCCCGATTGAACACCACAATCTTAGTTTTGTTCACGTTTACCTTTAGGCCATGCTCTCACGGACTGTATCAAACTTCCTCAGAGCGGTTTGCAGTTCATCCGCACTGTCACTTAATAAGACTGTGTCATCTGCATACACCAGAAGTCTATATTTACGTCACCAACCATTACACCATTTGTATCGTTACATGCTTGTCTAAGACATTTATCCATGTATACATTGAACAACCACGGTGACATCACACAGCCTTGTCGCACTCCTTGCTCAATATTAAAGTATTCACCACACCTCCTCTCACCCTAACACATGCCCGACTACCGTTGTATACTGCCCTTATTCCATTTATTAGACCATTTACGCCATATTCATTTAATGTATTCTTCCAAATACTTTACCAGGTACGCTGAGCAAGCTTATTCCTTCTGTAGTTCTTACAATCACTCTTGTTCCCCTTACTCTTATACAATGGTAAATGATCGCGCTTTTCCAATCACTCGGCACTTTTCCACACATAAGGCATACATTGAATAATTCACCAATCTTCGTATAAGCTTTGCACCACCATACTTGAGCATTTCACCAGTGATTTCATCTACCCTGCTCCCTTGCCGTTTTTCAACCTTCCTACCGTTTTCTACCTCATTTATTCCAATATCCTTCTCAGTTTCATTCATCATTTCTTCTATATTCTCCTTATTTAACCCTTCAGTCTGTACAGCTTTCCGAAATATTCTTGCCAGCATTTCCTCACTTCACAATCGTCCCATACTATTTCGTTTCTATCATTTCACTCCTGCAGCGTTCTGTTTTGGGCCACGTTTTGTATTTTTGACCCATTTCCAGAAGAGTTTTTGTTTCCTCAAAATCATTCTGCATTTTCTCTCCTTCCACAGCCATCACTTCCTCTTTACTTATTCTCACTGCCTCCTTCGCTTCTTTGTTTCTTAATCTGTACACCTCATACAATCGTTCTTCTCAGTCTCATTTTTGCAGCAATCATTGCCATGTACGCATCTTTTTCTTACTTACTGCCTTTTTACCGACTCATTCCACCAAGCAGATTTTTTCTGTCTACCTACAGTCACTCTTCCACATATTCGCATGGCACAATTGACAACAGAGTTTTTCAAGCTTATCCATGCACTTTCTACGTCAGTGTCTTTTATTTGTTCGTTCCACACTGTTTCAGTCACATTCAACTCTTTATTCACAGCATCTGCGTATTTCATTCTCGCACCATTATCCACTAGTTTGTCAACCCTAGTTCGGGACGTTCGCACTACGTTTGCTTTCCTCTCGATACAACGAAAAAGTGGTCCGATCCACACTCCGCTCCGCGCATTACTTTTGTATCTTTCACCAGCTTTCTAAGCCGTTCATCATACACTATCAAGTCTATCATACTTTTAGATTCATCTCTTTGCCATGTATACATGTGCACATTTTTATGTTTAAGCCACTTATTGGATACAAACAGGCTTCTCTCCACAGCAGGTGTTCACCGTTCTCATTGACTCTTTGGTCTCCGGACATTCTTTGAACGCGTTCAGTATGTTCTTTCTGTACACCCACCCATCCGTTCATATCCCCCACTATAATCACTCTTTCGTTTGGCTTACATACGTTCAACACGTTTTCTACTTAATTCCAGAAGTTCTCACGCTCCTGGTTTCTTTCTCCATTCACCGGTGCATAGCATGCAATAAGAAAAATTTTTCGAAACTCCACTATCATTCTAACCCATATTACACGTGGAGATACCAATTCGTACTGTTTAACACATATTTTCGCTATTTCAGTAACGATCACCCCAACTCCTTTTGCGCCATGCACTTCCGTCTCAACTCCTGACCATAGCGCCAGGCTGTCATCCTCTATCTCCACAGCATCATTTCCTTTGCGCTTTGTCTCGATACACACAGAATATCAAGGTGTCTTTCGTACATTACATTCGCAATTTCAAATTCTTTACCATGCATACCTCTAACATTCCACGTACCGACTCGCCATTCATTCCTTGCACAGTCGTCAGCAACGGGGTCCTGTCTGTTTCGACCTTGACCGCCCCTTGTACCCAGGTCGATCCGAGGCAGTTGTATTGTTTTCTTAGTATACCATAGCGAGCAGACCGGTTACTGGCCAAATCGTGCCCCGGACGATGTAGCATTCCCTACTAACGGTATCGTCCTACTACTCGGACAGTTATGTCTACTGTCACCGACATAATAGATAGATATAAATAATAGATCGTATACTTACTGTATGAATCTCAAAATGTACATATACATGTACATTTTTTCGTTCTTACCTACCCTTCAATTCACACCACGCGTATAATAAATAATTTCAACAAAGAAGACTACCAAACTGATATTCGAATTTTGGTGGATTGCCACAAAATGTTGAATTCGTCAAGTTATCACTTCCCTTATTACTTTACTACTTTCTTGGCTGTAATTTTTAGTAAACACTTCATTTTCAGTCTGGTTTTATTTTTTGTCCTAGATGGAATATTATGTGTGACTAATTTTCAAACACCTAATGCACAATGTATCAGATTAAGCCACGTATAAATGATATTAGTTACAGTACCTGCAGCAATTTTGTCCACTGTCCATCCATTTTAGTAATTGATCATGGCTTTATTTAGATAATTTAACACAAATTAAAAATGTCACCCTGGAAAACCCAGTGTACATCTATATAAGAGAATCGTTATTCAGTAACTTTTCATTTATGAAAATACACATTCTAGTTTTTTTCCAATGTGTTAACAGCATCTTATAAATGAAGGTTTTCAGCTTCAGTTAACATTGAGGACGTTAATGGTTGATTCAATTCAATAGTAGACTTATGGCTAACAGTAGTTTCATTTTCTTTACTAAAACAAATATACAATAAATAAATGAATTCCATATTTCCACTATATTATTTACTAGGTATCTTTGGACGTTTTCGTACTACAGCAGTTGGAGATGTAAAACTGTATTAATATTATGTTGTAATTACGTTGGCAGGTTTAAAACTAAAAAAACGTATTTAGTGTCGCATCAGCCTCCTGATAACAAGCAACTTAAGAAAATTATCTAGTTTTGGAAATAATTACTCACCTTATTAGCTTCAACCATTTCTCCTCCAGTACAGAATCCTTGGAGAAGGAGAACAGCATACATCCACTGTTATATCGGTGGTTACAATCAGGTACAAAACACAAACCATTGCAGGCAATAAAAGGATGTGTAAAATTAGTATAAAGAACGGTGAGGTGGGAAAGTGAAATTGAACACTGCGGTATAAGAATGATTTAAATCAATAAATTATCTACTTAATAGGATTAGCAATAGGTAAAACTTAAGGGTAAATAGGTAAATTTAATTAGAGCTGGGACGATTACAGGTAAAAGTAATCGATTACAGTAGTGGATTACAATTGCTGTAATCAGTAATCGCGGAGATTACTTTTTAGAGAGTAATCAGTAATCGGTAATCGATTACAATTTACGTGTAATTGTAACCGTTTTCGAATTTGTAGTTATGATTACCGCACTCCTAAAAAGCACGATTTTTCGTGCAATCACGATTACTTGTGTAAATCACATTTTCTTTGTGTAAGCGTATTTTGAATTTTCTATTTATGTTGGACACTATAATATACTTGATATCACACAATAGGTTTGTTCCAGATGAACCCGAATTTTACTCATGCGTAATACGAAAAACAACTTTTAAACTAGGTAGCTACGGTTCTATGAAAAATTGTAGGTACTTTTTCTATTGCGCATGCGTAACAATCCGGAATTTATATGGAACAAACCTCGTATCACCACATCAGACTATATCAAATTATTCATATTTTCCAAAATTTAAAATTTCCTACTATCTGCCATTCTGCCAACTGCGAATCTTTCAGTGGACTAACCCATGATTCCTACCCAAACAAGTTACAATTTGGACTCTTTCGCATGACATGCACTACCTGTCACATTTTTACTCCTACTGCCGTAGATAAATTAGCTGTAAAATTGTATTTTAAAACTATGCTATAATATAAATGTATAATGATCAATCAGACCATGACCATACAAGTTTATCTTTAAAAAACTCAGCAATTGGTACGTAGTGCAGCGCATGGTGAATGTACAAATTACAGAACGAGATAAGACAGGGGTTGGAGTTCTGTTAGTTGCGCTAGTAGGGTCAGTGTTAGACAGAGAAAGTATTCGGAAAAATAAATGCAAACTACGTTAAATACTGCTCGTAGAGTACGAATTTCGTGCGCATCTCGTGGGCGTTGTTTCTGAGTGGTCACGACTCGTTCTGTAATCTGTCTGTAATATGTTAAAGAAGCTAAATTGTTATATGAAGAAAGTTTATCTCAAAGGTCACGGATAGGACATCAGACTTAGCGCAAGTAACCTGGTGTGACTTAGAATTAGATGAAAACATAACATTCCCCAAGTACTCAATAAAGTCATCGTTTTTGTAACCGGTATTGCAATTACGAACGTAATATATAATCGATTACAAGTTTGAAGAGTAATCAGTAATTGGTAATCGATTACTGTTGATGACTGTTTACCTGTAATCATCCCAGCTCTGAGGTTAATATACAATTACTGCAAACTGCTAGGTACAAATACAAAATTGAACTAAGGATCAAACGTTAGGATAATATAAATAAATGTACTATAAACTACTATTAATAAGTTAGTATACTGCAATAAACAATGAAACGTACATTAATAAAAGGCAAAGACTTAATACGGTAAATACGGTAATATAACAAGAGCGATTTGAGAATAAGTAATATTGGAGGTTGTGTAGTCCGAAAGCATCGCAAATCATAACAAAACGACGTATGGTGTAACTAAGTTGACTTTTCGTGGTTTGCATCCTCATCGTGAATTCGAAATAAAACAATTGTGGGTCCTTTTACATTGAAGTTTTTTATAATACACAAATAGAAGCTTCGTAGTTAACATTTCAAGACCCTGGTTACTTCGTTATAATAATGTAACGAATATGACGTAAATTTAGATCTTTTTTCTAAATCTCAACAACTAGACATCAAATATGAGTTGTCCAAAATCTTAAATCTCCCAGACAATTTTGACGTTATCACTAATATTATTTTATATGCACATGGCAGAAATAACATGTCAAAGCAACACACTGGATTGAATTATTTGATTTCAATTTCTTTTGATAAAATTCAAGAAACACTGATATCAGGTTTTCAACTTTATCAAGTCATTTCTTTATAAAAACGAAAAACGGTACGTATTGATAAAACAAAATGACCATTTGTGCAAAAATTTTGTGTTAATTAAACATCATTCATTCAGTAGTTATAATGAGTAAAAGTTTTAAATTTGAGAATAAAATCTTACAATGAATATGTCAAGATTTGAAGGAAGTCTAAATAGGCCCTACCAGTCAATGCTCTTTCGAACACCACTGATCCAAGAATTCTTACGGCAATTATTCCACACTAGACATTAATTTTTTACCTCCATTGGTGCTGCACCTCGCTTAGTCAATGAGGATTGTCTCTCGACCAGTGATGCACATTATGCAAATTTACTTTTCCGTCATAACTAAAAGTGGCTTCGTCTATCCAATCGAGATAAAAGTTGAAGATGCTTTTGTGTCATCTAATAGCCAGTTACAGAAGTTCAACCTTCTATCAAAATTTTGAGATATCAAAACTTGATGAAGGACAATGTGATATGGTTCGAATCTAAAAAGGTAG
The DNA here is from genome assembly GCA_036346205.1 of Vesta saturnalis. NCBI lineage: Eukaryota > Metazoa > Arthropoda > Insecta > Coleoptera > Lampyridae > Vesta > Vesta saturnalis. Next base: position 1,669,318 of record JARFJB010001721.1, read on the forward strand.
GAATATTATGCGTTGGAATGCAGGAATAGTATACGTAGGAATGAAGGACTAAAAATATAAATATAAATTAAATTAAACATGTCTGGAAATGAAATTTAGAAATTTTACAAATAATATTTTCAAGAAACCTACTTACTTGTGCTTTTTTAACACATTTTGAACGCTTCCATGTGATATCCCTAAATTTTGTGATACTGTCCTAATACTTAAATGCGGATTAGTTTCAATATATGCCAAAATATTTATGGAGTTTCCCTCGGTACAACCTCGACCTTGTCTATTATACCTAGGGCGATGGATGCTATCGGTAGTACGTAAACGTTGTACTAATCGAACAGAGACTCGACGCTCGTATCTCCGTCTGTTCACATATCGCACATGATCAATTCGTGCTGCAACAGTTGCATTTTGCGTGCATTCAAAATACGCGGCAAGCATATCAAATGCTTCTTCATTGGAGATTGGCATTTTTTTTTATAATACAACCGAAATACACTTAGTGTCACTTTGTTATCAAGTTTACGGCTTTAACATAATGGCGAAAAATCATTCATTCTCTTTGCATCTCTTACTTATTAATTTTAAGCAGACGATTTGTTTATACCTCAAATTTCTGTTATATTACCACAATTTTGCCTATATCTTTGGTTTTATAAGGGATATTGGCAATTTTTTTTAAATACTCATTCATTTTCCTTCCAATAGTAGTGAAAAAAGCATTTGGTACCATTTGAATTCTTTTAGAAAAGTCGGACGTTTTGCTCCCTCGATTGGTAGACGGAGATAAGAAATTGTTGTGGTATTGCGTTTGTTTGGTAATGTCAATTATTCCCTTAACATCGAAACTAATCTTGACAAGGTCAGGCAACCCGTTTCGAAGTTACACGATTTTTTCCAGTAACACGTTATAAGGTTCCCCCTCCCTTTATTTTGACAGAAATCGTAAAAACTCATTAAACAGAGCTTTTCATATTGTTCAATAGTTTACAATGGATATATTTTTTTAAATACATTACTAAAGAAAATTGCCCTAAAAATGGGAATTTCAATTTGAAATCAGTGAAACGCCATCTGACGGCAATGGTAGGAACGTCTAGTATGCAGGCCACCTTTCATACAGCACGTCTGTGATGGTTGCGGGCGAATCCTTCTTGGTCTCTTTAGGGAAATTCGTTCTTACACTGTAAACACAAACTGGTGCGACCGGTAATTACGATTCAAAACATCAAATTTTGTGTTCAATTGTTATGCGTATATAAATTGAGTCCAGGGAATTCAATTTGATTATCTTAATATACAAGTAAGTAATTCTTGGTTATTTTAGACTTTTAACATTTGTTGCCTGGAGTGAATTATTAGAAAGGAATTGTCGTTTTTCTAATTAATACTTAGTTAATATAGCAAGTATTCAGGATGAATATAAATAGATCAAAGTCTTTAGCCGATATTATGATGGAGCAGCAATTCTTTTATCAACAGGTTATGACCGCAAATGGCCTTGGACTCTTATGCGTTTTATTGAATGCAAATTGAAAAGAAGATTTAGCAATAATTGTTTTTAATAGAAAAGGGTAATTGATGACGGTTAAAATATAGGGTTTGAAAATAGTTATTTCGAATACGAAATGTTTATTTTTCTATTGTCAAAGGGAATTTAATTTATATACAATCGCAGATGTGGTTTTGCTGAAAGCAAATCATTCAAATCGGGTTTTAAATTAATATTTTGATTTAAAAGAAACAGGACAATTCTGATAATACGTCGGATGGTGCAGGTATAAGGTTTTAATTGGATTTAACAAAGGGATTACAATTTGAATATTTACTTTAATACGTTAGTGTATACGTATTTAGTCTATATGATCAAACGTAATCCTTTTACTTTGAAACAAGCAAGTTTCTATTTTCAAAGGGAATGCAATTTATTTAAATATGCGGAATAATTTTCGGGAATGTAGTCTTTTTGGTAGCACAGGAAAACGGTTATACAGGGTGGCGTGATACTCGTAGCTACCTCCGAGCAGAGGCGTTACCTCTGGGCCTACAAAGGGCATTAACCACTCTAGATATTTAAAGCAAAAATCGGCCAGCCTTAAAAACGTAGAAGAGCCAATGTAATTTAATTTATTAGATTTTAATCTGGTATTTTAGAGGAAACAAACTTCGGTCGATCACCATTAGACGGGCTTTAAGCTTCGTTATCTAGAACGGAATGATCTCGTAACGTATTTACACTCCTGCCGATATAACTCAGCTAAAACGGTAAATTCGGTACTTGTTGTTTGTCTCTCTTTCACTTTAGGTTAATTTGTAAATGGTTTAATAATTTCGGAAATGACAGGAGTTGACAGGTATTTCAACTATCAATATTTTTAAGTTGACAGGTATTTCAACTATCAATATTTTTAAAATAATGTTTCGAAGTAATGAAATACGGTTTAATAATATTCAATTTAATATTTGCAAGAAACGCTTGAAGAGCAATGATCGGATTTTCTCGAGTTAAGCGAAAAAACTCATGAGTGGAGTACAATAATGTAAAACTGCAGAGAAGTGCAGAAATGCAGAGGAGTGCCAAAGTATATCAAAATTCCGCTTTTATACTTCGCGGCGAAGTAAGGCTTAATTAAAATTAGACGCGGTGTTCTTTTGCACACGTCGATGGGGCGAATTGATGCGCACGCAAAAGTAACGTATCTGGGTGCTGAAACTAAATAAATTTTTGCTTGAATTATCTACATAATTTAAAATAATAAAAATTTATTTTCATTACCAATTATTTAGGGTCGTTACATAGGGCTGTTATATTTGTGTTACATACATAGTAGTATTTTTAAAGGCGCTCAAACTATTTAATATATTTCTAAATTGATGCTGAGGTGTTAAGTGTTTCTATTAATGTACTAACGTACCTCGTACCGCATTACCTGTGTGCTAGTTTTAAAATCGTAGCATTCTTTGTCTATTTAAAGGTAAAGTTGTAAGTTTGGTAAAGCTTAATGTAATGTAAATAAATGAAATAAATAAAAGAATCTTCTAAATAAAGTACTAATTTTTTTGGGTTTTTTAATGGTGTATTTTAAATTATACAATCTAAACGTTTCAATAACACTTACAGTTATCTTCGTCAGTAGTAATATCTATTAAATTTGTTAAAGATGTTGAAAACAATTTTGTCAAAGTTGTTAGTGTTATCGAAACGTTTAGATTGTATAATTTAAAATACACTATTAAACAACCAAAAAAAGATAAGTATTTTATTATGTATGATAATGGTGAAAGTTTACATTTTCATAATAGAATCTTCCATTTAAAATAGTTCATTGCAGTCAATGTCGTTGCCTTCATCTAAACGCATAATTAATGTGTGAATAATTCCATTCCAAAAAGGTTTTGTAAAGGTGACGTGAATACATTTGGTGTAATTTTGCATTTGTACTAAAATAGCATTAAAGCATTTTCTACTATATATTGCCAAATTCGAAATCCGGACCAGTAAATAAATGCAAAATACCAAAATTGTTGCAGCCGACCCTAAGCCACCTGCTGATAAGCATATTGTAAAATGTTGTAATGAATGTATTGAGTAAACTATACCACCCAGGTACAAAACCATATAGCTTGGATCAAGGTACCATATATTTGTGGTCGGTATTTAGCATTAATATGGAAGTTTTTTATTCTTTATAAGCTTTTATTATTTTATTGAATGTATTGAGCTATGAGTAAACGTTGTTTACAGAATTGTGTGAAATGTTTATTGTCCAGTTATTTTTTTATCCCTTCTAACATTGTTTACTGAGGTAGCAACTTCCAGTTCATAAGTCACCAAAATAGTACTTCTGGAACATTACCGATAAATTACAGCTGAGTGCTGCCTATTTGACTTAATTTTTACCATAATTTGGTGTTTCATATTGTTGAACAATAATCAAAAACCGCACGGTTTATGTTTGAACAATCCCATTAAAGTCCTAAATTCGCTGGGCTCGAATTTCAGCGTCCCTTTGTCGCGTCTTCGAATATTTTAATGTCATTAAGTATATTCAAAATTAACATCGAAGCATCATAGTAAGTTATAACAATATTTTCAGCACTTATCCAATACACGCAACAAAAGAGTCAATTTAATATTTCTAACTTATAAATTATGAAACGCAGTCAGTATATAAATTACACAAACACATTTTTATTTGTTTTAGTCGTGCAACATTATGAATTAATTTTCAGTCAAACATTAACCACACCAATCTCCAAAATGTTCTAATTTCGTTATTTTCTTGTAGCTGCATTCTGATTATTACCATTGCTTCTGATACCTTTCAATTCATTTATTTTCGTACTAAAAGCTGTACAAAATCAATAATATATTAACGAGCAAATACGGTTTTTTTTTTGTATCAACCTTCCTCTCTTGATTTCTGTTGACTTAGAACGTACGTTTTAATTAAATTGATGGCTACACGAGTTTATAACTAATATCAATTCATTAAGTTTAATTTAATTTGAGAAGATGACGTACAGATTTTAATTTGATGCTACAATTATTTGAATGCTTCAAAGATATCAGTCAGAGTAGACAGTCTGTAAAATCTCTATTTGTTACACTATTGTTTGGTATGAAATACATCTGAAGGCGAATGAACAGTTTTTTACTTGTTTGTTTAGATGTTAACTACACTCTTATCTAATACAGTGACCATAGATCCATTAGGGAATAAATTTTATAATGATTTCTGATTAGGAATATAATAGTAAATATACATTTCAATATTAATCGATTTTACTAAAAATAAAAGAGGAACCACCAAAATTTTATTCTGCTTATTATCGACTATAGGGAAGTACACTCGTGGTATGTTTTAAAATGCAGTATTTATTGAACAATGCATACGGATTAGGTACATATGTAATATAAACCTACATCAAAATCCCAGTGGGACATCCTTCATGTCGCGAACAGACAGTAAAGCATGTTTAGTCTATCCGAGAGCTAACAGAGTCATGAATCACATACATACATGCAGTGGACGGATGGAAGGAAACTAATTAACTGATCAACGAGCTTACTGTAAATTAGATGAAAACTTTTGTATTTGAAATTGATTTATTATTAACCTAAATAAACGTTGTTGTTAATTGATTACATTGATTTTCTAATCTATAACAAGTACCATCTTATCTTGTAACCATGTTATTTATGAAGGGACCTTCGTGATTAAATTATATTGTTTAAAATTAGGTTATACTATCAAGTAACAGCCTATGTTGCCTTAAAATTAAATTACGATATGTTTTTATTAATGTATTTTAGGTCTAGATACATTTTTTTAGCTTTATTAACACACTCTAAATTTGAACGAAGTCTCGGTTAATTACATTTATTTGTTGTTTCAAAATTTTATAAAATCTTTCCGCTTCCAATTAATTAAAATTTTTACTTATTCAGTGACCACCTCAAAACGCATATTAAATGAAAAAAATTAATTTGTCTTAATTGTATTCCTAAAATTTCTGCATAATTAAAAACTGAAATTTTTATTAAACACAATGAAGTATTTAATATTGAAAACCAGTGATATTTCTTTAAATACGACTTTTATATTAAAACTTATTTCAAATTCAAAAATTTCGTACACGTTTCAATTTTAACAATTTATAGAAGCATTAAAATTGCTTCTAGCGCTTATCATGTATAGTACATAAAGGGAGTAATCTTTGCTTCCAAAGCGTTAATGCTACACGGTAAAATTCCTTTCTAAGGTAAACTTAGGTAATAAACGTTAATTAAACACAGGTTTAATTCCTTTGTTAACAGATTTTTTACTTTATACTTACAGTGACACACAAACCGATGAAAGTATTGGAATCCCTTATTATTATATTATTATTATTATTATTATTTATTTATTTATTTATTTTTTTTTTGTAAAGGCGTCGACTGCTGAGGTCATTGGCCTATATACTGTGGTGATCAAATCTTCTGAAATAATTCTGCAGTCTTCAGGAATCTAATCACATTTAGTATATGTTGAGACTGATTCAAGATTTCGTCTAACTCTCCCCCCAACTGATAAGACTGTCTCATTTGGTTTAGTCCGGGGCACGTACACAAAATGTGCTGTACAGTAATCTCTGCGCCACAGTTCATACAAGCCGGAGGAGGTTCCCCAAGTAATAAATGGACGTGTGTAAGTTCTGTGTGGCCAATTCTTAACCTGTGGATCTTGACTCTTTCAATTCTATTCAGACGTAGAGGTGGTCTCCAAGGTCTAGTATAGCCCACCGCCTCTCTCAAAGCTGACTTAAGATCCTTGTGCCTTACCACCGGAACATCCACATGTCCCCCCCTGGAGGCCCTTTTAGCTGCCTCGTCCGCCATCACATTGCCACATATGTTTGCGTGGCCAGGAACCCATACCAGTGCTACCCTTTTCCCAGTTTCTTTAAGATGCTGGTATACAGCCTGCACTCTTTGGGCGAGTGGATCGCGAGGATAAAGTGCCTTGATATTATGTATGGCACTCAAACTGTCACTTACGATGACAAAGCTGATCCCTGTAACGCTAGTCATGCAAAATAGGAGGGCTTTCCACAGGGCATATAGTTTTGCACCAAGTATTGTACACATAGGAGACAGCGTCCATTCATGTGCTACGCCCTCAACGCATATGGCACATCCCACTCCTGATTCCGTACGCGATCCATCTGTGTAGATCACCGTTGAATTGTGGTGTTCGTCCAAAACAGCTCCAAACTCCCTCCGGTAAAACACGTCGGGCGTACTACCTCTACAAAAATCCGCGAGTCGGAGACAGGTCTCCACAACAGGGACCGACCAGGGGGGAACCTCTGCGTAGCCTATCGGTAATACCGGTGGAAAGATTACGTTTAATGTATTTACAAGTTCACACGCTCTCACCCCGACTGGTCTTGTAATGGAGGGCCTATCAGTGAGCTTTCGCCAGTCCCCAAAGGGAGCTTGATAATTTGGATGGTCTGGTTGGGCACGAATTCCTGCCATATACCCGCAAAGAAGCAAGTCCTGTCTACGAAATAGCGACGAAAATCCTGTTTCTTCGTATAGTTTAGCAACAGGGCTCGTTGGAAAGGCGCCTATTGAATATCTAAGGCCCGTATGGTGTAAGGGATCTAATTTCTTCAGGACAGACATGCGTGCTGAAGCGTAAACCACGCACCCGTAATCCATTTTCGACAGTAAAAGGGACCGATGGATGTTTAGCATTGTATCAGGATCGGCACCCCACTTGGTACCCGCAAGCGCTTTAAGAATGTTGATAATAGATTTGCATCGATCCACGAGCCCATCAATGTGTTGTTTCCATCTTAACTGGTCGTCAAATACCAGGCCCAAGAACTTGACCGACCTTGTTATTGGAAGGGCGTTATCCCTGAAGAAAAGGACCGGATCGTAGTGCGGCGTTCTAAGGCGACAAAAGTGAACGCACTGGGTCTTTTCTCGTGAAAACCTAAATCCAGTGTTCTCAGCGTTTTGCACTATACTATTTATGGCCGGTTGAAGGCTTCTGGTAATTTGACTAATTGTAGTACCTGAGCAGAATATGGCCAAGTCATCCACATATAGGCACCTTTTTACACTTGTGTCAATGTTTCCCGCTATGTCGCTGATGGCTACAGCGAAAAGTGTAACGCTTAAGGGCGATCCCTGGGGGATGCCGTTTTCCATTATCCTTGATGTAGAGAAAGAGTTTCCACATCTAATTTTAAAGGTCCTATCGTGCAGGTAATCCACCAGAAATAGAGGCAAATTTCCCCTCATTCCCCACCTGTGCAACTTCTGCAGAACACCGTATCGCCAAGTCATGTCGTACGCCTTTTCTAAGTCAAAAAAGAGTGCTACAGTATGCATCCTATCTCTAAATGCCCTTTGTACCGCACCCTCGAGATATACTAGTTGGTCGGTGGTCGAGCGATTCCAACGAAATCCCGCCTGATGGTCGACTAGACAGTGATTCGACTCTAAATACCACATCAACCTGTTGTTGATCATCCTTTCGAAAAGTTTTCCTAAGCAACAGGTTAGGCTTATAGGCCTGTAGCTTGCTGGTTCCAAGGGATCTTTGCCATTTTTCAGGATTGGGACAACCACGGCCTCCTTCCATGCCCTAGGGTAGATGTTCTGCAGCCAGGATTTGTTATATAGGTTCAGAAGGGACACTTTTGCGACTGGGGGAAGATGCCGGATAAAGATGTAGGGAATCGCATCCGGACCCGGTGACCTCGATTTAGAGCATTTCAAAGCCTCATCGAACTCTGCCATGGAGAATAGTACGTTGTATCGCTGTTCAATGCCATTTGAGAAGTCCAGATAAGTTTCTCGAGCTATCTTACTATCCCGGAAGAGCAATGGGTAATTTTGGGACCTACTCGACTCCACGAAATGGTCAGCGATCGTCTCTGCAATGAAATCGGGAGAGTCGGTGATATGCCCATCCTTCATCTTAATGTAGTTTATACGGTCGCTACCGCCTTAACCCTCCGCCACACTTCGGATGTCGATGTGCTGGGTCCAATTGTCGAGAAGTACTCATTCCATGATGCACGCTTTCGTTCCAGGGTTATGCGTCGGGCATTTGCTCTGGCTCGTTTGAAATTAATTACATTTTCAAGTGTGGGACGACGACAATACACGTTGAAGGCCTTTTTCTTGCGAGTAATCGCGTTTTTCACCTCCTTGCACCACCAAGGTACCCTCTTCACTACCCGTTGGCCACCCACTTCTGGGATAGAGACTCTCGCCGCACGTGTAATGGCATCTGTGAGTATTTGTATTCCATGAGTCAGATCAGCGTCGTGAGGTATTTCCATGAACATTTCTTCCTCAAATACGGACCAATCCGCCTTTTCCGAGTCCCATCTACGAGGAGTGGTGACGGTAGATCTTGGAGAGCTGGTTTCGATGACAATAGGAAAATGATCGCTATTGTAGAGATCATCGAGAGGTGTCCATATAAAGCGAGTGGTTTCAACGGGCGAGCCGAGGGCAAGGTCAATCGCGTGGAAGTTACGGGATCTAGAGTTGAAGTAGGTAGGGGCGCCCGTATTGAATAGGATGATGCCGTGCCGTTCTAACAACTCTTCAACTTTGCGACCTCTACTATCTCTAGATTCGGAACCCCATAGGGGGCTATGCGCATTAAAATCACCCAGCAATAAGAACGGAGCGGGTAGCTGATCCACCAAATGATGCAGGTCTCCGACTTCCCAATCGTCCCTAGGCAGGTATAGACTACATAAGGACAGGGCAATTGGATGCAAAATCCGTACTGCCACCGCTTATAGCCGGGTATTTAGAGGTATTGACATAGATCGTGCATCACAACGAGTCAGTACGGCCACCCCTTCACTAGCCCTAACGGCTACGTCGTCGTCCTTTCTTATAATAGTATAACCTCTCAAACCATATGGTTGACCGTGTTTTAAATGTGTTTCTTGAAGACACACACACACACACAGCGGCCGCTAGTCTGTTAGAATTGTCTTTAGGTCAACATATCTTTGAACGATTCCGTTACAGTTCCACTGAATAATATTGTCCATTATTAGTGGATAAATAAATTACTAAATAAATAAATAACTCTAGCAAGTAATAAATAATATTGACCTTTCTACTTAGTGGACAAACAAGACATGTATATCACAGTTAACAGTATTGTTATACTTAGTAGACAAAACAGACATGTATATCACAGAAAAGTATGGTTACAAAATATCACAGTCAAAGATATCACAGATATTATCACAGTCAGATATTATCACAGTGAATTGAGGGGGATTTCGGGGCTTACCTTTCGGCCACCCTTTTTTCTTTTTATCTTGTTTTGTCTCTATCACAGTCCCCTCATCCAGAGACGTAATGCTGGATTCTCTGGAGCGAGATCTAGCGAGCGAGGTCTTTCTTTTTGCTTTCTGCATCCATATTTTCCACCTCGGAGGACGTAGTGGGTTCCGAAAATAAGTTAATATTTCTCGTGGCCGGTTTAGCTATAGGAACTTCAAATATGGGTCTAGGATGTTCGATTATCCTTTGTGTGGCGAGAACTTTCATTAGAGTTCCGATTCCTTCCTTAATTATTTCTCTGATTACAGGGCCAACAGATCGGATAGGTTCAGGGGCAGGTGCTGACGCAACCTGGGCAAAGGTGTTACTGGGAGTTACTCAAGTCTCCACTTTCTTTTTTGCGTCCAGGTAAGACAACTTATGTACTACCTTCACTTCTTGAATTTTAATTTCCAGCTTAAACACTGGACAGCTTTTTGCAATTGCCTTATGCGGTCCTTGACAATTAGGACAAACGATAGGGACTTCGCATGCAGAATCCTCGTGTGGAGATTTACCGCACACACACCTCTTACCCTGTTTACAATTAACCGAAGAATGTCCGAATCTCTGACAGTTAAAGCATCTCAGGGGGTTCGGGATGTACGGACGCACTTGAAGGGGATAAAATGCTGCCTGAATGGTTCTAGGTAATTTAGGGACATTGAAGGTAAGTACGTAATTTGCTGTGTCTATAAATTCTCCATCACGCCTTGTCCTGATCCTTCTTACCTCTAGTACACCTTCACTCTTTAAGTTGTCCTTAATCCCTTCAATGGAGCACTTTAACAAATCTCGACAGAAAACAACACCCCTCGACGTATTCAGAGCACCGTGGGGCATTACTGTAATTTCAAAATCCCCAAAACGATGGAATTTGAGTAGTTGTTTAGACTGCTTGCTGGATACAGTTTCCACTAACAACTCTCCCTTAACTTTCTTGACCACCTTTACTTTGCCTACTATTCCAACAAGATTTTACTTATTAGGAAGGGACTTACGTTTGTAAAGTCGCCTTCCTTCCTTTTTAGGACCAGGAACCGGGGAATGGAGTCCTCCTTCTCACTGGTGCCGTTATTAATATTGAGTGGGGGGAAATGCTCCACACCCGCCGTAGGACTTACGTCATCGGGACGGCTTTTTGAGGGCTTATTAAGTGGACCCTCAGCCACTTCCATGTTTAAGGAGGTAGCCCTCACATTATTTCGCAATGGTACATTCATCCTGTTCCCACGAGAACCCTCGGTAACAAACGTCACTAGCAGCAGAGCCGTGATACTACCAGAAGGCATTAATACTGTGGAGGGGCCAGGCTTCCCCTGGCCACGCTCAGGCATCCTTGCGCAATCCCGTCCGCACCTAAAACTGCCAAACGACCTTGGGATTGGGGTTTTTTATAGAGGTTACCTTCCTCGCAATCCGGGTGCTAAAGCCAAGACCACCGACTACTACCTGTACGACGTTCCCTAGCCACGCCCTGCTAGAGTCTCTGAAGTACAGTTTGCAGTTGCGGTATTAGGAGACGGCTAGCGCTCAGCCGCCCCCAGCTAGGACATCCCGGGCTCGCCAAACCCGTATACTCTTTTGACGACGCATGTCCTGGGAAGAGTAGAGAGAAAAGGAAGGGGTCTCTCAGCTTTCGCTGGGAGCCTGAAGGGAACACGTGTTAGAGCGAGGGTGCTCCAACAAGAAAGGGTTAAAGTAAGGGAAGTCACTCAAGACTAGTATAAGAAAAGTGTATTATTATTATTATATTAGTATTATTATTATTATTATTAACGCTGGGATGGTCTTTTGAAGTCCCTGCACCACGATCATAGGCCTACTGTGCCCCCTAGGATTAATCTACCCCTCCAAAACTTCTGTTTCTTTCATGAAGTCCAGGATCTTCTTCTTCTTTACTTCTTCGTGTGTAATTTTTTCCTTTCCCATAAGAAGTTTTCGTGCTATCGTGAAAGCTTCACAATGACAAGCGACGTGGTGAGGTGTTTCGTCAGCGTCACCACACACCACAACATCAACATAACGGGCTGTCAGTCCCACTACGTTCATATGCTTGTTCATGCGACAGTGTCTGGTGACAATTCCCGTCGCAAGCTTTATATTCGCTCTACCTAGATTTAGTATAGACCCGGTAAGTTTATTGTTCGGTTTCCCCAGGAAGGTTTTTTGAATGGATTTGGCCTGCGATTTCCTTCCAGTACCGGCCGTAATCTCGAGAGAGTCCTGTCTCTATCTTAGTATAGAGGCGCTAAGTTTATTGTTCGGTTTCTCCATGAAGATTTTTTAGTGGATCTGACCTGCGGTTCCTTCCATTTCCAGCCGTGATCTCAAGGGAGTACTGTCTCTATCTCGGCTTTAGCTGTGGTGTAAGAAATGTCTCAGGTCAGTTCTGGCCCCATTAAGGGTGTTCCTCTTGCTGCTCTAGCAATCTGGTCCGCCACCTGGTTTCCTGCGGTAGTTGAATGACCAGCTGCGCACGCTAGTGTCACCGTGTTGGCTTCACGCAGTTTGCTTAGCATTTGCATGCTAGCCTCGAACTGAATACGAATGAATTCAGTGCTAAAAATGGCCGCTTTGTTGTCGCTCACTGTAAAGATTTTCCTTTCGACAGCAGCCATAATCGCATAGATCTCGGCCTGAAATATGGTTGTTTTATGTCCCAGACTTCCAGAAGTTCTGTCAACTGGTCCGTTGCTACCGTATATTCCGTATCTGGTACCATTTCTCGGTTTAGAACCGTCTGTATAGTAAACGATCCTCTCCAACTTTGTTTTGTTGTAGTTTTCTTCACAATCCTTACGTGTGGGAATTTTGGTCCGAATTTCTTAAACGAGACTATTTTTACTATTCTCTCAGTCGTCAGGCAGGGGATGTCTGTCTTGGAGATGTCGTCAAGGATGGTAAAGTGCCCAACTCTGGACGACTTATCCTCTCCAAGGATTTTAGGTCTATATGCCCCTCTCAACGCCTCGGTCTTAATTACAAGCGTAAAGGCGGCAAGTTTAAGAGGGTTTCTATGGCTAAAGTTCGTGAATTTGGGGTTGTCCTCATCACCTCTGTTATTCCAAGGCAAGATAGTCTCTGAACCTTGCTAAGTATCCGTATGCTGCTCTGGGTGTGCATCTTGTGCCACCACGCCAAAGAGGCGTACTTTATGGTCGGTTTGATCATTGTTGTATATACCCAGTGGGTCATTCTTGGAGATAATCTCAATTGTTTCCCAAGCCCAGAAGGACTTAGTAGCCTTGTTGGCTATGTCATCTAGGTGTGGCTTGAAAGTTAATCCTCGATCTGATATGTGGCCCAAGTATTTAACTTCTTCGACTACCTGGCGATTTGCGCCATACATTACTATGTCATTCCTCTTTCTCCGTGTGAGGAGAAGAATGTTTCTCTTTGCCGGCTTAACCTACAACCCTTCCTCTCGGCACCACTTTTCCACCAGATTTAGGGCCCCTTGCATCACAAATGATACGGTTTCTTCTGCCTTGTATCACAAATGCAATGTCGTCTGCATAGAAACTGTGTTGTATCCTGCCTCACTTAATCTCCTTAGCCGTGCGTAAACGACAAGACACCACAGAAGGGGTGATAAGACTCCTCCCGGTGGGCACCCTGGGCAGCGCGGACTCCCACCCGGCGTTACTAAGTGGGCCATACATTCCTCTGTTTCAGTATAGTGCATATCCATCTACCGATGGTAGCATGCACTCCCTTGCGTTCTACACCTCTTTTGATAGAATCTAGAGAGGTATTGTCAAATGCCCCTCCAAAAAAGCAGCCATTTCGACCTCTTTGAAGGAGATTGCCTTTTCAGCGATATCCACAAGTCTGTCGATAGCTACCTCGCAGGATTTCCCTGGTTGATAAGCATATTGGGATCTACTGATTGGGTCCAAGCCCAGTACTACGTCTCTCATATGTTTATCAATGAGTTTCTCTAAGGTCCTTAGAAAAAACGACGTCAGACGTATAGGTCACGATTTTGTGTGGTCGTAAGAATTACACCCAGGTTTCGGTATGAACACGAGATTGATGTCCCACCACTCTCTGGTCACGTACCCCATGGCAAAACTTGCCCTTAGTGTCGTGCGCAGGCTATCAAGTCGAATCCTTGTTGTAGTAAAGCAGGAAATATTCCATCAATTCCCGGTGAGTTGTATAGAAGGAAACCTCCTACCGCCACCTAATGTTTGTTTGGTTAGTACCCTGACGGGAAAGTTCCCAATCACTTATTATACTCGGCGAGTAAGACTTTATAGAGCCCCCAGTTTCCGGTGCTTTTCGTTCGGTTAAAACGCTTTCTAGTCTACGCACTTAATCGAGATAGACCCTCGTACCACCAAGCTACAGTTGAGTTTCTCCTCTCTTTCATCGGGTGGTTTACCTGGTACGAGTACATCATGGCTGTGTGGAGAATTGATAACATAACCTCCGAGTTCCGCTGAGTTTGCTTTAGCAGAACAGTCCCCAAGTTTATCAGCTATTCTCTCTCTGTAGCGACCCCAGTTGGTTGCACTTGGATTTCTGTAAACGACCACAGCGGGTGCGTTTTGTCCTATGTTAAATAATTTTCCCTTTGTAGGTCCAACGTTCTTGGACCAACGCTACATCAATCTGATGTTTCATCATGTACGCACTGAGGGCTGCCGAGGTAGCCCTGCAGTGGTGCTGATTTATTTGGATCCCCTTACCATACTTGGTTGATCTAATTTGGTATAGTACGCGGAGTCTCCTCCTCCTCTCCTTTCTCCTTCAGCTTGGAAAGGTATCTTAATTTCACCCTGGTGAAACTCACGTTGAATTGACAGTTTACCGAGGTTACCATCTTCTCCCAGGAGGTTAGATCCATTAGGACAATCAGTGACTGTCGCCTTTGGCTCTTCTAGCCCTTTACTACCCGCCTGTTGCCTGTGACCAACCCGGAGTTTTGGATCTCAATCCTTTTCAGGATCTTTTTCCGTTCCTCTGGAGTCCTGTTCGTTCGCACTGGTTTTGGGACGTACTTTGCTTCAAGTCAAAGCTTTGCGCCCTCCCAAGGGGTTGCACCGCTTAGGAGCTCCCGCAACCAGCTCACCGAGGTTTCGTGTATTACCTGTTCACACGCCCTAGATGGTAATACTCTGTAAATCTGGACGCTATCCCCCCGATTTACAGAGAATCTATTCTCTCCTAATCGTCCCCGACTGTTTATTGGTTTAGGTTTCCTCCAGCTCTTTTTATGCAATTTCCATTTTGATGCCCGAGATCACCTCACTGAAGGTCCTGGTATTCCTATGTGTCCCAGTACTAATTTTCTTTGCAAATTCTTGCGGAGTATTGCCATCTGGCCGGTGGTGCTATTGAGTCCCAGTCGCTTCTAATGCTCCCGGTCGCTTAGAGCTCCCGCGCTGCTCACTCTCTGAAGAGGAGGACTTGGAGACAGGCTGCTTAGAGCCTCTCCTTAAGCTTCCTCCAGGCTGTCCCGGACAGTTTCTTAGGCTGCCCAGTAACTGGCCTGTCGGAGGGTTGAGTATTTATATCTTTATCTTCGTGTTCCATATGAGTCCTACGAGCAAGGGGGAAAAGATGTTGACGCACAAGGAGTCCCCACTTATATGCAAGGCGACTTAACACAACGAAGTTGCGCCTGGTGCCCCGAGATGGGAATCGGTAGTTGTTTATCTTCTAGGCAGCCACACATCCCATCAAGCCGCCCCCCCCCTGTAGGATTTACGTAGTTTCTTCTTGGACCGGGCGTTCCCTATACACGCCCTGCTAGAGACTGAAGTGCTCGCAGTTGCAATATTAGGAGACAGTTAGCGCTTAGCTCAGCCAGTACATCTCGGGATTGCCACAACCATATGGGCGGATGTCCTGAGAAGAGTAGAGAGGAAATATAATGGTCTCTAAGCTTGGCTGGGAGCCCGAAGAGATCAAGAGCTGGAGAGAGGGCGCTCCGATAAGGGAGGCCACTCAAGACTAGTTTACCTCGAGTTAGGGGACGCAGGGATGCCATCTATGTCCTCGTTAGTTACAAGGCCCCACGTAAACTGGTCCGCGACACCGTATTCTCTATAGCTAGCGGTGACTGTTTTTGGCCACGAGCTCATATTTCGGTGTTGGGCTAGCACCACTTACGATCATTTGCACGGTCGTTCTCCTATCCGCTACCTGGGGAAGTGCCTATTGGGTAGTTCAACCCACTAAATAAAATATTCTGTTTGAAATGATAAACGTTTTTATCCTAAAATCAAGTATCTTCACCTTGCTAGCTTGTTGTAGCTATGTAATCTCTCGCAGTGCATTGGGGTCCATTTTCTTTTCTAACAAGATAGCGATTGTAAGAAATCAATCACCTCGAGATCCCACTTTGGTACTTCTAATTTAAAATGTAACTATAGTTTATTGTTACCAATAATTGAGTTCATTTAAGTAAAAAATAAATAAATCACTGATTATGATTTGTGGTAAGTTCAATTCCTATTTGTAGTTATGAAATATCAGATATAGCGACATAGAAAATTTAACTCAAAATTTAAACTTAACCATACTTGGTTGTGATTTAGTTTGCGACACAACCCTGCTTAATTTATAACTATGTAAAACCACATCTATAGGAAGGTTTAAAAATTGCAACATATACTTTTTTTGGCTTAATGTATAAAAAACCTAATAAATGACAATATGCCGAATATACATAAACTAATCTACGATTAAAGTTGCAATATGTAGTGCACGGTGTGAGATGCTATTCTATTGGTTAGACGTCAAAGCGCACCAAGCCGCCAAGGTTAGCATTGAAAATGCAGAGTAGGATGAACGTTCGCGCTTAGAAACAAACGTATAGTTTGCGTTTTAATAATCATACTTGTAAGTTTATCAATGGAGGCGGGTTTCAAAAGGGAAATTTATTAAATTTACCAAACATGGATGTGCCAATCGTATGGAATTTTATTTCCAGTAATACAATATTTGCTGGTGTTAAAATTGCGCGGTAAGGGTACTTACAACATTTTTACATTTACTATAGGGCATTTCTTTAGGTCCGGAAGAGAATCGTATGGAGATTCTGCGATTGATGTGCACGTAAAGAAGAGCGACAGCATGTGCTTTGTTCGCGGAAGAATTTGCCCTGATCATAAAGTTAGGGTAAAACCGCATCAGTTGATATGTCAGGTTAATGAAGGTGTAAAACAAATCATTAAGATGTAATGGTTGGATTGTGCGGCTTCTGCTGGCTGTTGTAAACATGCAGTAGCATTTCTAATGTGCTTCATCCACGAACCAAAGAGCCTGATCCAACAACGGTTGCTGGAAGAAACCGGTGCTTTCCCAGATTTTTTGTAACAAAATTTATCAAAGCAGTTGACTTTAAAAACGTAAAAGTCGGAACCACAAACTTATTACGCACTCAGGTTTTCTTGAAGAGGTTATTAAATACATAAATGGCCAAAGTATTAATTATGTTGGTCCATTAGACAATAGGTAACGTACTGCTAATGCTGTGAAAAAACTATCAATCCACAAAATTTTGTTTGACTTCCTGGATAAAAGGAACATTATGCTAAGAATTTCTTAGCTTGTTGGTACCAGATATCGAAAACGCCTCCACACTAAGCTATGGGCAAAGTGAAACATCGATCTAGTGCCAACTCCGTTACGGTCGAATTACAGCTCCTAAACTATACGATGCATCCGCTTGTAAAACAGCTAATGGTGTGCTTATGAAGCAAATAATGAGTGCTGTAACAATGTTACAAAGTGCATAAATGAAACGAGTAATTAATTTGAAAAAGTTAGCTATT
This sequence comes from Vesta saturnalis, assembly GCA_036346205.1. Taxonomy (NCBI): domain Eukaryota; kingdom Metazoa; phylum Arthropoda; class Insecta; order Coleoptera; family Lampyridae; genus Vesta; species Vesta saturnalis. The sequence goes on from JARFJB010001721.1 coordinate 1,686,970, forward strand.
GAATAGCATGAAACAGTTTATTATTAGTGTGAAGCGACCTGATTTTATTATTTAAAAAAAAATGGTAACCTAGGTGCTTCACCCGATAGTTTATCGAATATCCTGTGAACAAAATTGCAGTTTGACGTTACGTAACTTCTTTGGGCGAAGTAGACGCTTTCTGACTCAAATTAATCCACCACTGTTGGCAAAGAAAGTACCGACGGGCATTTTTTGTGTGGCAGGTCCTGATTTTGAAACGTCTAAAAAATTACGATAGTTCAAGTAAATTATGATGCCCAATTTTCAGAAAACATTATTTATTGCGCTATAGAATTATATATATACACATATATATATATATATATATATATATATATATATATATATATATATATATATATATATATATATATATATATATATACGAGGGTGGTTTGACGGAAGAGTGATTTTTCAATAAAAACTTGCTTTAAGGCAAAAATATATTTGTTTTTCTACATAATTTCCTATTAATTCTATACAATTATTTCAACGGCTTTCCAAATTTTTAAACCTTCATAAAAATATTTTTTGGAAACTGCAAAATATGCATCCGTTGCTTCTATTACTTCTTCATTTGTATGAAATCTCCGTCCTCCGAGCCACGTCTTCAAGTTTGGGAACAAGAAGAAATCACTTGGAGTCAGATCTGGCAAATATGGAGGATGGGACAGCAATTCATAACCCAATTCAATTAAATTTATTGCATACAATAACGGACGAATGATAGGACACATTATCATGATGGAAACAAACTTTCTTTTGATTAAATGTGGTCGTTTGTTTCTTAATTCCGCACCAAAGCGTGTTAATAAGTTGGAATAACATTCTTCAGTTATAGCTCTGCCCTTGTAATCAATAAGGATTACCCCATAAGAGTCCCAAAAGACCGTGGCCATAACTTTGATGGCAGAAAAACCGGGTTTTGCCTATTTTGGTGGCACGTTCATCCGCAGAAGTCTATTGTTTCGACTGCATTTTCGTCTCAGGTGTGTAATGGTGAATCCACGGTAACGTATCGACGAAATAATTCGCTTGGATTATTCTTCAACTTAACCAAACAGTCGGTTGAAATCGAAACACGTGTATGCATTTGTGCTTCTGTTAACAAGCGCGGCACCCACCTTGCACTTAACCTTTTCATATTTAAATATTGATTCCAGATATTATGCACTCGTTCCGTTGAAATACGTAGTTCATTAGCTATCTCTCGCACTTTTTATGATGGAACTGACTTTATCTATTGTTTCTTGAGAGGTAACCGTATTCGACGGTCTTGGACGTTCCGCATCTTCCGTGCCCATATGGTGCCCATACGGCCACTTTTAAAAGAAGCAAACCACTTGCAAAGCATTCCATGGGATGGAGCATATTCGCTGTAATATTTGCGTAGTTTTTGTTCTGTTTATTTTACTGTTTTTCTACGTAAAAATAGTGTTTTATTAAAACATGAAATGCCTTTTATCCATTTTCAATTAAGTATAAAACGTGGCTTGTTTGATATATATATATATATATATATATATATATATATATATATATATATATATATATATATATATATTATATATATATATATGTACAGAGTTACTGGGGCCCGAAAGAAAGTTATAAATATGAGATAGAGGTGGTCATTTGGCACTTATTTAACCTCATATGGTATTAATCAAAATGTTATCATTTTCAATATATCGACCATTTTATTTTTATGATATTGTGATTTTGCTTCAACAAAACTACCATAAAAATATTAAAGGTATTTAACCCTTTATAGGGCAAATAACGACAAACAAAGAAACACACACTTTAATGGAAAACTATGTTTACTGGTGCATAAGAAGATTCTAAGCATTTCGTGTTTTATAAAAATAAAATTTTCCGGATTTTCCGCCTGATGGATAAATCAACCAGTAGTCATCTAGCACCTGAACTTCATCAGAAATCTTTGTTTTGAAAAGGCGTAAAACATCCAATACACCGGGCAATCTTGCACATAGAACATTGTACACTTGATATTTTTGCTTTTTCGCTGTGCTACATCTAGTTCACCCACAAGAAGTAGACAAGTGAAGTAAATGATCACCAACATTTGACAGTCTGACCGTGTTTTCAACTGAAATTGCACGCCCGTCGGTCCTCTATTTTTACTAATGGTCAACCATGACGATGTCTGCATGCAGCCAGAATATTCATCTAGAGGTTAATTCACTAATATACTTCTGAATGTAAGATGAGACTTAGCTTTACGGTTTACCTTAGTTGACGCAATTTTGTGCAATACGTTTGAATTAACGATTGCACATTCTAAGAAATGGTAAAATAGTTTCATCCACCACCGTCGTCATTTCCACGCTATATTGTAGCAGGCATGGAGTTGGAAACCAGTCACTTATCATCGGAAAGGCCATTTTTCAGAAAATTCTTTCTATTCGTACGAATAGTTCCACACCCATATAAAGACCTTTCCAGAAGCTTGTTCAGTAATGTAATGTAATGCAATATTTTTATCTTGGAATGGCGTTGTAAGTTCGAGAACAGCTCGTTTACCTAGAGGTCCCTTTTCCTCACTATCTTTTTGTCTTCATATACGGAAAATTGCAGAAGATATCCCGTCTTAGCACAAGCTGCAGCCTAGACTTTGAAACCCCTCTTTATTGGTTTCAGTGGCATATATTGCTTGTGGCTTGTTCTTTCTTTGAATGTAATCATACTTTCAACCACTGATAAATTTCTTGATGGATTGAAAGTCGCCAAGAAATTTACATTCAAACTTTCTATCATGGGTGTTACCTTATACAATTTATCAAAGTTCTCTTCTCCCTTATTTAGCGTTTTCATTTAGATGCAAGAAGCGCAATATTTTCAAGAATCTCTTCAATGGCATAACATCTGCAATTCTGGCTTAATGAAAGTTTACATCTGTTGACCAGTAAAGTCGAATACTAGGCAAAGGGTCAAGACCCATGAGGATCAACATTCCTATAAAAACCCTTAGTTCAGCTTCTTACAAATCTAGCTTACTGTTTTTTGTTCAGCATACAGATTCGACTGTGTAATTATCAGATTAATTAATTCTTGATCAAGTAAAATATTGAAGATGTCTAGCGGAGAGTCATTTGATAGTTATTTGCGAATGGCATTTTTGTCCAATTGTAGGTGAAATCACTTTTGTACTATACTAAATTGGTTAGATTTTGTTGATTTGGTGCGAAATTCGGATCAGCGATAGAGTCATTCCATTAATATAAGTAATTTTATTGTATTCTCATTATCAGTTCTACATACATAAAGACAAAATTTAAATCGATTGGGGCTTCAATCTCGATAGCGCAGTTGGTTAGAGCGGTATTCTAGCAAAGTACAGGTCATAGGTTCAAATCCTACTCGAGGTAAACTTTTATTTATGTATTTAATAAAATTAATAATAATTTTAAGGCTTTAAAGTTTCAAATTTATGTTCTACTTATCCATAACATGTACATTCATTCGATTTGTTTTAAAAACTTCTCCATATTAACCATTTTTTAATTAAATTCAATTAAAGTATCATTTCAAAAAGATATTAGTGATAATTTGATTTAATGTGAATTTATTGAGTAATTTTGAACCTGAAAATAAAACCAAAAAAAAATACTGTGTTAAAGAAAATGTATTTATTTGTCTACAAATTATTTTCAAAATGTTTACCACGATTTCTGATGCATAGTCGAGCACGTTTTTTCATTTCTGTGGTTGTAGTGCCAAGTATCATTTCTTTTTTCATTTCCATAAAAGCTTCTTCTATTCTGTTTATTAAGTGGTTACGGTTTTGAATTTTTACCTTGTATACCAGCTTCATAGTTCGTCCCCAGACATGATAATCGATTGGTGTCAAGTCTGGGGATCGAGCTAGCCATAACATAGGTCCGTTAAAACCGACGAACTGTAATGCGATGATGGCCAGAACACCCATCGTTTTGAAAATTATTTCCTTCTAATATCTGAAGGACTTCTTCTTAATATGTCGGGCAATGTGCTTTCCAAAAGTGTAAGTAATTTTGTCCATTCAGATTGTCCGGTAAGTAATAAGGGCCAATCAAAGTTCGCACGACTAAACTTAATATTAAAATTTATTTCTCTTACTAAGTGAGGATTTTCATCACTCCAATAGTGAAGGTTGTGGAAGTTACTAATTCCTTCTCTTGAAAATTTTGGCTCATCTGTCCACAGAATCTATTTTAGAATCCTCCCGTCTTGAGCATCGCTGTCAATTAAATAACGGCAAAATTCGACCTTCTGATTAGACGAGCGAAAACAGAAGTCCAATAAAACAGCAATGGTCGGGTCGAAATTAATTGTCGGATCCGAAAATACAGCGTAAGTGAGAAATTTACAACTGACCGGCCACGCCACACTTGAATGCGACTGTGAGAGTAAGAGACGGCTTGTTTACACTCCCAGATGCGATTACCCCAAATGTTTATTTCTCAATAAAGTTACCTTATGTCAAAATATCGTTATTAAATTTATTAAATGAAATGATCACCTACTTTGATTGGTATTAATTAAAGAGAAGTTTTAAAACAAATTGAATGAATGTACATGTTATGGGTATGTAAAAATAAATTCGAAACTTTAAATCCTTAAATATAAAAATAATTGTACATATTAATCACCATATAAAATTTAAACTATCACTATTAGATTGCTTTATTATCATGAGTTTAATAAGGGACACGTTGAGGATCCGAAAACGTAAATAATGAATATTTAAGTACCTGTAATATTTTTATGGTAGTTTTATTAAATCAAAATCACAATATCATAAAAAATTAAAATGCTCGATATCTTGAAAATGATAACATTTTGATTAATACCATATGAGATTACATATTTATAACTTTCTATCGGCCCCAGTAACCCTGTATATACACAGGGTGCGGCATTAGTGCGTTGAAGTACGATAGATCCGTTATTAAAGGAGATATCAATAAAAGTTATTTACAAAATTATAGGCAACTTCAAACTTCACATTATGAAATTATTTTCGTAATTACAGAGTGTTACATATTATCAGGGTGAACCAAACATATTTTTTTTTAATGGGACACCCTATATATTGTTTTCAATTTAGATTAATCTCAATCTCCCTCATACTTCCAATGTAGGGTTTCATTACGTTATACATTGTATTTCAAAAGTTATGGACAATTGTACACGAAAATCATTATCATTTCAACGTCCAGTATACTCTAGACTGAACAACCTAACTATAATTTTTCCCAGCCATAACTTTTTGAGGTTAGTACAGTATTACAAGGAAGTGCTATTTCTTTATTATTGCACCAATTGAATATAGAGCGAGCCAAAACTCGTACACACGATTTTTCAATTTTTCAAATGAATCACTCTATATTTTATTTTAAAAGAGAAAATACACTTTATATTCTTTCATTTTTATAAGCACTCTCTATAGCTAAAATCGTTAATTTCTGAGATATTTTCGGGGATAATACAGGGTTCCCCATAATAGGCTACCCATTTTAATACTTGAATTAAAATTTTTAGTTAACAAAACAAACTATTTATTATACTAAATTACAGCTAACTTTTTGGGATTTATGATAACTTATAAATATTTGGCTAATTTAATTCTAACTTTTAAAAATCATGTCTTCTAAATGACCTCCACCAACTTCAACACATTTTTCAATATTAGATAAAAAGTGGTTCATTACACGGCGTAGCAAACCTTCGTCTATTCCTTCAACTTCTTCACGAATTTTGACTTTGAGTTCTTCGATTGTACCTGGATGACTCGCAAACACTTTGGCTTTTAAATATCCCCACAGGAAGAAATCGGGTGTCGTTAAGTCGGGGACCTCGAAGGTCAAGGCAAATCTCCGAATCGAGAAATGAGTCGGCCATTAAACATTTCTCGCAGAACACTCACTGAGTTTCTGACGGTATGCGCTGTTGCCCCATCTTGTTGGAATAGTAAGGCATTGTTTAGTAATCCTCGTCCATTTAATTCTGGAGTGAGGCATGTTACTTAGCGCCCGGATGTTACTGTTACAGCGCGGTTACTTTCATCCTAAAAAATATGGACCAATAATACCAAAAGATCCTACTCCACACCACACAACAACTTTTAGATTATGGAGGTTCTGTGTAAAGATTTCACGAGGATTTTCATTTGACCAGTATCTAAAATTCTGTTTATTAACCATGCCGTTCAAATAAAAATTTGCTTCGTCGCTCATTAGGAGACTGTGAATTGCTCCTTGATGTAAATCCAAAATTCTTGACAAAATGCTAACCTTGCTTCTTTATCTTGATTGCTAAGGTGCTGTTCCATTTGGTAATTATAGAGATGAAATTTTAAATCCCTTTGAAGAATTCGATCTAAGCTTCCCTTTGATATTCCTAGGATAAGGGTTTGTCGATTAGCAGACCTTTTAGGACTTCTCGTAAACGCAATTCTAACTCGTTCAATATTTTCTGGTGTACGAACTGTTCTTCGACGTCCAGGCTTCTTCAAATTTTACAGAAGAATTTTCACGCCAATGACGAACCCATAACTTAACAGTTTTACGATTTGGCGCGTGACCCCTATTGTTGTTATTAAACTGACGCCGGAATGCACGAGTAACTTCTTCTATCGAAATGCTTCTTATGTAAGTTTCTACACAAAACACACGTTGTTGGACTGAGTAATCCATGAAAGTTCAAACGGATGTTGAAATAATGTCTCAAAGCACAAAATTAAATAATTATTGATGAAAACTAACAAACTTCTCGTAGTAAAATGACGTTACACGAAATTATTAATTTATAACTTATTTGTAACAGGCGCCTACCTGTTTAATAATTAACTTAAATCCCAAAGACTACAGTAGATAATCCCACAGAGAACAACTTATTTAGTTATCTCGTAGGGAATTTATTAATAAAATAAAATGGGTAGTCGATTATGGGGAACCCAGTATAACTAGTGTATGATTATCATCTGTGATAGCTCGAGTTAAAGATGAAAATTGAACGAAGCACCGTTCAATTTTCTACAGGTTTTAACGGGTGGTATCATCAATTATTAATCATAACACGTGTTACATTTGGTAAGAGAATGTAATGGACGTTAATAGAAAATATATTTTTCAAAGTTTACAATTTTAAACGATCTGTCACTTTGATATTAAATATTACAGTTGCAATATAATTAATACAATTATTTATTTCATTGAACCTTTTGTCACTTTGACAATAAACTATTTTATTCATTAAAATCATATGACAGTCAACATGCGGTGATAAAATTATCACCGATTTGACAGCCTGTCCAGCGATTTTGTTTTTGTATTTTAACCACTGAAAGTAATCAAAAATGTACCATATGTCATGTGAATTATATTCTCAGTTTAATGCCAGAAAGAGATTTTTTAACAATTTCTATTATAACAAGTTAGCTGTGAACAAATGACAGATTATTCAGTAATAATTAGTTACTTGTCATTTAACAAACTTCTTTGAGGTTGTGCAGTGTTTATTAATTTGTAAACACTTAAATACTGTTTGAAATGAACTTTCCTGTTGAGGAATTAACAGACATGACATGGGTACTGCGAGAATGTATGAAAAATTGTTTATTAGCACAAAGAATTTACAAAGAAAGATATCCCGCACGAAGACAACCCTAGAAAATAACGTTGGAAAGGTTAGTAGATTGTTTTAATCGTATGTGTTCAGTAGTTTATCAAAAAAAGGAAAGGACAAAACCTGTACTTAACGAGGACAGGTCTGTCCGAAGAACACTGCGTTAAAATAAGATGCATCCATACCATATCCAGTTGCATCAAGAGTTACTCGAAGATGACTATCCCAGAAGGGTTGCTTTTTGTGAATGGGCTCAACAACAACTCCACAATCAGGTGGATTTATAAAAATGGAACTGTGAATAGACACAATTTCCATTATTATTCGACATGTAACCCCCTTCTTATAGCAACTCATAGTCAAACTAGGTGGTCTTTGAACGTTTGGGGTGGTATAGTTGGAGATCACGTAATTGGACCACATTTTTTCGATAGAACAGTGAATGGTCAGGTTTATTTGGACTTTTTAGAAAATTATTTACCATTACTGTTGGTAAACGTCACTCTTAACATTCGTCAAAGAATGCGGTTGTTACACGATGGAGCTCCGGTACATCACACTAGATTAATTCATAATCATCTTAATACCCATTTTCTTGGAAGATGGGTGACTTCTTCAAGTGGGATTATGTGAAAAACCGTGTGTATCAAATACCTCCAACCATACAAGACGTTATGAAGAATAGAATACGAGAAGCATTCCAGAGTATTAATGTAGAAATGTTGAGAAATGACAGTCGAGAATATGAGGATCGACTGCAATGCTGTATTTATGTTTTCGGTGGACATTTTAAACATTTGTTATGAAATTAATTAATTTTATAAGAATTTTATCTTAATAATCGATGTTTTTTGAATTTTTTATAATAATTTGTCACACTTCTATTTATTCACGGCTAGCTTGTTATAATAGAAATTTAAAAAAATCTCTTTCTGGTATAAAATTGAAAATATCTCAGAAATGAACAATTTTAGTGCTCAAACAAAATTAAAGAACATAAAGTGCATTTTCACTTTTTAAAATAAAATACAAGGCGATTCATTTGAAAAATTGACAAAACTATGTGTTCGAGTTTTGGTTCGCTCTATATTCAATTGGTGCAATAATAAAGAAATAGCAATTCCTCGTAACACTGTACCAATGTCAAAAGTTATGCCTGAAAAAATTATTGTTAGGTTGTTCTGTCTAGGCTATACAGGACGTTAAAATGAGAATGATTTTCGTGAACAGTTGACCACAACTTTTGAAATACCCTGTATAATGTAATAAAACCCTATATTAAAGTATGGAAATTATCTTAACCTAAATTTGAAATAATATATAGTGTCTCATTTAAAAAAGTATGTTTAGTTCACCCTCGTAATATGTAACACCCTATAAATACGAAAAGAATTTTATAATATGAAGTTTGAAGTTGCCTATAATTTTGTAAATAACTTTTTGATATCTCCTTTAATGACGGATATATCGTACTTCGACTCACTAATGCCGCACCCTGTATATATATATATATATATATATATGTATATTATATAGTAAAATATGTACCTATGTTTATCACTTTTTTAAATCATTGATGAGACATTGTTCCCAAGCAAATAAAATATACCCGCGATTCACGAATAATCCCCGTGACGGCGTCCTTTTCTTTCCTTGCAGCACTCAAGGCTCACAACAAAGATAAAGTAGAAGTAAAGTAAAAAATATATAAAAATTCAAAAATATTACTTTTGATTAGTTCCACTTTAATAATCAGGTCATAATCAAGGGTTTGAACTAATTCAGAATTAATAGTTGCATGTGGTCACATAAGTTTGTAATCTCGTATACACTAGCTATGTGATTTGTTAAAATGGCTTCTTCTTTCGTCATTGTCCGTTGATACACTGAGTGGTGTAATTAAAGTATATTTATTTACAATCTGTTATAGACTGTACGGACGAAAATGTAGCTCTAAATTGAATAGCTAAATTCCTTTTAATAGATATTTTATCGGGCCAATCAATTAGGTTTTTCACATTTATAATGTTTCGGGGTACCTGACCTAGTACACACAGCATGATTAAAAGTTGAACAAATGAGACATCTGTACCATAGTTGTCGTTGTTTACCAAATTATTTGCAGATACCACAAACTTCCTTCGGTTTCGCTGGCTGATTCAAAGGTGGAGGTATGAAGCTCATCCCAACATCTTCTTCGATGTCATTCAGCTCGGCATCATAAATCTCCGACACAGCATCTTCTGATGTATCAGATGATTGAGCTATCGGTCTGTTTGCTTTTAAATTTTTTTGAAGACGACGTAATTGATGATTTATCGTTAAAACATTTACGAATGATCTCTCAGTTTTTCTTTGGTTTGGATTTCTTCTTCCCATTGTATTTTTTTTCTTCAACTTCTCTTAGTTTTGTTTTAGTAGGAGTGCTCGTAAGTGTTCCTGATTTCTGTTTGTTCGTAAATTTTCTTTTCGTTGCTTGGTCACCGTTTGTTTTTGGTATTGTAACCATAACAAAGAAAGAATTATCGTTAGACGTAGATGACTGAGGACTCGGATCTCTCTGATGTAGTAAATCTAGGTGATTATCTAGTAGAGTGGCTGCACCATCTTGGCTGGATGAAGTTCTAAGTCCAGGTATAACTTCTACTGTAAGTTCTCCTTCGTAGTGGCTAGGTTCAAAATCAGCATCGCTAAATTTGTCGGAATTCCATGGTGATATTCCAGACGTCCCAAAGCCTGAAACTGTATTTTACATTGTAGACACCTTCATGAAGGCTTTGTTTAAAAGTTCGGCTACATAGTTACCTTTTGATGACAGGTATTTGACAAGTAAAGATTACATTCCCTGAATAGTGCATTTTCCAGAGGACTAAAAAATGTCAGATCCAGACGTTGAACGTGGTCGGATGTGTATGGAAGAAACGAGATCATGTGGATGTTATTTTCTTCATAGAAATTATAAGCTGCAATTGATATGTGGATGGAATAATTATCTAGAACCAGAAGGATAGGATCAGTAACAGTAAGCTTAGCACGACTCTGAAAGTAGCCCAGCCAATGAAGAAAAAGTTCGGAATTGATCCAACCGTTCTTAGAATATGTGTATAATACCTCAATTGGTCCATTTTGCATGCAGTTTCCAGTCGGATTCATACAAAATACAGCTGTTATTGGCCTTCCTCTTTCGCCGGAAATTGCAGCTCCTACTTTATTAGAACACTTACGACCATGAACTTTAGGGCACTTATTCTGCACAGTGGTGATGCCTGTCTCATTCATTTTGTGAACACTCTTGTTAAACCTTTCCATGAGACCTTGAAGGTTCGTAAAAAATAATTTGGCTGATTCTTTATTAACAGGTGCAATCGTGTTAAAACTGGTTCCTTTAAGCTGCTGTAGCTTTATATCAGATGTATTCCTTAAAAATTCATACAGCCAGTCCATCCCACCTAATCCCTTTTCCTTGTCCGTGTCGATTCAGGAATATGGAGGACTCTACCTGCGTCCCTTAGTTTTCGTCATCATTTCTTATCGAAAATAATGCGTTTTGTGAATGCTTTCAAGAGGAAGGCTGTCTAGTTTTTCTTCTAAATTATTTTGTGGCAAATTTAGGTTAGAATCGGATGTTAGCGAGCCAATATAAATAAACGGAGTACCCAAAATGCCCAGCCAAACATTCAATCCAAATCGATGTTGATATCCGGATTCTGTTTTTTGTCTCGGGTTTTTTAAGACCACGTATTTGTTATCATGCTTTCATGCGACCATACATTAAAGGGAAACTTAACATATTCTTCAGATTGCTTAGTATACCGTTCACAATACGTCGGACGTCGGTTATCATCCCTTGGTCTGAGGCCTTGACAAAATCGAAATTTAATGCACATGGTTTTTTTTTAAAACAAAATGAGTAGTTGATCCTGCTACTCCTGTATTTCTTTCACTTTTTTATGTTGATATGGTAGGATTTTCAACAACTGACTGGAGTATGGTTATTTGCTTTTTCTCATGTAATGTGTTATTTCTGGTTGTTATAGGATCTTTACATGCACCGTATTCTTTACGATTATGAAAGGGTCTCCTGAATTAGAATGACCAGCCTGGTTTCTCTCAGGGTACTTATTTTTATACATGTTTGCAGCAGAAATACGATTTTTCTGACAATAAATATAACACGCCACCATGTACAACTTTCCTTGTTTTAAAAAGAACCTCGTGTCATTATGAAAATATTTAAAAAACAACTATACTATACTAAATTACTAAAAGCTAAATTATAAACAACACTTAATACTCAAAACTATTAATATTAAATAATAAATAACAGATACGAGACGAGTTAAAAAACGAAGGTACCTAGTCAAACAAAATGTCAACAAATGGTTTTATTGACATATTGTTTACGACAATTGGTGTTCATTATTTTTCCAGCGCCTACCTGGACAATTCTGCAATATTAACAAACAAGTGATGTTAATGAGAAAGAAACTAAATGTAGCCGTTATTGACGCGCAATTTTTGTTTTAATTGAGCAAAAATGACGTATGTAATACATTATATTTCTTACGTGTTTCCAAATAGTTTCGAGTAACACAGGTTGATATAAATTCATTTTATAAAATACACTTTGAGAATGAACCTGAATAAAAAAGTATTTAGTGTAATAATAGAGCCTCTTTAATTTTTACTGTATAGGTAACACAATAAATGTATCTTAGTTTTTAAATTTCTTATATCCAAAGAAATTATAAAAATGGCCGATTTAGTAAGTAAATACGGCAACGTTGCAAAAACTCTTAAAATCAAGTAGAAATGAGATAGAATCTATAAAGTCGCAAAATTCTATAGTTGATAAGGCGGGAGGTATATACAAATTTGTAACATAAATTTCAATGTTACTATGACAAACTTTATAACCCACAAGTTCAATTTGTTTAAATACATTTGTTATAAAAGAGAGATCCAAAGGTGTCAACTTTTATATAATTTTGAGTATTAACTGCAATTAGCACTCCACCACCCCTTGAAACATCTAATTCTTCGAAATTCGGGTCACAACGAATTACACTAAAATGTTCCTAATTCGGAGCTATTTACACTTGAATTTAGCCAGGTTTCAGTTAAGCATGTAATAGTATCCGGACAAACAATAACTTCATTTACAAATGATGGCATTTTAGTGCGGGTATTGAGATCTAGTTCATGTGTTCATTTAAAAATTGAAAGTCAGGTGGTGCCTTTGTGGCATTTTAGTATTGATTGTGACTTTGTTGAGGTGTAGCGAGTGTCATTTTTGTAGATTGAGTAAGAACCGCGCCCATACTTCTGACCTATGTCATAATTATGATTTTGTCTTTTCTGGGTTTGAGGGCTATACAAGAACAAACCAAGTGATGCCCTTTTTAATCTGTATTGTGTTTTCTAAGCCAATCATACGCGTACGCATCCAAGTGCCTTCTGAGCTACCGGCTACCTGCTACCTTAAAAGAGGTCACCTCACACCTCCTAATTTAGGTACTAATTTGTGCACGTGGCATAGTCTGTTTTATTAAATTAGTGGCGTTAGCGGATATTTGTATGGTACGTAAGACTAACGCTCAATTTACATACTTCAAGGTTTTTTTACACAAAGTAATAAGTTAGTTATTAAAATTTTGTTTTACTATACAAAAGGTTAATTCAATAATATACAAACTACTTATATCTCAACACTCGAAACAACGAGATTAAGAAAGGCACGTTTAAAACTAGCAATTAATTTGGTTTTAGTTTTCAGGATTACAATCAAATACTTTAAGCAATGCTTACGTTTGGTATGCTTCTAGCGTAACAGTTTTCTTTGAAGTCTTATTAAATGAACACATCTGTGTGTAAAATGGAATAGAATATGTCAAAATGAAAGCAATGTGTTAAGATTTATTGAAATTGTTACTTTCGGATTTGAATGGTGTCAACTTTTCAACCACTGTTATAGAAGGTTATGACTGATTACATACAAGAAAATAGAATAAAGCTTATAATCTACAAAATAATTGGAAACATAAGTATTTTATGCTCAGACCTCTAATCTCGATCTTAAAGGTAAATATACAAAACTTACAACACGTGTTGCCTGAAAATTCCTTCATCTTATTATATAATAAAGCAAATTTTCTGAAAATCAATCACTACCGAGATATATGAAAAATGGAAAAATGTGTATAAAATTGAACAGAAAATTCGAAATCAATATTAATAGTATCCCTCTATTTTATTGAAACAAAATTTGCAAAAAATTTACATATGTTAAAAGAGAACCTGGAACTATTATGAAGATTATATATACACTGTGGTATTTAAAGTGGTAATATTGAAACTATATATAGTTTAAAAATGTAAACTTTCACCATTAACACTCATAATAAAATACTTATCTTTTTTGGGATTTTTTAATGGTGTACTTTAAATTATACAATCTAAACGTTTCGATAACACTTACAGTTATCTTCGTCAGCAGTAATGTTTGTTAAAAATTGTTAAAGATGTGGTAAACAATTTTGTCAAATTTTAAAAATTAAAACATAAACATAAGCCTGCTATTAGTATAACAGTTTGGGAAACATAAAGCCAACTATAAAATTTTTAGTAAAGAATAACTAGGTCATAAAATTAAATATTATTAAACTGCCTCAAAGATGATAAACCAGAATACTCTCTACGACGAAAGCTAACAATGAAATTTGCCAGCCAAAAAACACATTTAACAAAATTTAATCGAGTTATGATGTAAGTGTAAAGTTGTGAATAACTTCAATTTTAAAATGATAGAAGCATTCACAAATCCATACATTACATCAAATAAAATAACCCAGTTAAATCTAACAAAGAGATATCTTTATCAATAATTGGAAGTGTTATTAACAATGAAAAGCACAATGCAGAACGTTCTTTGTAATTTTAATTTCAATTTAATTTCAACTACTTATGTTAAATTATAGTGCTGTGGTAATTTAACATATAATTGGTAAAGCATTTGCTTCAAGGTCTAGGAAAAAACACAGCAAAAAACCTAGACATACCAAAAGTTGAAAACAAATTAAAATCAAGGCGTATCATTATGCTCTTTTTAATTATAAGATGCCAAAACCTATTTAAACGGAGATTTTCTTCTTGTCTATTAAAATTATTCGGGTGTTTATATATTTCCATAGCTTCACGTTGCAAACGAACATAATAATGGGTTTGTCTTGGCAATATTTCCATATTGTCAAATTGAATGTCATGATTTAGCTTATTCAGGGCATGGTCAGCCACAGCAGATCTCTCTGGTTGACCCAATCTACAAAATCTCATATGTTCTTTGCGTCTTGTATCAAAGCTACGTTTTGTGGTCCCGATGTATACTTTTCCACATGAACAAGATAACTTATACACTCCGAAAGATGATAAAGGGTTTGACACATCTTTAGGTGATCTTAAATGTTCTTTAATTTTTCTTGTAGGTTTAAAAATAGTCCTAATGCCATATTTGATTAGGATTTTTTCAATTCTATTTGTAACATTGGCTATAAAAGGAAGAAAAGCAGTACCAACATTAAGAACTGGTTTTTCTTTAAGGTTACGCCTAGAAGGTGTAATAACATTATTAATATCTGTAAGTGAATATCCATTATCTTGTAAGGATTTTCTTAAATATTTATATTCATCATTCAAAAATTCAGGGTCACAAATTCGTTTTGCTCGATCTACTAAAGATTTAATTACACTAATTTTTTGTCGTGGATGGTGGTTGAATAATTTATGAAGGTATCTATCAGTGTGTGTCGGCTTTCTGTAAATCTTAAATCTTAAATGATAGTGAATTATTATTTTTAGATATTAATATGTCAAGAAATGGTAAACTTCCATTAGTTTCTTTTTCCATGGTAAACTGAATACTAGGATGTATACCATTTATAAAAACCAAAAACTCATGCAGTGCTTCTTCTCCATGTCTCCAAATAACAGATGTGTCATCTACATATCTATACCAAACTGAAGGTTTTTTAGGTGTATTTTGTAACGTTAATGTTTCAAATTTTTCCATACAAAAATTAGCTATAACAGGACTAAGGGGACTACCCATTGCTACACCTTCAATCTGTTCATAAAATTTACTATTCCATTGAAAATAAGTTGTAGTAAGACAGTGCTGAAAAAGAATGGTTATGTCCTTTGGAAAAAGATGATCAATGTATTCAATAGTTTCTTTTAGAGGTACTTTTGTAAAAAGTGAAACAACATCAAAACTAACCATTATATCACCCTCTTCAATTTTGAAACTATGGATTTTTTCAACAAAGTCGGCAGAATTTTTAATGTAATGGGGTGTTTTTCCTATATGAGGTTGTAATAACAATGTAAGATGTTTTGCAAGGTTACATGTAGAAGAACCAATTGCACTAACAATAGGCCTTAAAGGAATATTAGATTTATGAATTTTGGTAAACCATATAGTTTTGGTGAAATAGCTTCAGAGTTAGATAGTTTCTTTTTATTTCTTCAGGAATAGATGATAATTTAATCAGCTCTCTAGTTTTAAAAGAAACTTTTTGTTGGATCTTTTGGTATTTCACGATAAGTTTCTGGTCCCAACAATTGTTCTATCTTAGTGTTATAATCGTTCATATTTAATATAACAGTTGCATTACCTTTATCTGATTTTAATATTATAATACTTTCATTGCGTTTAAGATCAAGTAAGGCATGTCGTTGACGAAAGGATAAGTTGCTCTTTGGAGGTTTTGTTTTACGTAATATGTTAACGGTGTTATATCTAACTTCATTAGCAGCATCAAAAGGTAATAATCTAATGGAGTTTTAGATGTTGGAAATTATATCTTCAATCATGGTGTTATCGCAAAATCTCCTCCTTTAGAAAGCGCTTCAATAGCATAATCTGAAACAACATTATCAGAAAGGTTTATAACTGCTTTTTTACAATCAATAGATGGTCTATTATTTTGTTGTTTGTATAATTTATTAAATTTTTCTTTCTGACGTTGACATGAGATGTCAAAATTTATTTTCATAGATTTTAAACATTATAGAATCAATTTTATCCCAATCTTCTTTATTCAAAATAGATGAAATTTCTAAATGTAAATATAAAAGATTTTTATCGGTGTTATCCAGTAACTTCCTAGTAATATGTATTTGATTACGTAGAAGAGCATTTTCAGTTCTTCTTTAAATATTATTCGCTTGCTTGTTATTAAAGTTTCTTTTAATATAGATAAACTTTGGGATAATCTTTTGGTCT
This sequence comes from Vesta saturnalis, assembly GCA_036346205.1. Taxonomy (NCBI): domain Eukaryota; kingdom Metazoa; phylum Arthropoda; class Insecta; order Coleoptera; family Lampyridae; genus Vesta; species Vesta saturnalis. The sequence continues at coordinate 1,703,903 of JARFJB010001721.1, forward strand.
CGGCATCGTAATAAAAAAGTGAGTGACGATAATAATTGTGCTTTACGTTTCCTTAATTTTTCAAATTGTCTGATAAAACGATAAGTTTCCTCCCCATAAAGGACTGAAATATGAAAATGTAAACTTTCACCATTAACACTCATAATAAAATACTTATCTTTTTTGGGATTTTTTAATGGTGTACTTTAAATTATACAATCTAAACATTTCGATAACAATTTTTAACAAACATTACTACTGACGAAGATAACTGTAAGTGTTATCGAAACGTTTAGATTGTATAATTTAAAGTACCCCATTAAAAAATCCCAAAAAAGATAAGTATTTTATTATATATAGTTTGATCCAAAAAGATAAAAACGGTAAATTTTTCGTGCCTTATAATGGAAAAATTTTACTAATCATTAACCAAAAGGATGAAGTTATTGTTAATTTTTGTAAATTTATATCTTGATAGCGTAACTCCTCTGAATAGCTGTTTCTTAAAAGTGTTTGGAAATGAAACATAAAAAAATATACACTCAGTCAGGAACACGTTTATTCGGCATTTTCTATCAATTGCCCTTTGCAATATGCAACAAGAATAAAGTTGTTAAACCAGAATATAACCGAGAATCTTCTACAGTGAGTTCCCAGGACCACATTAGGACATTTTCCCTCTTTAAATTTTATCCCAAAATGCACCTCTAAAAGGTTATGCGCTCTCAAAGTTCAATTTAAAATCTAGAAAATTCACCTTAGTAGAATGAGGGCATCATCGGCGCCATTTTGTTTCTTGTGGCGTCATATCCCCACCCCGGAGTGGGGTGTTTGGGGTGTGATCAGGGGTGCGGTCTGGGGTGGATCCGGATTCCTTTCGGGGGCGTCTTTCAACCCCTGGGCGGGGTTTAAACCATAACTAAGGTTCTTTTGGCAATACCAAGAGTCTTTTTGGCGTTCTTATTTCCTAGTTCGGGGTGTTGGATGCACCTAGGGTGTGGTCTAGCGGCCATTTTGTCTGCTTTAAGGTGGCGGGCTTAAGGCCCTTATGGCTTCATTACGGCGTGGCCACACCCACTCCCTTATGATTGGTCCTTAGCCTCACTACTCAGCAGCTGTGCTCTGATTGGAGGATTAATTCTCAGCATTCTCATTGGTCATGACCGGAAATTTGAATGTAATAAGGGGGCCTAATGCTAACTTGTAACACAGGTGTAGCGTTTCGCAACTTGTTTCCGATCTTTCGCCACCTTGTCGTGATCGTAACTTGTTCAGGGGCCTTCGTGCATTGTCGAGACCTATTGGTGGGATTTGTGAATCTAATAAGGACCCTAATACTAACGTGTAAGACAGGTTTAGGGCTTCGCAGCTTGCTCTCGACGCTTCGCCTCCTTGTGATCGGAACTTGTTCTGGCCCTTCGTGCATTGTCGAGACCGATTTGGCGGGAAATTTGAATTTTATTATAATAAGGGGCCTAATTCTAACGTGTAAGACAGGCGTAGGGCTTCGCAACGTGCTTTCGGGGGTTTGCCGCTTTGTTAACGCCCCATTAGTGGAAAATTTGAATTTGTATTTAACTGTCTACAGGTTATGGATGGAAACAGGAATTTGTATTGTACGATAGAGGATTTTTAAATAATAATTTATTAAGTAATAGTATTTTAAAAACTTGGGGGATATTCTGTAAGCGCTTCCTGCTAAGTGGACTTCGCGGCGTCTGTGAAACATAAAGGGTTTATTAATAATAATTTGTTATAGGTAATGCTATTTTAACATTACATCTCATGTAGCACCAGCAGCAGCCTTATCTAGTTGACCTTCTGGCACAGCCTCCTTTTCGCTATTAACATTAACCAGGTCACAGCACTCAGGCGCATTTTCATTATCCTCCTCCTTCACGACTGCATCATCCTCAAGTACTGTTATGGAAATAGTAATTTATCATTAAATCCTCAAAATCGAGAATACCAGTGTTTGTGGGCTCATAGCAGGATAAATTCGTTGTTGACGATACCCCAACTAAAACGTTACTAATGTAAAAAGTTAATGTTATTTTATTCTACGCTTACCATTGCATGACCTTGACGATAAATGTGGGTGAAAGTTTATAACAGCCAGGGTGGGATTGTGATGATGCAATAAACCATTTAAATTTTCAATGCGCAACCTACTGAACACCACAATTGTGTAGCCAAAGAAATCCATACAGAGTAATGCATTTCTAATGATACGTTAAGATTACACGTAGACACACACGCACGCACGCAAGCACACCCACACGGACGCACGCGCGCCCACGCGTACGCACGAGTGCCGAACGCACACATGCATACACGCACACACGCACACGCAAATGCACACTCATTTGTACTACACCTGAAATTGACATGTAACGCTATTGCAGAGTTTTTCATACACTGATAAAAGCAATTAAATTGGTAAAAAGGGTTATAACAAAAGGTGTCGTACATTATAATCTAAAATATACTTCTAATATTAAAATTGCTGGGTTTAAAATATAAAAAATAATGACAAAACAGTTAAAGTATTAAAAGAACCTATCATGTATTATAGACTAAATCTAAAAAATAAATCACCGGGTTAAAATGTCGTGGGTAATGATAAAAACAATTAAAATAGTGCAAATACCTAAAACAAAAGGATTTCACCGGTATAGTGTATAATGAGGTAAAATATATCTAAAATTAAAATCACAGGATGGTCACGTGGCTGCTGAACGGGATTTTTACGACTGGGTCACGACCGTAAAAGTATGCGCAAGCCACGTAACCGTAAGGAAGCGTGGCATAACTATCCTCCTTTCGACGACGTGTACTGTACTGCACCCGGTAAATATTGCTCTCTGGCCTTGGCATAACTTCATATGTGGAGGTCCTAACAATTTTACGATCGGTTTGTGCGTACACAGTTTCTTTATCGTCTAACATTAAAACCTAACACTAAAAATTTATCGACATTAATAATTTGTGAATTTTTATAATTTAAAGTGATGCACTTAGCTTTACGGTTGTGTATTCATCTTTAAGTGTAGAGAACACCTTGTATGCATAATTCTTAGGACCCTCGCTTACGAATTATATGATTTTACTCTCGACTCCGTAAACTTACACCTCATCGATCATGTCACTCAGGAAATCAACAACAGGTCGAGCCCACTCACCAGGATTTTGCGTAAAAATCACGGAGTCTGTATCAAAGTAAAGAACCCGTTCGGCAAGCTTTTCCAGGTAGCTGTACAGCACCAGGCGATCATTGGCGGTTGTGTAAGCTGCCAAGACGACATTGATAGCATTGAGCTGTTCTACCCCATCATCGGATCTAATCCAGTTTACTACCATAACTTCCTCGTTTACGTGTAAAATGGACTGGACCTCCTTTGAAGGATCGATCATGATTTTCAAAAATTCGTGCGGTTCTGTAATAATACTGGTTTGTGTTAAATTGTTCCTCTGCGCAAACTTTCCCCAGAATAAATTTAAAAATACATCATAAGCCAGGATTAGCGCAAATTCTGTTTTTGTCCAATTGGGCCCCCTTCCTTTTCAAATACTCGCGGATTTATCGATTCGTCGTCGTTACACCACGAAGGCCAGTTCGAGCACATTTGTTTGATCTAGAAAGTTATCGATGTAACCCGAGAAAAGACCCCCAATCATACTAGCCCTATCTATCGTATTGGCAAACCTCGTACTCCCACACTTCAAAAACTTCTAAGACTCTAACCCTAATTCTATAGCGTTTCGTAGTTCGTCCGTAACGTAAGTTCCGGTAAATTTACGTTCGTCCTGTGTATTTGTCTAAACATGCTGGAACATAATTTCAGCACATGTTCTGAAGAAGACGAATATTAATTTACCTTGCATCTTAAGAGGTAGGACCGGATGGTACAAATCTGGTGGCGGGAGCGCACTACACTTCACAGGGCCCTCGACAGTGTTCAAATCGAGAGTTAAGCACTCGGCACCAATATGAAGTGTAGGATGCCTCACCGGATACGTGGAATACTTGTTCACGTAGGGCTATAGTGACCAAACATCCCAATACCTGATTTGCACATCTTGTTCTGTCTTATAATATAACTTAACCGCATTAGTACGACCACCGAAGAAGCTATCGCGGGGATTCAGGGGTGACTGATTCAGCACGCTGTTTGAGCTTACAAGTCTCTTTCGTTCGGATTTTGCTGTAAAAATGACCTAAATACACATTCCAAAAGTTCAACTAAATCATAGTTAAAGGAACGTATCCTGTGTGATATTGCCACCGTCTTCTCACGACGCAAAAACACTGAATTAGGTTCGCGTTTACTATTACCAGCTTGATTAGGGTAACACCGTTCACAACCGTGGAAATAGCAACCTTGAAACTGGTATGCGTTGTTTGTATCGTGACAAAACCCCGTCTGCATTCATAACTCTCGAGCCAGAGAAGCTGTTGAATAGCAATCTTCCATGATTGTCACCCAATCTGTATCCCGCGCCATTTGGGATGAGGCCAATAGTATTCTCGCCAATAAAGTTTCTGCGGAAAACAAGACTACACGCACCAGTGCTCGTACAACATTCCCTTAACGGGTATACCCTGTTTTCTTCGACAAACGTCTTCCAAAACTCAAGGCAGGCTTTCCTAAGGATACTCAGGTCTTGCACACAATAACGCACAATTTCGTTTTTGAAATTGAAACTAGTGCCCTTTGAAATTGCGTCATTGTCCCACTTTATAAAGTCTGCTCGAGCTTCGGAAGACATTTAATCGACACCATAAAAGTGTGTGGCCGGTAAAACGCCGTCATAATCTTGGTTTTACACAGCGTTAAACAGGTGAAGGAAGTGGTCTTTTGAGCCGGGAAACTTAAAGGTATTAGGAAGTTTGGATAGGGCCATGGGTAGGAAGTGTAGGCTATCAATGAATTTTATGTTATTGTCACAGGCGAAGGACATAATTTTAGTGCTGTTATATATGATTTTGGGATTCCATGCAGAGAGATTCTTAGGGATTTCGTTGACGATGAATTGACAGTCATAGCATTTGGAGTTATGAGCTAGGGTTATGATTGATGCTCGTTTTTTGGCGAGCGAGGAGATATAGGAAAGGAATTCGGCTACAGGAGAGGTTGCGAATATGTGCTAGCGCTGCCCACCCCTGCTCAATATCTCTGTAGATATTAATACAATGGTTGCAGACATGTTGGGCAACACACAACGTAGGAGTATGCATGAAGGTGTTAGTAGCGTTAGTAGATGTATCTTGGCGGCACTCCAAATGGTAAAAACAAAAATATAATCTTTCGCGAGTTTTTTCGAGTCCTCCTTGCTTTTGGTCATGTAACAGAAATGTCGGATAGGTTTCTCGAATTTGCAGGTGGTACAATATGCAAAACCACATTTATGAGGATTCTTACCCTTCCATACACTCTTTAAACTAGTGCGACAACGTTGGAGTCTGACACACAAACCGTCAAATTTATGCTAATGCAGATATTGGTTCCCGTGAAAATCTCTATTCCACTCATTACAAACGATAGAGTCAACAGATCGGCAAGGAAGATTGTTATGACTACAAAGTCAGTGTTAGGACAATTCTTGTAGCTATGGTCATGATTGGTTCTATATTTACAAAATTCACAAAATAATGTTGTTGAATATGCGCGGGTTAAACTGGTGATTACGTTACAATGCCCGTCCTCGAAAATTAAATTTAATACTTTACGAGTGGGACTTCTTGGGCCCTTAAAATAATGCGTCTGACCTAATCTGTGGTTATATACAACTACGCTGTAATTAATTAAATAATCCTTCTTGGATATGTTCAATGCTGCCCACGTTATTTAAATTCACATTAGCGGCAGCACGTAACTCATGCGTCCTCTGATCTAGAATAGGCCAGCCTTTTTGAAGACAAAACAGTTGAGGATCGGACTCGGCTACAGCTATGGCCACTATTAATGCACGCCATAAACATAATTATTAAAATATAATTGTTCTAAAGGTGGATAACGGACAAATAATATGAATATCTTAACGATTCCTCCACACATGAAAAATTAAGAATAAATCCTTTATATAATACCACTAGAGACTCACATACGTTGATCCAAAATTGGTTTAATGAAGGAAATATTAATAATACAGAACAAAACTTCTTAAAAATCAAATATCCAATAATGCCTCAATTATATTTTCTTCCTAAAATACATAAAAGTGATAGACCTTTTAGACCGATTGTTGCTTCAATAAATTCTCCAACATATAATATTTCTAAATGTTTATCAAGGGTTATCACGATAGTCTTTTGTTTCAGAAAGTATGGCGGGCTAAGTATCGAGCACTTAACTTTCTTTCCGTAACCCTTTAGAACCCAACTCAGTATACGATTGGTTTTCGACACACTGAATAATGCTTCTATTGTTCATAAAAGTACTTGTTCGGTATCTGCTTTTAAATTGACTGATCTAGCGGTACATATATATCAGAAGTTCTGCTGTAAATCTTAAAGTACCTCAACAGCATACTACTTTTCCATAGACCTAAACTGTCTTAATTTAACGTTGTTTTAAGTTTTAATTGTAAATTTATCTTCCTTTCACACCACTGTTCACACAACAACGTAGTATTTTAAATCCATATCTTTATTAATATTCTTCCAAATAACAAGCACTTGTGTTTAATTTTTACTCATTTGGTAAACATAATTTACCTAAGATTGCTGTATTACTTGCAAAGTCCGTCAATGACAAAATATTTAAAATTGAAAATGTTTTGTTATTCTACAAAACAATTTTCCGTCACTAATTATTTAAAATTCACTCATAACTGACATGGAACATGGAATTGATATTCAATTACGTTTCTCAAGTTATGACCAGTTTAAACAAAACTATCGACGAATTCTTCTACATGTTATGGTCAATATCAATTTTCAACTAATAACAAATAATTAGTATTTGTGGGCTGAGATCTAGACATCAACGGAAATATCCCACATCTGTATGCTCATCAACTATTAATGGTTATTAGCACTGTCCGTCAGTAGTATTTTGCCCTATTCAAGAAATTCCATGTTCAGTGGGGCATCTTTAATGTGTCAAGCATCGTATTGCCACTGGACCTACAGTTTTACTTCCCATACTCTGCTCTGGTTTTTCTTCGTTTTAAACAAACGGCACTTTAACGATTCCACCACCGAAGCAGCGGCATATTTAATATTGTCGAGAAAACAATTTTATACTCAAATGGTCACGTGCTTGAGATTTTTGTCGGGCTGCTAAGCCTGATAATTTTGATAAGATTTTTCTCTCCTAGAGAGAAAACTGATGACACCGTGCAACCGCCCGCGCCCTCAATTTTTCCGCCCCTCATTTTGCTGCCCTGGGTATTTTCCCGGCTTGCCCCCCTTAGATCAGGTCCTGTAATTGAGAAAGGGATTGTTTTAATAAATTTATTCAAAACTGTTAAATTCTATGAAGAAATTGTCCTAAGCAGCTCTAATATAAGTGACTGTACTGAAAAAAATGTGTTTGGGGATTTATTTAAGGTTAAAATGAAGCCGCGCATAAAAAAGGTAAAGGGTAAATTATAATCTTTTACAAGTACAGATAAGGCTTATTATGTGTGGTGGACAATATGGTTCCGAAACATATATTACCGAAACGTATCCCAACTTTTTAATAATTTCGTAAAATTGGTTTATTCAATTACCTACATAATCCTTTACAAAGGTACATTGAAAATGAAACCTGTTTATGGAAAGTTAGTTGCAAGCAACAAAGTGCATTAAAATGTAGTTCGTGAAAAACTGATAAGTGAGGATTCATAGCCACCTGAACTGAGATTTCGTGGTGCTATGAACATTGTAAACCGACGGCGAGGCATAGATAAACCCCCTAGATTGATAACCACTGTTTTAACTAACGGAATAATTTTCAGCACCTACAGTGGATGCAGGGGAAAGTAAATGTTAAAGGCGGGTAATTTAAAGTTTCTTTGCTACTAGTATTACCAGTCTGCACTGTCCGAGTTTAAAGTGTATTTAATGTTTAACGTTTAATTAACATAGGTACAATAATTATCATAATTGTATCCATGGTAATTTAACTTAACATTCTACTCATTTTAAAAATTACAACGTATAGTTTCAATTGGTTAAAATTCATTTAAAATGAAATAGCATGTGACCCAAAGAGAGGTTATATTTATTTTACCATAACATTTCATAGTTAACATAAAGATATATGTGTATACTAAAATAATAATAATAATATACAGGGTGATTTCACTTTAATACGCCTAACTTCAGGAGCGAATTCCTTATTGAAAAATAACTATAGTTTTCCATATAAACAATATTCTTTGAAGGCTTCGTTTTCGAGATACAGGGTCTTAAACTTTTGATAAAAATAACAATTTGTTTAAATATCTTCATAACGGTTTATTAAAATAATTCAAAATTTCAGATGGTACTTCTAATAATGGTCTTTCATAATTATAAGTTTATTTCGATAGATTATGAAAGCCAGTGGCGGAGAAACAGGGTTGTCATTACTTTTTCCAAAAAAAACTTGTACGTCACTGACGTTTTTTCTCATTTAGAGAAAATGCTTGAATTGCGTGATAATTTTTAAGCAATTTGGTACGACGGTATTTTTTTGATAAAATGTACCAATTTCGAGTTATTTGCTATTTTGTGCGAAGCTACAAACGCACTTATTATTTTAAGTTTAGCAATGAAATAATTTAAACTCAATTTTTTTTGTTTTACCAAATTCAAATTTTCAACGTTTTACGAGCAACCGAAAAATATACATTTTGAGGAATTCCTTTCGTTAACGGGTTAATATTATTTAATAACAATGAAATAATGCACAATTTACAACAGCTGTTCAAACTGAAATCTTTCAACTTCAATGTACTTTTGACATCTTCTAATTAGATTATTAATATGTGATTCTATTGTGACATTATTCTGTCTTACGATATCACAGTTCTTCTATTCGCTGCTGTAAATCTTCCCGTGTTTGCACTAGGGTCCTATAAATTTCTTTTTTTAAATAGCCCCATATAAAATAATCCAAATGATTTAAATCAGGTGATCGGGGTGGCCACCTGATTGGCCCTTCGCACGGTAATCTTATTTGTAAATCATATCTTGGTGGCAACCGACCGATCCATCTTCCGTTATAATTTTCATCAAGCCACTCACAGATTTGCCTTCCGTAATGCGGCGGAGCACCATCCATTTGAATCCAATTATTGTGTATTACATTTAATGGTATATTATCTAACAAGTTATCCCTTACGTCTTGAAAACCATTGTTTAAAAATTGATGGAATGATAGAGCGTTTAGCCTAGGGGATAAAAAATATGGTCCACAAATGGAATTATCAAAAACTCTCATCCATACGTTATAGCTAAATTCATGCTGAAAAGATGATGAACGAATTTCATGAGGGTTTTCATGTGCCCATACTCGTAGATTATGTGTATTAATTATACCAGTGCGTGTAAAGGTTTCCTCATCTGTCCAGATTATTCTATTCAAAAATAATCGATCTTGCTGATGTGATCCCAATAGCCATCTACAAAAATTTACTCTTTTTTCGGCGTCACCTGGTAATAAATGTTGCACCTTTTTGTACGTGAAAAGTCCTTCGGTGATTTCGTTTTAGTGCTTTAAATATTTTTGTTTGAGATACATTAAGCTGAAGAGCAGCCTTTCGTGTACTTAGTTTTCTGTTATTGTCGAATAATCGGAGAACTCTATTATCTTTTGGATTTGGTTGAACTTCTCTATCAGCAATTTTTCCAAACCCATATTCTGAGAATTTTTGATGAGTTCTTATCAACACTCCTTTATCGGGAATTCTGCGATTTGGAAATCTTTCATATTCTCTTACAGCGGTTCTTGAATTTCCGTTACAGATGTCATAAATAAAATGAATGTCTGCATATTCACGATTAGTAAAATGATGCGGCATCCTGTACAGAAATCAAATAGTTTAATCAGTATCAAGAAAGTTTTACTAAATAAAAGTTCACTCGCGCTCTACAATAACATTAACTATCTCGACACTGACATTTTAGGACAAAGCACATCACAGAAATAATAATAAATACATCAAAAAAATACCTTTACAACAAATTACTTAAAAATGCAATTCATAAATTGTCACAATATTATTGTTGTTATTGTTATTGTTATCGTTATTATTTTTTTATTATTCTTGTTATTATTCTTGTTATTATTGTTGTTGTTAGAATCACACATTAGTAATCTAATTAACTTAAAATAATAAACGCGTATGTAGTTTCGCACAAAATAGCAAATAACTCGGAATTGGTACATTTTATCACAAAAATACTTTAATACCAAATTACTTAAAAATTATCACGCAATTCAAAAATTTTCTCTAAAAGGGAAAAAACATCAGTGGGGTACAAGTTTTTTTTTTTGGAAAAAGTAATGACAACTCTGTTTCTCCGCCACTGGATTACACAATTTATCGAAATAAACTTGTTATTATGAAAGACCCTCATTAGAAATACCATTTAAAATTTTGAATTATTTTAATAAACCGTTATGAAGATATTTAAAAAAAATGTTATTTTTATGGGAAGTATCTGTATCTCGAAAACGAAGCCTTCAAAGAATATTGTTTATATGGCAAACTATAGTTATTTTTCAATAAGGAATCCGCTCCTGAAGTTAGGCGTATTAAAGTGAAATCACCCTGTATAATAATAATACTTTCATTTATCATAATTAGCAATTTAGAAAAAACTTTCATTTTATGTATCCCTATTGCACTTAATTCTAATCCTATAAACTATCAATTAATTAATGTCAATATGTACACCTACCTATTTTTATTTAATTCACTAATAGTATTTTAAATTCATTTTAAAAGAAGTAAGATTAAATTTATACAAATAATTTTTCAATTCTGTTTTAGCTTTACTTTTTTAAGCTTTTTTAAATAAAGATTTCTGGCTTGAATCTTAATAGGATCGATAAAAACTGTATTTTTATTCTGCAAGAATCTGACAAATTTTTCATCTTTTCCTAATAACACCTTATTCACAGATTTGCACCAATAATACGATATACATAGTATAATTATTGTTGAAATCAAAGTACTAATGAATTTGTGTTTTGTACAGTTTAGTACATTAAAACTTATTTCTTTTGAAACTATGTCAAACAAAAAATGAAACAAATTGATTTTATGACAATTTGTGGGAATTAAGCAAAACAGCCTTACACAAAATACAAAAAGATGCCAGGATTTATTGAATTACAGTGTGTATATTGTCTAGTCTGAATTACTCTCAGATCAACATCGCCATCGGAATGTAATAATACATGTTTACAAAATTCACACTGACTTTTCGGGCCACAAAACCAGCTATGTAGGCTATTGTCGATTTTGCAATTCGCATTTTCCTGGCATTTAAAACAATTGTAGGCACAGTTCTTTTATCATGTTCCCAATCTATTGGGCGAATTCCAGAAATAAATTCACCTGTTAAAAAAAACATATTAAATTATCTGAAGCCCCTATACTTCACAGTTTGAACCTGGTGAATGGCAGGACATAAAATTGTTTAATAACAGGCTTTTAAATGAGGTGATGAAAATATTAACATCAGGAGATATGTTTCTTGTCCCATGTGCTCGGATGCAGCCAAACAAATTTTCTACATAATCTTGGTTTAAAGATATAGTCACGATGTACTACATTTCCTTTAAAAGATATTTTAAACACATAAAACCACGAGTGGCGTTAATTGAATTTTGTATTGAAGGAGATGTAACAAATTTTTGTTTATGTGAATTCCAAAATTTAATTTTCTGTTTCTGTTACTCTTCCTTTCAACACTTTACTTTTAGATGCAACTTTAGTACCGCCATTTAAACTATCAAATAATTGATTCATAAATGTAAAATGTAAAATAAATGTGAAATATCCTGATCACCTGCTTCTTTCTCTAGTTTATATTCACTACTGATATCTAAAAGTAAAATAATTAGCAATCAAGTTATGACTTGATAAAAATTCTTACCTCACTGAGAAATGCGCTTAATTAATGAGCCCACTTGGTGACTGAAAACTTGCGCCATTAAAGAGACGTTCATTTTGTTCATTTTATGTGCAAATATATGAGCATCATGTTGCCATTTTGTAATTTTCTTGCAACCATTTTCTTCAAAGTGTAAATCTTTCGTAAGAAGATTATTTCTAATCCTATCCGCGCAACTCGGGTTCAACGGGCCCACGCAGTGTTACAAACGGACATATTTCGGTTAATGTTTAATTTTTGACAATATGCCCTTGTGGTTCCATGGAAATGCTATTAATTAAGTTTTCCTTTAGCCAAAGTTTGTAAACTTGAGCTACTTTTCAATAAACAATTATCGTTATATAAAACTTACGTAACCGGGCAACATGAGTCCAATGCACCCTCGCGTGGTGTTTACAATTGATGATCTCATGTGCACGATATTTTCATAATTGCTTAGGTATTTATCATAATCATTAGCGGATTTGAGAGATACTTTGTTTTCAAGGCTAATTGTTATGAAAATGCAATTAGTATGGAATGTTTGTGAAATAATCCAAGTCATTTGGCTGTTAGATAATATTCAAGTTATTCTTTTAGTAATTACCTACTTATGGATTATAAGTAATTTGCTATTAGTGGTGAATGTCCAATATTTATTTTCAAAGAACGTTTGTTATTGGCAAAGATAAAAGTTTTAGTTGAATATTAATTACTTTGGAATTCATTTAGTACCCTTCTCTTGCTTTATAATATATATATATATATATATATATATATATATATATATATATATATATATATATATATATATATATATATATATATATGCAGTCATTTATTACCACATAACTATTCGTATTTTGTAAACGAAGTGCAAGGAATGCAAGAAAACAAGGGCAATGTTCTCAAAAATGCTATAAAAATGTATGTAATCAACACTCTGTCACTACTATTATCTGTAAAACTGCAATAAATAGTTTTTGTATCTAATAATGTTTATGTAAGCTTAATTTGTAAATATATTCCAGCAATAACCACTCAATACAAGGGAGTAATAAATAAGGTGTATCTAAATAAGGTGGGTCTATCCGACCCATACTGCCCGGTTATGTTACTCAAACGACTTGCCCGGATAACAGTTAAATAGATGTAGTACATCGTACGGTGGTATTGTCTCTACACTGTTAACAAGAAAACCGAAATATTTGTTTTCGACACTATTTGTTAAACATTCTGATGACGTTTCTTTCAACAATTCATTACTAGCTGCTACATTGAGCCCACCTTGATCACAGACGGTCGATACCACTTAAAGTCCTATATTTTGTCAAGCATTTATAACTTCTTTTACCAATTGTTTAATCTTTACACTTTTAGTAGGACCACTACTAAACGTGCAGCAAAATGGTTGTTTCCATTCTCCATGAATGCCTTTAATCATAAAAATATTTGCATGATTGACTATATTTGGTTTTCTTCTATGCTTTCGATCATCTTCTAAATCATCAATACAATCTACTTTCCTGTGGTATGATAATGATGATGACAAAGCCATTTCGTCAAACACTACCGCACATATTTTGTCCTTTGGGTCCTTCAGCTTTGACACAGTCAATTTTAAACTATCAACAATGTGGTTATTAATTCCTGGACGCAATTGAATATGATTAAGGAGATTTGTTAAAGTTTTCCGGGATGGCAAACAAAATATTTTAGAAAGTAGGCGATGCCCTTTCCCACTTGCTTTAAATATTGTTAATGACAGCACTTTTTCGTGTAAAGTGAATTTTCGGCACCTTAGGTTTAAGATTTTGGTTTTTCTCCTATTGCATGATAAATGTATATGTTGGTTCATTGGCCCTCTCCATTAACTGGGTGAAATTAGAGTTGTTCACAAACTTTTCGGCATTACCCAATCTTGTACTCAGATTTTTAGGTTTACTGTTTATTCTTGCTTTTTTTTTGTCCCCATTCACACAACATTTTGTGAAAGTTTTTACATTTTGGTGTCAAATTTGCTTCCCTAGTAACATTATCGATTGTAAAATACCTCGTCTTCTTTTTGCTGTAAACATTACGTTAGTTTAACAACTTAATATCAAACGGTAATTGATTACCTAATATAGTTATTGGGGGATTGCTCTGAGCACCAGACTTACTGATTTCAGTAATTCCAGATGGTTCAGGTAACGAGTTAGACTTCATGGACAGTGAGGTTAACTCGTCAGATTCATCTGTAATAGATGGTGGGTAAATCTACAAATCCATATCATCTCTCACTTCATGGAACATCGGTGGAGTAGAATTTTCTGATCTTGCATGCTGTTCAAGTCTGTTGTCTCGCTCCAGGTCTACCACCACAAAAATTTAACAATTTTTAAGAATTAATTTCCAAATAAACTATTGACCATGACTAACCTGGTAAATACAATGTAGGGACAGCGCCTTTACGGAGCTCTCTTCTTGTTTCTACTACTAAAAATTCAGAAGGAAAATGCCTATTACACACATAATATGAACTATAAAGTTCATCATTTGGAAACATTTGTCTTTTGATTTGACCGGTCATTGCAATTAGGCACACAACACTTATTTTACAACCATTAAATTTAATGCCATACGACTTTCTCATCTAGAATGGGGTTTATCTATGCGGCGAAGTATTTAGTTTCCTAGGTTCTCTCAATCGAGTCGTGCTTGCGACTGGTGGGGTGGAGGAATTACCCATTTTGCGCATCTACGGTAACCAATTGATAGCTATTTTGACAGTACTAATGCCATCTTCTATATCATTCTGGATATCAACTACTAACGTACGGTATTTTATATCATATGTCGTCGTTTTGAACAGTCAGGCCCACTTGTTGTCGTAATTTTTTACTAATGACATGCTATAGAGGCTTAGCATCTATTTGTGTTGTGTATTAGATTGGAAGTACATAGATATCAATAGGTCAGGAGGTAATAAATGCACTTCTTCCAAATTTCAGTTTCAGACATTTCTGTACTATTCTCAAGGATAAACGTTACAATTTAGTATATAGGTAAATAGGGCCTAAGCGACTTTTTTAGCAACGTTAGACACGTAATATGTCACTATTATGTCTTATTATTATTATTTTACTTACACGTATTTTGGTTGTAAGCCATTCTTGTACTTTTTACGCTTTAATTTAATATCATTTTTTAATAATTAAGTTGAATACATAACTTTTAAATTTTAGCGCAGTACACAACTGTAATTCAAATTGTTGTTCTTCTACTATTTGCCCTATACGGGATTTCGCACGGTAGTCGTTCGTTGCAAATTTTCGTGGTTAGAGAAAACGTAGAATTCTGATATTTTGGACTCCAGGATTATTCAAGATATTTCCAAGTTCGTACCACTTCCGATTATCCCGGAAGTCGCCATTAATTTCCTTATTTTAAATTGCACACCTGGTATATTATTTCATTTTTGGATTCCTCATAAAATTGCATGATTAGTTCCATAAGGTTTCCTGTCCCTATTTTCAACTGTTTCTTAGATATCTTGATTCTTTTGAAAATTTATCTTCAACACATTTTACCGATTTACGACTGTAGTAAGCGCTTCTGGGATAGACGGAAGCACAATACTGTTACTTTCAAAATCGATATTGGCAATATAATTTGGTGACCAATTACATCATTTTCAGACTTGAAAAGTTCGTTCTTTCAAATATAATATTGAATGGTCGGATGCAGGATTTTGCTCTGCATCGATTGTCTATAACTTTCCCTATAATTAGTTTCAACAGTTTTCTTGTTAATCCATGTTTTCTGTTTTAATGTGATTTTTGGCAGAAACCGAAACATCACTTGTAAACGTAATAACAAATGGAAAGCACAACAAAATTGGAATATAATAAATGAGTGTAAAATCAAACAGTGAATAACTATGTCATGTACTACTCGCGAAACAGACCCCCAAAGTTCGTCTGGCCTTAGATTGGTAAACGCGTTTGGAACATGGTTCAATAACACCTCTCTAGTTTACACAGGCCAATTCACCGACCCTCAAACATCAAGTGTCAACTGCTGATGTATAGCTGTAGTGGACTGTGCAGAAGCACCAGTGGATACCAACTGTTTGATCTGTCAATCGGAGGTAGAGCATCTAGGAAATCACTAACAAACCCTCTGAGTACCTCCAGATATCTAACTCCATTCAAATTTTCATCATATACTTGATATGCCGCTCTATTGTCCATAATTAAAAAGAAACATTAAAACTAATGTGGTTCTGGTGGTTGGTGGTTATATTCCCTTATGACATGTGAATTATCGTGTATGCAGTAGTGATTGTTTCGGCGATTTATAATTCCTTTCCTGATGAGTTTTGATTCATCAGTCCACATAATCTTAAGAAGAAATCTCGAATCTTCGATGATCTTTATGCACATGAATTCTGAAAAGTCGACTCGTCTTGCCTCATCAACAAAACGTAATCCGTGCAACGTTATCTCAGAAAAATGGATTTTATGTTTCCTTGATATTCTGTGGATTGATGCTCTTGAAATACCCAGATCTAGCGCTGATGCTGGTATTGAACTTGGTGGATAGGTTTGAAAATAAGCCAACACGTTGACCTTGTTATGTCTATTATCTATGATGGACTATAGGTGATTTCAAGTTGCGCTTACACTCCCAGCTTCCATAAACCGAGCTGCGTTTTCCCGGGAATTTCCCGGGAGGCATTACTAGTAGGTACGGATATCGTTCGTTAAATAATCTGCACGTTCGTCTGACAATTCATCTACGTTCACCATGCGTATAATAGTATATTAAAAAATAAGTTTCAGACTTCAAGCACGAATTAAAGTTTTAAAAAACGAGTTTTTTAAAGAATGAGTGTTTCAAGGTCTTATGAAAGAACTTTTTTATGCTATTTTTTGTAATTTGCTGGTTTTTAACCAAAATTTTTTACTTTAGTTGATTTATGGTTTTTGAGGCGGTTGGTAATGTCTTAATTTTAAAAGTAAAAGCCTTTTGTTTTATCCAAATCAAAATAATCTTGCATGTACGCTCATTGAAAAACGTGACATTGCCAAAAATACGGTCGTGAATTGGCTCACATTAAAGTTTTCACTGGTCGTATCCTGTTTTTGACACATTTAGTAATAATGCATGGCATAATTCCGGATCAAGCTGTGCCAACCTAAACATTTTCGTAAAATGTTCCGTGAATTAATGGCTATAATGACATCGGAGATGATGACGTGGCGTTTCTTAATATGTCCATTAAGGAATCACAATGGAAGCAAATTACAAAAAACAAATTTAACAAATCATTAATGGAATTTTATACTCCATTATAAACCGCACTTGAGAAAATTAACAGAATCACTGGAATAGTAAGTAGATACCTCACAGTAGAAGAGAAGCACCATTCCATCCACTTTTTTTACGTCACAAGCCCCGACCACTGGGGCGCCTTCCCCACTACTTTCACTCGCCCACGTATGAGACCGTGTTTTTCACCCCTATTATTGGCGGCTTCCTTTCGGAGGCCTTTTTCAACCCTTGATAGAATTTTCAACCCTAATTATGGTCTTTTTGACAGCAACTTTTTTTGTCTGTCTTATTTTATGGTTTCCTTATGGAGACCTTTTTCAACCCTTGATGGAATTTTCAACCCTTTTTGTTTGTATTGAGTGCCTTTTTGCTGATCGTTTTTGTCGGCCCTTTTTGTACTTGCTCACGTGAGAAGCGTATTTAGGTCTTGAGCCTGGTGTTGGACTTGGGTTGGTCGTAGACTTGGGATTGGTCTTGGACTTGGGGTGGGGGGAAGGCTCAGGGTGACTCTTATTTTTGGATAATTATAGGCCATTTTTGACCCGGTGATTGGAGGGTTAACATTCTAATTGGAGTGAAATTTGAAACAAGGAAACCCTAATCTTATAAGACAAGCGTAGGCCTTCGCCCCCTATCGTTACCCCTGGTTGGAAATGGTATTCGTTTTTGTAGGTTATGACTGGTAATTTGAAGTTGTATTCTAATAAGGAGGCCTAATGCTAGCTTATAATACATGTGTAGGGCTTCACAACTTGTTCTCGGGCCTTCGCCCCCTGGCTGGAAATTGATGGGGACCCTAACCTTATAAGACAAGTGTAGAGCTTGGCCACTATCGTGGCTCCTTGGTGGAATTGTATGTGGGTTCTCACCTAATATTATAAGACAAGTGTGGGCCTTCGCCCCCTGTCGTTACACCTAGTTGGAAATGGTATTTGCTTTCGAAGTTCTGACTGGTAATTTGAGTTGTATTCTAATAAGAAGACCCTATTGCTGTCTTGTAAGACAGGTGTATGGACTTGTGTTAGGGTTTGATTTTGCGTGGGGAAATTTGAATGACAGTAAAATTTAATTATAGAACACTTATTTTTATTGTAAATATCATAATTAAAAAAGCCTCAGTGAGTTATAAAAAAAACCACTGACTTTCAGATTATTCTCTAATGAAACAAAAATTTTTATTAAGTTAATTAATTACATAACAGTTATTACAATATTGTTTTCTAAACGAATATTAAAACTGATTGTTTTACCTGCATTGATTCTATGGAGGTATGTTTAATATCCATCCGCTCGTTAAATTGTTGTATATTGTGCACCTTAATATTTTTAAAGAAACTTGTTGTTACGTATAACTTAGATGTGTTTTACAACTGTAATTAAAAATCTGTACAAGTAAATAAAATAAATAAAAGGTTAACAGCACACTTACCAGCTCTGTATTGAAAGAACATTTTTGAGGGACTGATTCACGAGTCACTGCTTTGTGTTACTCGTCTAATCAAACTAAAGCACATTTTATGTTTTACGTTTATGAATAGTCGATGTAAACTAGCTATTGATTTCCCCATAATTAATTTTTAGAGTGAAAATATACAAACAACCTAATTATCTTTATCACACTTACTGCATCTCGTATTTATCTTTCCCTTAAAGTAATTAATAACAAAGCGGTTTGAACAAAATATGATATGTTGGCCTTATATACATACACACGCAAATTGTTTTTATAAAAACCGCATTAAAAGTTTGAAATGTAATAATTACATGTTTTAAATTCCACAACAATATGTTGTTAGAAACCACTGTTCATGTTTACTTTTAGCTAATTATTGTATAATTACACAATCCTGTTAAATTTAATAGTCTAAAAAATTGATTACCAATATCGAATGGGTAACATAATTTCTTTTAGAAAACGCTCAAGTCGTAAATTTTATAACACGATTTTTAAAAACACACTTGCTGAATTAAAAGAAAGAAAAACAATAGACTCATCTGATATTACGCAACTCTTAATTAAAAAAAAGTAAGGTACTAAAACATCTCTTTATTTATCAGAATAGAATGGTTGGGTAACAGGCGTTGAACAATAATTTAATTATCTCGTCATTTACAATTAAACATGTACTAAAAAAGTTTTTACAAAATCAATGATTGATAAACTATGTAATCTAAAATATAGAAACATTAACGTAAGTCCACACACATTCTAATGGTAAACTTGCAGTATTGTTTTATTGTATAGGAAGCATCTCTAGGAAACGTAAAGGATATCCTTACGGTGCCCGCCCAAAGGAATCAAAATATTCCCCATTACCATTCGCGTCAATGTAGATACCGGTCCAATGCTGATCTGGTTTGTTTGCAGGATCCGTGTTTACGATAATTGCACACGGTCTAGGTGCGTGTCTCGGTAGTTGATTAGAAGCACATACAAGCAGAAACACATTCTTCTTGTGGCTGGGGATCGATTTCAAGCATCTCAACACTAGTACCGCATACATGTTTGGAATTGGTATGCACCTAGGATTTATTATAAACAGGTTGTATAATTATCCTCTGTCATAAAAATTGTATTCTAATAAAGGACAAAGACATGTAAAGATAATGAGAAGTGTTTTATAATAAAAGATTTCATTTAACTAATTTGACCTGTTAACATGTGTCAAGATTATTTTTATTTTATAAAAGCGGTCGGCCTTGGATTTTTTAATTTAACATGTATCATATACGTAAAATTTTGAGACGCGAGGATTTCAGTGAAGGTTGTTTCGGCGATCCCACTCCAACCCTCTCCGAACATAATCGAGATTTTAAGACAGGTGTAGGGTGTCGCAACTTGTTCTCGGGTCTTTACCCCTTGTCGTGATCGCAACTTGTTCGTAGGCCTTTGAATTTCTATTATAATAATAAGGAGCCTCTTCGCTATTTAAGATAAGTTTGTACAATTTTAGTATTATTCAGAAATTATTTGTTAATGTAAGTTGTTTCTATGAAGCCAGGCCTTCCAAATTTAGTAATGTATTACTGTCATACAAATTTGTTAATCCTTTCATATTAAGTCAAGCGCAATACCTTTTTTTTTAACAAAACAAATAGAATATTTTACTACGAACATCATTTTCTGTACAAGACATTTGTTAGTTACATATTGTGTTGTAAAAAATTTTCTTAAAATCATTGCTTTGTACACACCTCAGTTATTGCTAATTTAATCAGACACATTTTAGTTTAGCTTACCTCCTGTAGAGTCAGTACATATTAGTGAGTATTCAACTCAATTACCCGTTTCCATTAGTTTCCCACCAACCAGAAAATTGTATTTTCCACCTTCTTTTTTATGTTACGATGTTTTAAATAACCTGTAATGTGCATTCTGTAGCTAGATTCGTGCTTTTACTTTTACTGTAAATACAAATCATCGTCAAGTATTTCAACCATATTTCTACAAATAAATTCAAACCTTTTTTAGTGTTTTCTTACAACTATAATTTTATTGTGCATCATCACCAACAGAGCCTAATGCTAACTTGTAAGACAGGTGTAGGGCTGCGCAACTTGCTCTCGGGACTTTGTCCCTTGTCGTGGCCCCAATGGCGGAAAATTTGAATTTGTATTTGTACTTAAGTCTGCAGATTATGGCTGGAAATATGAATCTGTATTTTAATAAGGGGTATAATGCTAACTTGTAAGACAGATGTAGGGCTTAGCAACTTACTTTCAGACCCTCGCCCCTCGAACAAAAGTTTGAATTTGTTTGTGACGCCATCTATGAGGGGAAATCTGAACTTGTATTATAATAATAAGGAGGCCTAATTCTAACTTAAGACAGACGTAGGGCTTCGCAACTTACTTACTTTTGGGTCTTAGCCCCTGGCCCCTTGACAGGATATTTGAATTTGGGTTTGTATTTAAGTGTTTACATTCTGATTACTTATTGCGAGAAATTTGAACTTGTATTATGAGACAGAACATACGAACCTGTGTTAGGGCCTGCGCCCTCCTATCGTGGCGCTTGTTGGAAAATTTTAATTTGTATCGTCATCTAGTTGTTATGGCCTAATGAATATTTTCTGTAATAAAGATGGCACCATCTAGCGTTACATTTGTAGGACTAATCAGGGTTTTATTTGTGGCACCATCTAGTGGTATATTTTTCAACTAGCGAATGTTGTCTGTAATAGAGGCGGCGCCACCTAGCGGTATATTTCTAGGACTAATTAGTGTTGTTTGTGGTGCAATATAGTGGTGTAAAGGCTAATGAATGTTTTCTGTAATGGGGGTTGATGGTGTTCGTCTCTCCCTCGTCTCTTTCTCAAACATACAAATCAATTACTCAAATCAAATTAAACAAATCAATTAAATTAAATACCAAACTGATTTAACTTAATCATACAAAATCAGCTCACAATTCATAGAATAGCAGTGTGATTGAACGCACAGAGTGCAAAAGAAAGCTAGTCTCACACTTATTGTAGCTACCCATCTAACCGCACTTTCGCATTAACTGCAGCACTGTTAGTGTAGGTTCAAACACCGTTAGGAAAAACAAGTTTGTTAACAAAATTGAAGGAAAGATTTGCGTTTGAAAATATATTATTATTAGTATAAACAACAATACATCATTTTTATTTAATCACATCCTTTATCGGTCTTCATCTTCTTGAACCGTGATTCGTCGCTATCGTCATCATGGTTTTGAGATTCGTCTTTCTCCTCTACCTCATCGCTCTTCTTCCTCTTCTGTGAATCATCACGATCACCTGGGATGTGAGATACATTCAGCTCATCCACGTCATCGTTTCCAGCATTATCTTGAACGGTTATGTTGTAATAGTTTGTAAAAGTCAGTAAAATCTCTAATGTCCGCTGATGTTGGCTCATAAACAGGAGAATACATTATAACAATGCTCACTCGATGACAGTTACACGTTAAAGAGCGAAACCACGAGAAACTAGAATACTGCTGGCCTTAGGTCTTGTGAGCTGGCGCGCTCGTCAATGTTCGGGTAAAATCGGTTATCTTCGGGGGAAGTTTGAAGTATTCACCTAACCACACTCTAACATCTTCCCTAGGGCATGTTTATAAATCTTAACTCCTTTTTTGTGGCTGAGGTATTTTCTCCTAAGACGGCTGCGCTCACAGCTCGCATCCTTGTGCTTTCAGAAGGAATTACTACTAGTCGAAAATGAGTAACGCTACCCTGAGAAACCCTGAATATTTTATAATGGCCAAAAAGGCATTTCTAGATTAAACACTTTACGCACCTCAATTATAATAATGAATTATTATTAATTCTAATGGTCGCAAAAAGTGGAGGGTCTTAGCTGTTTTATAAAAATCCTTGATAACGTATGGTAACGGTCTTCTAATAGTGTACAACGCCCTTAATACATAACCGTAACCTCTGCATATTGAAGTGTCACAATCGATCACATTTCCAACCCATTAGTGACCTCATTGTTTCCGGTCTCAAATATAAATATAATTGTAAAAATGTTTTTCTATACAATGAAACTACACCGGGTATAAAAGCAGACTAAAAAGACAGCGGAAGAAAAATTCTATACAGAAATTTGTGAAGCGACAGCTGTCAGTTAATAAAAAATCTGTATAGTTGAGTCAGGAAAATGTAGTAAACTATTTCATAAATACTCCTAAAACAAAATCTGGTCCAAATAAAAACCGTCATGGTCTAATTTATAGTATATATGCTCTAATTGAAGTTTTTCAGAAATAACGTAAACATAAACGTGGAACGAAGTATTTAACATAGGCTTTATCCGATGTTAGTTAAAGGAGTAGTTTGAATTACTGTAGGTGAGGTATGAAAATTTGCTACTTAGGATGACTTGTTATAATCAAATGTCACTTCATTGTGTTTGCAATGTAAACCTAAAAAATTGATGAGTTAAAATATTTGCATCAAATTAAAATTACAAATTAAATGAAAAATAAAGTTTAAATTTAAAATATTATATGAAATAGGAAAATTTCCCTATATACAAAAAGAAAAGCCTTTTATTTTAAGTATATATTATAAACGTACTAAGTGCAGACAATGCTTATAAACTAAAAAACTTAAAGCTGTTTATAAACTTGTGTGAATATTATTAAAAAATTATTAAAAAAGTCTAAAAATATTTAGATAAAATAAAAGAGAACTGAAAGAAAAGAAGATTCGAAACACAAGTTAGCAGAAGCTCAATTAAAACTTAACTAACTACGTCCAAGTGCTGGTAATCGAATAACGTACTCAGTTTTCTCCACTAGTCTTTTTTTTATTGCATTCGTATTGATTTTGTAAGTATAAACGTCAGAGCTTTTATCTTGCTACATTGCAAAATGTTCTCAACGACGTGCTCGTATTCGTTTTTAAGACACTCACCTGCTTGAAATTAAAAAAAATTTTCCACTTCAATCGAGATTATTAATATATGAAATGGAAAAGGGAGAAAAAATGAAAATGACTTTTATACTTGAGAATTAAAATAATTTTAATTAACTGGCAATTTGCTTAAGAATTGAATGGGATAAGAAAATGTCTAGAAACACAAATTAAATTCATCAAAGCCGTTTGAATTTTCTGTTAGTTTAAGAGAATATTATTCCGACATAAAGCATTCAGTGTTTTGACAGGACTTTGAAATAATATCGCGAATGAATTTTGTAAGCAAAAAGTTTTAGTTTAGTTTGCGATAACTGAACCACAATAAATTTTGTGTTGATGTTTAAAGATGTATCCGGTTTTCTCAGGTGCAAGTTTGAAAAATCATCAGTATGCATCCGTTGTAGCTGTTAACATATTTCGTACAATAGAACTGATGAATGGCTCTTATAACTGTCTATAGACTCTATTCTCCAGTGTTTTCAGGGTTTCGTTCGTGACTGCTATTTCTAATTCTCTTTTATTGCTACATTTTCTGTGGGAGTTTTTATAACCTTTTACGAAAAGGTAAAATTTGAAAAAAAATTGCATCAATTTATTATGTCAAAAAAATGTATTTATAGAACGAGGAGGGAAGTGGACGCACGTTTCATTTAGAAAATAAATTTAAAATTTAAGCTGTTTGCGTTAAATTCTAATTAGTTTATAGCTTGAAGGTAACTAATTTAATATTATGCAAAGTAAAGTTGTTTAGGTAAATTTGCAATATACGTCAAAATTTGTGAAAATAACTTTTACATATGTTTTGTGTTCGGGTTACATTAAATTATTCCCACTAGGATATCTGCATCTGGAATTTTTCACATTGGCTCGTTTATTTTCATTTATATATAATTTGATGCTGGTATATAGTTTTGTATAAGAAAAAATTGAGTTACTTCCATAACGCGGTATTTTTCAACCTAATAATAAACACCCAAAAAATACGTGGCAATAACGTCTGTTGCGTAAATGAATATGAACTGTTAGTGGAAATTGAAACATGATTATGATAATTATAATCTGTCATTTGCCAAAAGAAAGCAGGTTATCAATACAAACGTTTCACATTTCCAAGGTGTCGTGTAACTTGAAAATGCCAGATTAGCATTAATTATTAAATGAAAATACTTCTTAGATTTTGCTCTTTATTCAAACAGGCATCTACAAGTGTAAGCGCATTTGACTTCATGTTCCTGAAAGTTTTAATTATGATTCGAGTATTCATAGAAAACAACATTTAAATGCAGTCAACTTTTCTGAAATTTTTCTGATTTCCTTGTTTTAATAAACAATTATTTTCATATCCCTATCTATAGTTTTATTAATTCGGAAACGACTAAAATATGAAAGGGTAAATTAAATACTATTTTTTGTAAACCGTATTAGAATCCTCCATCTAGTAAGACTATAGACTCTCAAGAGGGTGTTTAAATACGCGAAACTTTTTGTAAAAAGCACTATCCAAATGTTATTCAAAATCTATATTTATGCACCAATTTTAGACTTTCCCACCTAAAGGGACAGTTACTGTAATCGATCAAAAATTGAAAATTGAACTGAAGTCTTGTTACACGTCCAAACCGCCCTAGGCGTCGCGTATGCTTACCAAAAAAAGCGGGTTGCCAAGCCAGTTACAGTGGAAATGGGCGTGGTTGACATAAGGGGTAGGATGGTTGAAGGGCAGTTTCAAATTCCTTACACTTACGATTAATCTACAATTCACAAAGCTCAGTCCGGGAAAAATTGTCTCTAGGCGTCACCACAATCTTAAATTTTGCTAAAATAAATAGTCTTAGGCGGGATGGTAAATTAATCCTGTCTGACTGTGGAAGACAGGATTGCAGTCTACTCATTAAAACCATTCACCATTCAAATTCAATCATACTTCAAAATATATTGATCCGAAAGCTTAAGACAATTCTGAAATGCACGGGTCGTCGTAAACTTATTGAACACACCCTATACAAATCAAAATCCCAAATCGTAAGACTTTAACTTTAATACTTTTTAAGTATCCCTCATATACCTGTAAATTTATACTTCTAACTTTGAATTAAATAAATATTCCCAATTTAGAAAATTCTAAATAAAATAAACGAAATCGGTTTAACAATTAATTGTTATCTCAAAAAGAATGTTCGTTAATTGCTGAATAATTCAAACATAGAGCGGTTAGTGCTTGTATCATCAATAATATCTTTATATCTTATCAATACTTTATCTTTAAAATCGTATTTAGATATTCATTAATAAGTTTAAACTTAAATACTTCGAAACTGTAATTTATGCTGAATAGAAGTACTTTATTAGTAGTGTTCCAATCGATCCTTACATTCAAAAATATAAGACTAATTTCGCTTATCAGTAGGTGTAACCAGTTAGGCACAAAATTGACACAAATAATCGACAAAATAAATTAAACAGTGGATATATATTGACAAATTCGCATGTAAATTATATACAACGGCGTGGTTTAAAAAACCACCAAACTAAAAACAACAAAATAATTAAAGTTCGATTACCTTTTTTGCTTTGAATGAACCGTAATTAATACAACAATAAAAAAATGTACTTAAAAGATAATCGTACTTGTCTTGGTTCAATAAAATTTAAATCTAATTCTTACGTATTACATTAATTAATCCTTTTTCGGTGCGGTAGTTGTAGTCCATATGATCTGCTGTAGTAATCCTTTTTAAATTCTTAGATGCACTATGCACAAAACACAAGTAGCCGTTATTCGCCCTACGTACTCGACTGTAATACTCACTAACGCAGTGTCTATGGTTTGTTCACTCGCGTACCTGGTACAGCGGCTCTTTAGCCTAACATCGCATCATCTTATACTGTGATGTTTGTCCTTCAAAACGTTTACCACAAGAAAAATGATTACTTCCATATACACATTAAAGTTCTTGTTCGCTTTTATACAATCAATTTGGTATTGCTAACGATTGTACACATTCAGTGTCAATGACGATGATCACCAGTACTCAACTAAAGTAGGTGAGATTGGAGACTTTTGGAACACATCACATTTCCAAGGTCCCACATTTCGAAAGTTGCCACAATCTCAAGGTCCCACCCGCCCAAGGTTACGCAATAAGTAGGTTTCTAAGAATACCACACTGCAAGGTGTAAAAAATACAAAGGTCACTAACACTCAACACATTCACAAGGCTATTTGCGCATCCTACCTACTCAGACAGACATCTCACTTTTTCAAGGCTTGCTCGTGTAATTTTTTACACTTCTCTGATGCCACACTTAGAAACAAATTAAAAAAAGGTAATGATATGCTAATATATTTATTTGTTGTATGTACAAATGTAATCAGTGTATTATTCAGATATATGATTTTCTCTAGGAATAAAACATTTTGATTTAGTACAAGTGAAAAAGGTCCTTTCCACTTCTGTATCATTACACCTGCGAGGACGTGGTGCAAGTAATTGAGGGTACATTCAGTGTACTGCCCATCGTAGATGCTCCTGTAGCGGAGTATCAGATGACCGCTATTGGTTTATTCGAACTCCACACATGAAACATTCAACCGTATCGTCTGAAGATGTGGAAATGAACCCTGCTGCTGCAAGCGATGTAGGTGAGTGAACTCCAGACCATGTTCGATACGTAAGTAAACGTTTATCGAAACAATTGTAATACTGAGGATAATAAAAGGTTGGTGTCACGTCACACATCTTCTCACCGTAGAACACAGTAAGATACTAACAGGAAATAATTTATTATATGCAATATATACATTATAAAAAAACTAATTGACCAAATAATACACTTCTCCGCAGAGTATGCATGAATCATCTTCATATACCTCGTGCAGCATTGTTAGGGGCGCTGTACACGATGAGCACAAGTATTCTTGGTGTGACATGTGGTAAATTGCGACCCATCTATCCATATGTGTATGATGGTCAATAACTCAATATTCACTTGGTTTCAATGCTTCGTAGCAGTCATAGCATAAATGCATATGGCCAGCAAGATGATAACAAGTATGAAGAGCAAACGTGTGTGAATAATATCCCAAATTACCCATGAAGGCATGATGGTGTTAGTAGCGAATTCTTTTATGTAGGTTGGCAAACCATTCAGTATTCTATTTCACATCTTCATATGTATTCTTTAATGCTTCTAATGTCGTAGAAAACAGTAGCCCTTTTTTTCAAATTACCACCCAGTTGGGAATTAATTCACATGCTCGCCGCACACTTAAATTAAAAAGTGATAATGGTTGGTAGCACTCCCTATCATCCCAATTGTTCGGTACTGGGCTAGCAGACGTACTGACACTGGTGGAAATAACACGATACTATATGTGTAGTTATCCCTACTTTTAAAGAAAGGAAAGGCCTTGTGAAAACATATGTATAGTTAACCTTGAAGAATGACATGATTGATATCGACATTGTGTAACCTTGGAAAAGTGGTAAACATGAGAGATGGACATTGTAAGTGTGAAACCTTGAGGTTGTGACGACCTTGAGGGCGTGTAAACTTCGAAAATCATAACCTTTGAATAGTGGTAAACGTGAGAATGGAGGACATTGTAATGAAGTGAACCTGAATAATGGGAGACCTTGAAAATGTGGGAGGCCGGAAAGGTGAAGGAGACATCGTTTAAATGATTGGTGAGATCCCGCCAACCTTGCAGAAACGTTGTAAATGAGGGCCTTGAAACGGTAGGATTGCTGAAGTAACGTGCAGTGTGGCGGTCAAGGTGAAGCAGGTAACCTTGACGGTAGAAGTAGTGGGGAAATTAGGATATAAATTCAGAGGGAGTACATGTGAAACCAGTATTGTATGTAATGGAGAATATATTACGTCAAGCGGTAGAAAAGGCGAAGATTGTAAGTGTTATGAATTCAAGTGGATGTCATGATATTTTAATTAACAATGTGCAATATTTTTTAAATGAAAGTAAATAGAAGTATGTTAGTGTCGGTCTGTCACCCAATTCAATTTTGAACCAGTCGTGAAACTTGGTGGGTCTAAGAGTAATGAAGTGGTGTTTGATAAGCAAGACTGGCACAATCAAGGGATAATTACAAATTATTTCTACACACCTGAAGGGACATGGCCACCTACAAGAATGGGTTCGAAAACTATATCGTATGAAACTATTAACAAGATGAAAATTATCTCTGATTGTGAAGAATTAGAAATATATTTAAGATGGGAGTCTATAGAACAGTTATGGAGACTTATTAAGATAGTCAGTTACCGATTGGATTTAGTACCTACTATAGAATTTCCTGCGTTTTATAATAAAATAATACATGCGGCAGCGGAAATGCCTGATGTTGACATACACAGGTTAATAGTTCCATTACAAGATATATTTGATCTCAATGTAGCATGTGTTATGGAAATTGTAGAATTTGCCAAGGAGAAAATTGATATTGACGTAGAAGTTTCGAAAGCCGTTAAGTAATAAGTGGGGGTAACGACTAAAGCGAGAATTGGGATAATAATAAAGTTTAGTCAATATAAGGCTGTGGATTGGGATAGTGCAGTGCAAAGACTAATATGCCAATTTCAATCACTAGAATTTGATGCTGAACATGAAAAAGTGTATGGGCGGGGTACGTTTAGTGATGACTATTTAGATAATCTAGTTTATAAGTATGGTAGTGGAATACGTCTGTATGAGAAATATTTTCTATCGCATGACGATGAAATATCTCTGGAACAAATTGTACATGAAATAGAATGTCATTTACCGAATTATATTTCAACAGATGACAACACGACAAGTGAAGGAGGTTTGCATTAATGAGCTCAAAAACGTTGTTTACGATGTAGTAGAATTGGAGCGAAAAGGAGAATGGGAACAGTTAGCAAGAGACTCTGCACGCTTTAGGTAAAGAATAGAAGAGTGTAGTCAAATACTTTCAGCTGTCTTGGAAAAGCAACATCGTGATTACGTATTTATGAAACGTTTTAGTAGTGTGTAGTATTGTATGTATCAATAATAAATAAAAAAAAATAAAAAAAAGAGTTGTTTATTACTTCATAATATTACAATATATAAAAGGAATCGTACAGAGCGTATTATTACAATGTCTTTGCTAGAAATTCCTGAATTATGACAAGCATCAAACCCTAACCACTTAACGAGAGACATATTTCCTCGACGTCGTATTACACGTTCAACTAGGTGAATGTCAGGATGTTAACACTTTGAAGTTCTGGCTCATAGAAACGTCGCTGTATCTCTTCATCTCGATACGTAATGTGTAGGTAATTGGATTGGAACGTTTCACTGCTGATATTCGAAAGACTTCGTAACTCCAATTAGGTGTGTAACCCTTAGAGAATATGCTTCTGTATTTGCTAATGCGTACATAATCCCCCACTTTAAATTTAGGTGTCTTACGGTCAAGAACTTACACTTTAATTGTTTCAAAATACAGGCAGCATTATTTTCCGTTACTTCTATAGGCTTGCGTCCGGTGGTTCTATGCTTTCTTGAAGTATAATCCACAACAATTTGAGGTAATATTTGATAACCATTTATAGGAACTTTGCATACTGAATGTTTTCCACATTATTGCTTTAAGAGTGCGATTTACAAGTTCAACTATACTGCTCTTCAAGTTGGAATAACTACTGTAATGATTAATATTAAATTTTTTCATAACTTTTTAAATTCAGCATTATAAAATTTCGTTCCCATGTCAGTTTGTATGTGTATAGACGTGCTTTGCAAACCAGACAAAAGTTTATTCATTACATCTGCGACTAGTTTACCATTCTTGCGTTTGAGGGGACAAGCCCAGACATATTTAGAGAAAGCATTTATTATCACTAAAATGTATCGAAATCCTTTATTTACCCGAGCGTAAGGTATCATTTCCACTAAATCAGCTTGAAAGAGATCATTTAAACCTTTCAGTACTACACAACGCCGCGGAAAATTTCTCCTTGCTGGTTTGTACAGTTCATCAACAATATCAGCTACACTTATTTTATCGCTTTCGATTTTAGTAGAATCTCAATGATGAATGGTTGTTTTTGCGTAAATTTGACACCGTCTGTTATTATAGGTTGAATCGCTTCCTTACGTATAGTTTGACTAATTAGAAACATCGGTGTCGTATACAGTAGACCATCCACTTGAAGATGAAGAACTTGCGGTGACCACATACAATGCGCTATTGTACAGTCTATATAAGGAAACAAATATTTGCCATCTGTACCCATTGGAATATCTACTGTCTTCTTATGCAATAAACCTCGTAAGGTAAAATAAGTTTCGTAATATACATCACCTTGTTTCGTGGCATCACAATGATGATAAGTAATATGTTTACCAAATTTATCTATTGTCATTTGATGATGAAGGTGTCCACAAAATTTATCTATTGACATCAGTGCTGGATATGTAGTAGTATCTATAGTGATGCTCGTTGTAACAATGAAATGAAATGAATATAGTAATAGGTTTATAACCAGCGATCCTATTTTATTACTTTCGCTTTACGTAATTAAGTATATATATTATTTCGTTGTGATTGCTAGTATTTCCTGCCGACATTGATCCCAATAACTCCCGAAACCAATCCACTAATTTATTCGGATCATTCCAAGCTACAAACTCAATCGCTTTGTTATTATATCGTAATAGTTGCATTCCACACCCTCTTTTGGAGATAGAAGTTTTTTTTTTTTTATGATTGTGGACCTGAACAGGCTAAATTAGGCCTATCGTGCTAAAGCACTCAGGAACACTTAGGAGGATGGATAGAGGGATAATGAATTGCCAATAGATGCCTATGAACAGCTACCTTAAATTTTCTCATATCATAAGTGAGAGGAAAACAGTAACTAGGGAGATCATTCCAGAGTTTAGAAGCCGTGTAGAAAAATGTGGATTGCGCCCGTTTGGTACGACAAGTGGACATTTGTACTGCATACTGATGATGTGAATGAGCGAACCGAGTGTTTCTCGAAAAGATCGCCCGAGATGGTATCAAAGAATATAATTCAGCAGCACAATAACCGTTGTAATAACGATAATACAAAGATAGAACTGAAACCATCCTTCTATGCTCAAGGGACTGTATGTCAGAAGTTAACGACGGGTCATTTATAAGCCTAATCGCTCTCTTTTGAATACGATCAACGATATCGAGAGTGTATTGGGGAGCACTAACCCAGAGGTGAGAATTATATTCCAGATGAGGCCGAATTTGGGCCTTATACAGCAGAAGGAGTTGTCGAGAGGTAAAGTACTGCTTAGATCTGTACAAAAAGCCTATTTTACGAGCAACTGTTTTGGTAGCTGACGGAAGATGGTCAACCCATGAGAGATTTGAAGATACGGTCATACCCAACAGAGTAACAGAGTCTGAAAACTTAAGAACTGAGCCATTCATACTTACAACAGGAAATGATCGATCTTTTTTGGCGGACACAAGGCAACACTGAGTTTTGTTAGCATTAAATTTAACTAGATTATTGCTTCCCCATTCGAGAATACGTTGAATGTCTTTGTTGCTTGAATTTGCCATTTCAGCTTTAATTTCTTGATTTGACATAGAAGGTGGATTATCACTATGAGTAGACTGAGATGAACTACAGCAAAGCAATGGATGGGGTTAGTTGTTGAAGAAATAAGGTCATTTATGTACAGTAGAAAAAGTGTAGGCGCTATAACGGATCTTTGTGGTACGCCCGCGTTAATGCTAACTTCTTTTGAAAAAAAGCCATCAACTACGACACGTATTCGTCTTTTATCTTGGAAACTAGAAACCCAGTTGGTGAGCATATCATTTAACCCAAACGAGGTGAGTTTGGCAAGTAAACACTTATGCCAAACTTGGTCAAATGCCTTTGAGATATCTAAAGCGACTACAACTGTTTCACCGGACTGCTCTAGTGTATTGTTCCAAACTTGGGTCACATATGAAAGAAGATCGCCTGTTGAACGACTTTGCCTAAACCCATATTGGTGGTCACTAAGGAGTTGTGCGAGATCTTGTGTCAGGAGGTTCAATAGCTGATAAAGCGGGTCGTTTTTTAGTGTAAAGTAATGGTTTAATGATCTCAATCTATTTCCTACTATTAGTTCCTTGGATTTGGTCATCTGGGTTATAATTACGTCGAGCAGCATTTGTGCGGCACAAAATGTCATTGTATTGCTGCAGATCGCTCTGTTTGTATCTCGTAGGAGCTTTTTTAAATAGTAGCTCATATAATCCCGGAGTTTCATCATAGTCTAATGATGATCTCCTAACTTATTCGGATTATTCCAAGGTACAAACTCAATAGATTTGTTATTGTAACGCAACAGTTGCATTCCAACTCCTCTTTTGGACATAGAAGTTGTTCGAGACCTGGTGGCTGGAGGTACAAGTGATGAAATAGCAGAACGTTTCCTAGGTTGAAGTAATGGTCTAATGATCTCAGTGTATTTCTTACTATTATTTCCTCTGATTTGGTCGTCAGGGTTATAATTACGTCGGGCAGCATTTGTACGACGCAAAATGTCATTTTATTGCTGTAGTTTACGTTTGTTGAATCCCGTAGGCACTTTTTTAAAGATTAGTTCATATAATCCTGGTGTGCCCTCATAGTCTAAGGATGATCCACCCGGAAGAGTGATACGAAAATTCTCTCCAACAAAGTCTAGTTCAGCATCACCAATAAGAAACTTCTCTTTTTCGGGAAGAAAGTTTACACCATATGTTAAATCATACTCGCCTTCGGGATCTCTAAATATACCTTCCACATAATATTTCGCTAATCCTTCAAACTGACTAAGGTACTCTTCAAAGGCCGGTTGAGATCCAGCAGCTAACAGTTCTGATTTCAATTGTTGTAAAGTAGGAATCTCCCTCTCGTCATCATGTGTGGTATCAGCAATCACAGTTTCCTCTAACACTTGTGGAATTGCGCGAGGAACAAGAATACATGGCTTCTGAAATTTAAAGGCCTGTAACTTACACTGCATGAGTTTTCTTCCTTTGGGCAGTTTTATCCTATTTTCTGGGATAAGTGGATCACACATACCTAGACTGGTTAATACCATCATTGATATATTGCCAGGGAAAGTGTGCGATACTTTGGGCTTTTCTTTTTCAGATTAAAAAAATTGAAGTTGGTTTAGAAGGTATGAGGATTTAAACAAAATACTTTTTAAGTATCAAAATTGATCAGCAAAAAACTTAAGTAACTAAACCGATATGACTCAAATTCAGGTATTGTGGGTTTTGTAGTTATTTATGAAAATGTAAACTTTCACCAATAATTTTAATGAGAAACCGCAAATCTCGCCATATGTGGCACTTTGAATACTAATCTTTTATTCAATGGAGTTGGTGGGGGAATAATTGTCAAAATATCTTTTATTTTGGCCACTTCCACCCATCCACTTTTCCACTTTTTTCCATGTTTTACTGCTATTAGGTCGAATTGTACTTCCAGGACGCTTTCAGACGATGATGACAATTGCTTTCTCTTTTTCTTTATAGCTTCTTTAGAATGAGTAAGGAATATTACGTTGTTTTCATTTTCTTCAGTGTCTGTTTTGGTCCCCTGTATTTCATTCTCTCTGAAAAATGTGCCTTTTTGTTGATCCTTTAAACGTCCTTTTCTTTGTTTCTCTTGTTCAAGGCTATTTGTTTTCCTTTTTTCCTTTCCTTCTAAAATATTATTCTTCTCTGCTTCCTCCGTCTTTCTTCTTTCCAAATATTCTTTTGTCGTAATAATCTCCGCATTGGGGCATAATCTTTTTCTTGATTTTACTTTTGGTATTTGATTACTTGAAGCATTTGGGCTTTTGATAAATTTTAGAAGTACACTTTCAAAAGTATTTCTCTCAAAATTTTCATTATCGGTCTGTCCTAATTCAGTTGCATGGGTCTCAGGATTCGAATTTGTTTGTTTTTGTGCTTAACGAGTTTATTTTGATCTTGAAAAGTTTCCACTGTTAAGTCAGTGTCATTTGGCACCTCGTCCACGCTTTTGTTTTGGTATTCACCTAGGTGACCATTTAAATCAGTGATCTCTGCTTGTTCATTTCCTAGATTTAGTGTAATGCACGCGTTAACATCTTCAGAATTGAACTCGTCAGTCATATCTTCTTGTTCATCATTTATTTGACTGGATAAAGGGCTAGGGAAGCTATTTGCAGCGTGGCCATTATTGACGTCTGTACTAAGGAAAGGAGTCGCTTGGAGGATTCGTTTACTACTGAAATAGCAGCTGAAGTGTTTGTTCCGTCTGTTTCTTTTACAATAGTTTGAGTTTTCTTTTTCTGTTCATACATTTTAAGGCATCGGGCTTAAAAATGCTTTTAGGGATAACGTCTCGATTGAGTGGATAAACCTTGTTTAACAATGTAATAAATTCTGCTTTCGAAATTCGTTGTCTAGGATATTGCCTCTGCCACACTAGAAGTTCCTTTTCCCAGTTATTTTTCAAGGACTTACGAACTGAGTCCATAGGTTGTAGATAATGGAACTATGTGTAGCATAACCATCATAGATAAGTAAAAGGGATCGCTCTTTTGGAGCATTTGCTAAAGAACACTGTTCAAACCATTTAGAGAAAATTGTTGACTCCATCCATCCTCTTTGTGAGGCCGCATAAAAAGTCTTATCATTTTCATTAACATTTAACCAATGATCCAATACATGTTTCACCTTGAATATAACTAGCGGTGGTATTTTGTATCCTGAAGCCGAGCAACATATCAATATGGAAGTATTTTCACGTAAAGGCGAACTAATCATTCGAGTGCTTTTTGCACCCCTAGCTCTAACAATTTTGGCCTTACTAGGATCGTGGCAAAAAGATGATTCATCTAAATTAAATATTTGATGAGGTTTGTCTTCCAGATTTAAGTTTTTTCCAGTTGATCAAAGTACGGATATTTAACATATGGGTTAATTTGATCCATCCTTTGATACACCTTGAAGCTTTTTCAAGGATAATCTATGTCTGTTAGCAAATGCAAGGTATCACTCTTCGCCACGCTTATTATTTTTGAAATGCGTCTTTAAATTATTTGTTGTGACATAAATCTGGACTGCTTCCAAAGCTTCGTATCTTGTTAACCCTTTATTTGGCTGCGCAAACGTCGTCTTAAGGTAGTTCGCGGTATATTCTATACATTTGATGGCTCCTTAATTTTCTTTCTTTGGTTTTGAAGGTCTTCTATAGTTTTGGCTAATGCCTCTGACGTGTACCTACTTCCATTAACCCCTCGTTGGGTCTTTCGATTATATGTCCTTGCCATATTATTCTAAAACAAAACCAACAGGGGTAAGTTGGACCCGATGACCGACTTACCCGCGGCAGTGTCCGACTTTCCCCTTATTCCAATTTTTATGGAGAAAGTTGTTCACCCCCCGCATAACCTTAATATATTGAAATAAAGCTACTGTACCTGGATTTTACAAAAAAATACATCAAAAACACCCTTAAAGCAAGGCCCAACACGTATACTAAAAATCTTCCAGTTTAGTGGAATTTTTCAAAACCAACGGCATAAAGTTGTACAGAGCGAAATCAGCTGTCGACTCATAAGGGTACACTTTTACCAACCTATATAGTTCGACACGACAAAATACATTCAAAACTGTTGGCAACCACAAAAAAAGTTGTTTAGCATAAATCGCACTTAACCTTCCGTCGGGCGCTATATGTTGACTGCCGTATTCGGGCGCAATGTGCTTGACAGGCACATTACAAAAAAAACGTAAATAAACTAATCGAAATTATTTTAATGAAATTTATAAGCATATGAATACAGTGGGTTCTGCACCTTCTCCAGTAAAGCACAAATTGCACACCATACTTGCATGGGACAAGCAAATAGAAGTCTTGCATTTTCTGCATACATAATTTGTCAACCTTCTCAAACCGGTTTCGCTGGTATCTTTTGAGTTTGTTTTGAAGATCGATTGGCATTCCAAGAGTTTTAATACTTCTTCTGCTTAGCTCTCCAATTGTCAGTTCATGGGCCAGTTTTTTGAGGAACAGTCTTCTACGCAGTGGTTCTAAATCATTACTAAGGTAAATTACTTGTGAGTTAACACCGGCTACATTTAGCATCGTAAAGAATATTTTCATTGGGCAACGCTTTATATTTCGAGACACATTAAATGTAACACACATTTTGTCAGCAGTGTCAACCCCTCCTGTTGTAGAGTTGTAAAATGTGATAATTTCGGGTTTCATTTTTTCTTCGGAGCTGAGATCAATGGCGTTGTCAGTATGAAGCGTTGAGACAAGAATTACGTTCTTTTTTGGTTTTGGAATATAAGACACTAATGTCTTTCCATTACTGAAGCCAAAAACGCTAGTAAATTTTGGCCTACTTTTAGTAGCTACAAATTCCTTCTTATAGTTTCAACATAGGACAGTTTCTTCTTTTTCTGGTTGTCAACCAGATTTATATCGGTAAACCAGTTATCACCGGTAATGTTGCGTCCGGTCCCACATAAGGGCTCAACCATTCTATTCACTACGTCACTTGGTTTATTACTAATAGAGAAGGGCCCTTCCGGCTGCTGTCCAGCATAAACTTCCATGTTATACGTTTAAACCATTTTTGCGTCAACAAGAGCAAAACTTTTTAAACCATATTTGCTTGGTTTGGAAGGTATATATTGCCTGAAAAGGCACTTTCCTCGGAAAGCTGGCAGCATTGCGTCAATTGTTCAATTTTCCCCAGGAATGTATCTCTCTTGTCATCTTTTCACAAATTTATGAAACAAGTCACGAATTGGAGCAAGCCGATCCACTTTTTTTCTTTCTTCTCTTGTGTTTCGGTCATCAAAACGAAGACAGCGCACCAAATTTTTCAATGCTATCACCTTCTTTCCCCAAAAGTTCCTTGAGACTTTGTCTATTCCCTCTGTACGCTCCCGCTAAATATAATAACCCAATAAAAGCCCTAATTTCGATTATGTCCATGTATTTAATGTCTCTCACTCTGCGATAATTACTCTTGATATTGTCGATGTATTGGTTTGTGTACTCTACTATCCTTCCTAACATTTCTTCGGTGAAAAGATTGTTCCAACAATCAACAGCAGTTTTAGCAGCTTTGGCATTCCCTTTAACTCCAGGTAATTGAGTAATCAAGTTGTGAGGTTTCCTACAAACACTTTTTAGAGGTGGGTTTTTATTCCACTTCGTGATCTTATCTTTTCCCATAAAAAACTTGTACCTAAGTTATCATCATCTTCTTTATCAGTTTCACCTTCCTGCTCTGATTCGGAATCATTATCACGTTCCTCTAACTCATCCTCAGAAGCAATGTCACTTTCCTTTCCAAAATCGTCGTCTAAAATCGGATCGTCATCATCATTTTGTAGCAAACGCATTATTTCTTCTACATGTTGCGGGTTATCCAAATTGAAGATTTCCCGGGACATTTTTTCAAAGAAAAACTGCAATGTACTGGATACGCCAAACTGATAAATACAGATGTTTTTATAAAATTATTGAAAACCCTTGCATTATTTGCCTTAAATCAGTAGTAAGAATTCATTTTTCTAAACATATTTCAAAAATACATACCTTTATAAATGTAACGAGTTCGGGCGCAATGAGCTTATTTAAACAAAACTTGAATATCTCACGTAACGAAGGTCGAAAACAAACTGAATGAGTAATGTTGTATAAAGTACCTAAAAAACGGAAGCTGTTGAAAGCATCATGCACCAAGGTCACCGGAAGGCGGAGTAGGGTAACAAAATGCATTCGCTGTGCCTGTGAGATCAGTTGCGCCCGACCGAAGGTTAAACGGTAGGGGTATGGCCAATTTTCCTCGGTGACCTGGCTCCACCTGATGACCAACCTCTGGAGATCTATACTCATTCAATTCGGAATACATTTTGCTAATACATAGAAACTAGAAATTTCAGTAAATGCTTAGAAAATTTGAATGGATCGATAAATATACTAAGTAGATAAGCAAGCAACTACCTTAATAGCTGAACATGACGTAAGAAACATTTTAACTAAAGCAGTGTAGGTATGAATAAAAATGTAACGCAGTTACAGTTTTCTCTACAAGTTGTCCGCCCATTTCAGCAACTCGCCAAGTTGAAATCCAAACTCAATAACTCAATATGAATTAATGTCAATTGTCGATGTATGTGACATCTTTTAATGGTGTTTTTTTACTTTCCAAAATTTATTAACTGATGCTTTTAGTGTTTTGTTCAAATTCAGAGCAGCGCAATTCTTCCTTTCTTTCAAATGCAAGTTTCTATTGATGTCAAAAAATTAATTAATGTTTAGGACATTATGAGAAGGAGCGGCTGATGTTAACCTTAGGAATCGACGCAATTCAGTTTTACTTATTAATGTTTTTCATAAAAGTGGATGATGGTACTTTACTCAACCTAAAATTATTGCAGAGTAGACCAAGTTAATTTTGTCTTTACAAACAAAGTATTAATTTTTGATAAGTCAATTTAAGCGAATAAATGTTTAAATACCACATAAATATTATGTTATCAACAAATGAGCTTACTCAATGTGTAGAATTACGGCTCGGATGGAGAACTTAGTATCATCCATCATTGTTTATTTTAATATTTTATACTTTAGTAATAGTAATAAAATAGTGTTATCAATGTATTTTTCAAAATGTTTACTTAGTTCAGCTTTTTGCTATCGTATAGATTTCGCTATCTAAAAATTACGTCAATGTTACACATTCAATTAACTAGTATATAAAAATAATAATAATAATAATAATAATAATAATAATAATAATAATAATAATAATAATAATAACAATAATAACAGTACTTCATATAAAACACAAATGGATTTTATACTTTTGCGTTTAAAGTACAACCTATTCACATGACATATACAAAAAGGATTTCTTTGAAGAAGTCTTTATTTTTCCGTTT
The DNA here is from genome assembly GCA_036346205.1 of Vesta saturnalis. Taxonomy (NCBI): domain Eukaryota; kingdom Metazoa; phylum Arthropoda; class Insecta; order Coleoptera; family Lampyridae; genus Vesta; species Vesta saturnalis. The sequence continues at coordinate 1,743,616 of JARFJB010001721.1, forward strand.
CGTATAATGTTATTTAATTTTGTAAAAGTTTTGTTTGTGTTGGGTTCTATAAAATGTTGTAAGCGTTTCCTAACATTAGTAGGTACTTATCTTTATAGTAACATGAATATGTTTCTAAATTTAGTCTAAAAGTCATTACAAACTTCCGTTTAAGAAATTTAAGTGCAACTTTCTAACTAAATTATAAAAAATTGCATTTAAACTTTATCTTCCACAACCAACGACAGTTTGATGTTTAATAAATTGAGTTACTAATAAACCAGAGTAATTTTCTTACGGAATGCAGAGGTTTACTATACTGAATGAATTTTAAAACTTCAGACACATTCTAGATTAAAACTGTGATTTACGTAAGGGTAATATTTCTTTTGACTGCGTGTGCTGCATTTTATTTAACTTGTACAAAAAATAATCATACTCCATCTTTTATTTGTCATTTTTAAAAGTTTAATAACAGGTAAAAGTAGTACAAAATTCTTTGAATTTAACACGGAACTAAATTCTAATATCACGGAAATTTAGAATCTTCTAGAAGCCATAGTTGGGCTTACACGTAACTCCGTTACGCGGCACGTGTCTTGTCGGTCGCGTTCGGTCGTTATTCGAAGAACCAACGGGATGGGCGAAGAGCTCCGTGAAGTAGGCTCACGATAGAAAGTTCAAGTAAAAATATTATTGAGCAACAAGGGTTTAAACAATATATTGTCAATATGTTATAAGAATAAACAATACTTGATACACAGTAAACAATAAACCAAGGCCTAGGATTAAATACTCACAATACTCATAATATTCGTGAAAGAATAATATTTTCAGATACAATATTGTCCTTAGTGTTGGTTTAGTGGAGCCTTTCCATGACCAATCTCTGCCTTTGTATTTTACTCCAGGGGGTCTAAAGTTTGCGTAACGAGATTTCGATGCACTTGGTTGTGTAACGTGCCAATTTTTGGCTATCGTTACCTTAACATAAGTTTTAAATTTGTGTTATTATTTGTAAATATATTTACATTACTTGGGTATATTAGTCATCTTTCTTTTTTTCAATAATAAAATTTTGGTGGATATGTTGATATTTTCTCTTTAGTGTATTATTCTCGCCAGGAATGGAAATAATTGCCCTGGGTCATTAGTTTATGAACCTAGCTATCTAAATTGTTTATACTTCCATCTCATATCAAAGCGTTTTAAAAAAAAGGATAGAAACATCCTTGAAGTGCATTTGACACAATCGACATATGTCATTGAATAGTTTCATGCAATGAAAAGAGAAATAAAATACTCGTTGATATTGTTTAACATGCATTTTAATTATAATTTGACTGACGCGTAATTTTAGCACATAACCTCGCTATCTTGCATTCAAGAGGTAGGTAATATTTATTTTCATTTCACTATTGTAATCGCAAATGCTCTGGCTATATCTATGACCACAGTGAAAAATATCGAGTCTCACTGAAGATCTAATCCAGTCCAGGTATAAAACGACCTCGTAAAGAAACAAAATGAAACGATCTGCCAGAAACGTCCAAAATGTGTATTAGGAATACATTCTAAGTAGAACAGGGGCACTTGCCGCCATCTTGGATTTTGTAGGGAAAACCCACAATTTTTTATATACCCACGTGGGGATCGTATTTTTCATCCCTTTTTTATGACTTCTTTTCGGAGCTCTTTTTCAACCCCTTGATAGAATTTTCACCCTAATTAGAGCCCTTTTGGTTGTATTAAGAACCTATTTGGCAGTTCACTCCTTTTTATGGCTTCTTTTCGGTGGTCATTTTTAGCCCCTTGATGGAATTTTCACCTTAATTTTGGTTGTATTAAGAGCCTTTGTGGCAGTTCAGCCCCTGGAAGGTAGGTAAATGCATGCGCATGCAGTGTTCTGAGTGAAAAAAGATTTAATCTGTTACGAATTATGGTTGTTTTGAACAAAGGGGATTTCATAATTATTATTACATTTCTATTAATCCCATCTACAGATTGTGACCTAATTTGTTTATGCATTGGTGAATGTATTCTAATAAGGGGTCCTAGTCTTGTAAGACGGGAATTTGTTCGCGGGCTTCCTAATCTGTATTTATTATTATTAAACAGTTATACAACTTCATTTTATATGAATCGGAAGGTAGCAATCAGACGTCACCATCGTGTTAATTAATGTGTTTACAAACTTTTGAAAATTTTGCTATCTTGGATTTTTGAGACCCTGGGACACCTTGACAGCCACTTTTTGTTTGTTAACTTAGAACAAAATGTCTATCAAACTATTCGTGTAAACCGTCAACAGCTAAACCCAAATATATATTTGCACAAACAGGTTATTTGATATTGTGATGTATGCAGCGTCTTTAAGGTAGATTTCACCTCTATATTATTTCACATACATAAATGTTCTGTCTTATCAGAAATACCTCTGTCAAAAAAAACGGCTTTTGAAACATATTGTGAGCAACATTTACGAGTTTGGCAAGCGGATCCTTCCGATACGAGAAACCTAAGTAAATATAATGACGTGTATAATTATATGCAGACGGGTATCGATGTATTTAGCAAGATAGCGTGGACACGAGCTCTGAAGCTGAAAATCTATATGTTCTATAATCGACGTATTTTCGGTTATTTTTCAAAGATGCGAAAAGATCCCTCAAAGTTTACAAACGAATAAGGGCAAGGACCTTATTGCGAAAAGTGTCCAGCAATTCTCTAACAAGCATCAAATCTAAACATATAGGCAAAATTTAACGATGAAAACCCCGTCAGTGCGATTCTTACCTATATGAAATAGGTAAGAATCGCACTGAGGGGGTTACACTTAATGTGAAAGTCAATAACCTTTACACATTATTTCTCTCAAGGCTTTATTTGCAATAAAACCTACGATTTATCATTTAGGTAACTGACCTAGGAAGACATTATCCAATGATTTTCGCCGTTTGCCCACAGTTACAGTTAGCACTTTTACGTCGGTCCTTGTAACAGAACATCTTGCTGCAGTTGTTTCTAAGGATTTAGCGCACGCAATTAGGATGGTGGGATTGATTCGCATACATCTCACCAGTAAACTAGCGTCCATAATTCGCGTCCTGTAATTTGAACCGTGCGCCGCCATTAGACTAAAGGTATCTCTTGATCGTACAAATTTGACCTTTAACTCAACTTATGAGAAACATCCTGATTAAATAAAATCCTAGTTCACATGACCAACCATCTCAACCTGTTTGCTGGTCACTGCAAGTACTTGACGTTTCGAGAAACCGTTATTTGTATGTCTCATATAGGTAAAATTTTGCGACGAGAGGCTTTCGGCGAAGGCTGTTTCGGCGACCCACTCCAACTCTCCCCGAACATAACCGAGATTGTAAGACAGGTATGGCGTCACAATTTGTTCTCGGGTGTTCGCCCCTTGTGAACTGAACTTGTTCGGTGGCCATCGTGTATGGTCGTGGTACTCTTGGCGGAAATTTTGAATTTGTATTATAATAAGGAGCCTAATGCTAATTTGTAAGACATGTGTAGGGCTGCGCAGCTTGCTCTCGGGGCTTTGCCACTTGTCGAGGCTCCATTGGTGGAAAATTTGAATTTATATTTAAGTCTCTGCAGGTTATGGCTGACTAAATACATCGATAACCGTCAGTATATAATTATACCAGTCATTATATTTACTTAGATTTCTCAGATCGCAAAGATCCGCTTGCCACACCTTGTAAATCTTGCTCACGATATATTTATTTCGAGTAAATTTCTCACTACAGGTTTACGTATGGTGTACGCTACTAGTTTCTATAACCGTGCTTCAATATCTTCCCTAGGGGCCTGTTTATAAATCTAAGTTCCTTTTTGACAGAGGTATTTCTGCTAAGGCAGAGCTTGTATATAAAATAGGCTTATGTGATGGTACGGCAACCCCATTATCGTTAAAACCCGAAAATTTAAAAGTAGCACTTCTAATAAGAGGTCAGCATGCATGCTTAACCTGATTATAAAATCTAAAGCGATTTTTTTTGACAGAACTTTTATGTATGTAAAATAATATAGAGGCGAAGAAGAAGAGGACACAGGCAATTCGTTGCATACATCACAATATTAAATAACCTGTTTGCGCAAACATATATTTGATTTTGGCTGTTGACGGTTTACACAAAGAGTTTGATAGACATTTTATTCTAAGTTAGTTGATAACTTAATTTAATTATATCAGTTTCGCAATTAAATTCCATCTCTCTAACTAATCTAGCCTGTGATAGTTAAAAGCCCAGATATATACATGTACGTAAAATATGTACCGTGTTTATTATTATTGTTTACGTCCAATTGCGAAATCGTACATTCACTTTTGTATAACAACAATTTAATTACCTGATTACGCAATAATACCCATTAACTGTTTAATTATCATTATATAGAATTTAACAGCGTATTTAAATATCAATTGTATATGTCATCTTTATCTTGATTACCTTCTTTAATATCCAAAATAATCCAATTGTTTATTAGCTTTAAAAATAGACCAAAATACGATCCCCACGTAAGCATATAAAAAAATGGCTACCAAGGTGCCCAGGGCCACAAAAATCCAAGATAGTACAATTTTAAAACGTTTGTAAACACATTAATTAACACGATGTTAACGGCTGATTGCTACTTTCCAATTCATATGAAATGAAGTAGTATAACTGATTAATAATAATAAACACACATTAAGAAGTCCGTGAACAGATTCCCGTCTTACAAGACTAGAACCCCTTATTAGAATACAACCAACAATGCATAAATAAATTAGGTCACAATCTGTAGATGAGATTAAAAGAAATGTAATAATAATTATGAAATCTCCTTTGATAAAAACAACCCTAATCAATAACAGATTAAATATTTTTTCACTCAGCACACTGCATGCGCACGCATTTTCCTACCTTCCAGGGGCTGAACTGCCAAAAAGGCTCTTAATACAACCAAGATTAGGGTGAAAATTCCATCAAGGGGCTGAAAGTGACCACCGAAAAGAAGTCATAAAAAGGAGTGAACTGACAAAATGTTTCTTAACACAACCAAAAGGGCTCTAATTAGGATGAAAATTCCATCAAGGGGTTGAAAAAGGCCCCCGAAAAGAAGCCATAAAAAAGGGGTGAAAAATACGATCCCCACGTGGGCATATAAAAAAATGGTGCGTTTTCCCCAAAAAATACAAGATGGCCCTGTTCTACTATTGTACAACCTGTATGCACAAACTGAGTGCAGTTTAAGGTATTATTATTATTATTGCCACATCTGAAATGCTTTTATTTACAGAAAATCACGTCATAGTTGAACCTTTAATTTAAATGCTGAGCTCAGTGATAGTTTAAACCGTTCATTACAGACATTAGCTCAGAAAAGTTTCTATTCGTAGAGCTGTATTGGAAAAACAAAATACTACAGAAATGCGAACTCATTTTCTGTAACGATACATTCAAGAGGTAAATTCTAAGATGATTTCGTGGTTAACACAAAAAAATATTACTTATGAACCCACTCTATCTAAAACTGAACTTTATTCACTTATTAAATCTCAACAAATAGAGAAAAGGTATGAAGTAGATAAAATAATCAGAAGCTAGGGACATGAAGTGTTACGATTGCCACCGTTTAAAAATTTTGTAGTTGAAGGTTATTGTTAACAACATAACAGTGTAGGTAATGGAAAAGGATGTGTTGATTTTTGTAACATAATTATTCTGTGCAGATATTGAACTCGAAATGAATTACACTTAAATTACAATTTAATAAGAGCTGTAACAATGGTAACTAATGTTGTTTTGCCCTAAAGGTATAAGTACCGGGTGGCCAACTAAGAACGGCCGTCGGCCATATCTCAGGAATGGATTATAGCACAGGTTCGGGAAAAAAATTTTTATGACAAAAGTGACCTCGAGAAACGCCTGGAAATTATTTTCAAAATTGTAGGTCCACCGATAGAGGGCGCATTTGACAATTAAAATTTTAAAGAGCAAAATTTTTCTAAATTTTTTCAATTAAGGCGCATATTAAATATTATAATCAGATTGATCGACAAATTCTGCAAATTTAACAATTTCCGTTAACGCGAACTAGCCTACTAGACGTTGGAAGAACAATTCCCGCCATTTACCTGTTTCTTACGATATCTCAGGATAGGAAAAAGATATCGACTTGCAGTTTTCACTGTTTTATTTCTAATTTAGTCTACTTTTTAAAGACCTACTTGAATTTTTATGCTTCCATTTAAAATTGTAAAGAGAAAACACAATATTGAAAAAATATTAAACAGCGCCCTCTAGCATTTATGTTATTAATCAGATTGCTTCAAATTTACAAATTTTCTATTGTCTGACAATAGCTCTTTCAAAAAACATCAAGGTTATTAAAATCGGTCAAGCAGAACCTGAATTAAAGGCGTTTGTTCGTAACAAGGTTCCCACTCTCCCCCTCCCCTTATTTGAAGAGATAGACTAAAACTTGTGTTTAATATGCCCCTTAATTGAGTAAATTTTGAAAAATTTTGCTTTTTAAAACTTTAACTGTCAAATACGCCCTCTGGCGGTGGACCTACAATTCTGAAAATATTTTCCAGGCGTTTCTCGAGGCCACTTTTGTTATAAAAAATTTTTTCCCGAACCTGTGCTATAATCCATTCCTGAGATATGGCCGACGACCGTTCTTAGTTGGCCACCCGGTACATTTACATTTTTTAGTTCACTTTTATTGGTAGTTTTCCTTTAGCTAGACTTATGTCACGCAATATGCAAAGGTTACAAAATAGTTTTATAACCCATCAATAACTAAATTTGAGTATACTTTTTCACAAAAATATTTTTTTATTTTAATTGGAAGTCTTATTTCCATGTTTATCTATAACCAATCTCACACTTCTATTTTAAATATACAAAGTATTTATTTATAAAGCTAAACAAAATGAAGGTGTAGAAACTTTTGGAAGTTCAAATAGGGCAACATAAAAATTCGATTATCATTTGTATATAAATGTTTAACACCAACTTACATGATATTGGACATAAATATTTCTAAATATTTACATAAACTTGCCGCATCCCTGAATTTTTTGAATATAGGTACTCGTAAATTATAACCTACAAAAACCAGTAAAATAAAATATCTGGTACAGCTCTATTTGTTGCTCACCATGGTCATTAATGCGTTAATTATAATGAACAATTTTATTCGATGTTCACAAAGTAAACATTTCTTTTACCATGTAAATTTCGAATAAACAGCATTTATATTTACAATCGTATGGAAACCTGTAACTGCACTACATCCATCTCAGAAAACAGTAATTAATTAAAAGAAATTATTACGGAAATAATTTGAATCAGTTTTTTATATAATTTTATTTCACGTTGAAGGAAGCGTGGTCGAATGACTCGATGAGGAAAATGGCGTGTATGATGATGCAAATTTCATTATCTTGAAGAAAGCTTTAGTTTTTTATTTTTGAATCAATAAGTATGGAAAGAAGCAATGTTACAGCTGCTTTAGTAGCCACAACATCTGTGCTGGTTGCTCTGGTTCGAGCATACATTACGTTTTCATGTACATTATTAAAAAGAGCTGGAAATTATCTTGCCTTTCCTGGTATATTGTCTTATCGTATCGTTCCAATGTAATGCATTAATTTTATTTTGAGTGTCTAGCAAGTAAGTGTGTCCCGAAACTCTATAATTCGCGATACATTTTTTGCCATCTTACATTTCACGCCACAGCACCAATCATAACAAAGCAAATCCTTCAAACCGTAAGCGCGGTAAAAACGAGAAGATTTTCGGGAACGAAGCAGCGAAATACGTCACTAGCATTAATTTGCAACGTCAAGATACTGCTAAAAAAATATTGTAACATGATCTGTTTTCGTCACCTCTAAACTTTGTAAAATCAACTCTAAACTAACGTATTATTTTAAAACCGTAATTATTGTCTGGTTATGTTAATTTATCAGAAACGATTTCCCATTAATCAGTCGCCGACGTTCTAAACCTGAAAGTCTACGCTTTCATAAGTTAACTTTAACTACAAAGAAGCAACTTTAACTCAAGCTAAACTATAAATTAACGATTACTTAAAAATACCTTGATTAATTGTTTCAGTATATTAAGAACAACAATATGTACAAACCTAATCGCAATTTAGAAACTACAGTCTATTTACGAACACCATGGATACTATATCCTACTCCAATTTGCAATAAATCCAAACCATCGCCAAATAAAGTAATATTTGTTACCAAATTAGTGCTTCCCAATCTTCCTACTCGAATATACCTAAATTTTCAATAATCTACTTCAACAAAATTTCTCCATATAACATTATAAATATCCTAATATTCGAAAAAATCTATGGCAAATTTCATCCACACGTGACAGCGTATTGGAGAACTGATAACGTGTTTTAACTCTGTGGCGATATTAAACTGTATACATTTTAAATTTGTAAAGTTCAGTAGGTTTATATTTACATTACCTCCTCATATTATTTCATTGCTGTTTGGGATAAAATCAGATATCATGTCCTCCAGGGCACAACAAGCTCTAGAACGTTATTACATGGAGGGCGGTATAGTGTACAAACGATACAAACAGATCTATTAACATACACTTTTAACCAAACTACTTCTAACAATTCTGTAGAATTATTTTTAATTACCTTGTACCTAAAGCTATTATGTATACGGGGTGAGTTTTTAAGGGCGCGGTGGTCCATACCTCCTATACTATTACAAATATATCAAAATTTTAAACACAAAGCTTGTACAGAAACATGAACACTATATCCTAGATATATTTTCCAATATACAGGGCGGTTCAATAATCAGTGGTGACCCAAAGTTATGTTTATGAAATGAAACAGCCGGTATTACAGTACATTTTTGAAAAGACCTTAAAGAGTAGATGCTTTTGGATATGGTGTATTATCAGTCTGTTACTGAAGGGTTCACGTTTGGATATTTATTTGTCTTAAACCTAATAAGATTTTGGGCTATAACTAGACTGGAGATTGATTATTATGCCTAGTTAACGATTTTGGACTAATATTGGGAGTAAATTCATAAAAGCAATTTTTAAATGGAACACTTGGTATAATTTTGCATTCACGGATATATTCTTTTTGAAAGTAAGGTTTTATGTCCTAACTTTAACCATTATGCAGTTTAGATTTTATTCTAAGAAATGGCCTTAAAAGGCCCGGCTAGTAATTAGGGTATCAAAGTGTCACAATTTAAACTGTACACTTTTTTATACTATTCATGATGGTCAAAATCCAATCATTGTTCAGAAAAATAAACACTTGCAGAATTAATCTTATTATTATTAATTAATATTTGTAGAAAGTGTGTAATCTGGAAAGAATTGAATTGACTTCGGGTTTTCATATCCTCTAAAAACTAAAAACTAAAGAAACGACGTAAAGGCTATGTACAATTGAATTTACGTAAAACAACAACAATAATAATATTAATCATAAATTGAATGAAAAATGAAGTTAGGAATACCTAAACGAAGATAAATAATTTTTCAATTGACAAGTATTCTAGTTAATGTGATGCTCAATATGTCCAACGGTTTTTTGTATCATGACCTCGCACGCGTCACGAAAGAGCGACTAAGGTTCATTAACATTTATTCATTAAATGCCCTTCTTATTCTGATTTTCATATCCTCACGTATTGTAAGCGCAGCTTGATATACTTTTTGTTTTACATAACCCCATATAAAAAATCCAATTTCGACATAGACCTAGCTGGTCAAGCAATCGGTCTACCTCTTCCAATCCACCTAACTTCAAATGCATTATCTAAATACCTTCTTACTCATATGTTGTAATGGGGTGGTGCCCCATCTTGTTGCAACCATAATCTTCATCTAGTGGCTAAAGGTACATTTTACTACAACTGTGTCAGTGCGTTGATTAAAAAATTGAGATAAGTATCTTCATTTACTGGATTATCAAAAAAGTAAGGACCAATTACATGTCTTTCTACGATTCCTCCACAAACGTTTAAAGACCACCTGTGGTGGCTGTCAACAGCCCTTTAAAATGGGGATTATGCATAATAATGTGTATCATGCTTGTTGACATTTCCATTATTATGAAATATAGCCTCATTTGAAAACAGTACATAATCAAAAAAATATGGCTGTTAAGACAAAATACAGAAAAGCATACCGAGTGATTTACTTATCTGAATTGTTATTTTACTAACAACTTGAACACCGGATATATTTTGCATTTTTGAAAAGCCAATAACGGCTACATTCTTTTTGATTATAAGGTTTTATGGCCGAACTTTAACCATTATGGAGTTATTTCTATTTTATTCTGAGAAATGGCCTTAAAAGGCCCGACTACTAATTAGAGTGTCCAAATGTCACTATTTAAGCTGTACATTTTTTTATACCAATGATGACAGTCAAAATCTAATGGTTTTTCAAGAAAAAAAGACAACGCTGTTAAGATTATTAAGAAAATTATTGTCTACCTAATTATTTGTTTCTAGTCTACGTAAATAATCGAATTAGACGTTGATTGTTAAAATTATCTGTCAGAAATAACTTCGAAATAATTTGTAAACGTCTTTTTTGTTGTTATTGATAAACGTTATAAAAACGGTTTGTGTTGTCTAAAATGAAGTTTACAAACAGGGAAGAATTAGCATGATTTATTGTATCGGAGCAGGTAACGCTTTTTTGGCCTGTAGAATTTATGCTCAACGATATACCAACCAAAGGTTGTGGATTCGTTAGATTAAAACTTTCATTTGAAGAAAGCGGGACAGTTATGTATGAAAAGCGGAAACGACAGAAAGCTATAATAAATGAAGAAAATGTATTATCTGTCCTGCTACATATAGTCCAAAATCCACATGTTAACAAAATAATTTTAAGTAAAGAATTACATATTAGCCAGTCCAACGTTTCCAAAATATTAAGAAACAATAAATTTTATCCCCATCGTATTCAAGGACTACAGACTTCAAGGCAACGATTTTGAACGAAGAAGAGTGTTTTGTGAATGGGTGCTTAATAAAGTCCAGGAGCAGCCACATTTTTTTGATTATGTATTGCTTTCCGACTAGGCTACATTTCATATCAATGGAAATGTCAACAAGCATAATATGCATTATTACGCCCCATAAAATCCCCATTTTAGAAAGGCCGTTGACAGCCAATACAGGGGGTCTTTAAACGTTTGGGGAGGAATCGTAGAAAGGCATGTAATTGGTCCTTACTTTTTTGATAATCGAGTAAATGAAGATACTTATCTCAATTTTTTAATAAGCGTACTGCCACATTTGTTGGAAAATGTACCTATAATCACTAGACGAAGATTATGGTTGCAACAAGATGGGGCACCACCCCATTACAACATATGAGTAAGAATGTATTTAGATAATGCATTTGGAGTTAGGTGGATTGGTAGAGGTAGACCAACTGCTAGGTCTCCAAATATGACGAAATTGGATTTTTTATGTGGGGTTATGTAAAACAAAAAATATACCAAGCTGCGCTTACAACACGTCAGGATATGAAAATCAGAATAAGAAGGGCATTTAATGAACAAATGTTAATGAACTTTAGTCGTTCTTTCGTGACTCATGCAAGATCATGATGCAAGAAACACAACAAAGATAAGTTTCTGAAACGTAGAAAGAAATATTACTAAGGTGATTTAAGTCAGTTTCTTTATTTATGCAATTTTCATTTTTCTGGTATGTATGCTGTTTCAAGAAATAAAGAGGATACCTTGTTAGTTAGTGTTCTTTTTGAGAGACTGATATACTTTTTTTTTACAATTACCACCAGGAATTTCATAAATTACATTAGTTAATTGATTTTGTGGTGTTTTATCTTTAATTCTACTAAATACTGAGTTTATTGTGGGACATTGTTTATTAACTATTTTTATATTGTAATTTTCGAAAATTTTGGTATGATATTCTTCATATAAGGTAAAAATGCATAATTTGATGTTAGGGTCAGTATAGTTATTTTCATTAGGTATTGTATCATTAGGTTCATTTTGGGTATTGTTTGTATTTTGGAATACGTTGTTGGTTGTATTATATAAAATTTGTTTGAAAGGTGGGTAAGAATTGTCATAAAATAAGTTGAATAATATTTTTAAATTTTTTTGGTGAAAACTATTATCGGAAATTGATAAAACTCTATTTTTAGTTTGTTTGGTGAGGTTGATTTTCATACTTGGTAGTTGATATATCTACCAGAGCTGATTAGTTTCCTGTACCAGTCGATTAGAATTTTATAGGTTTATTATTATCTTCTTTTTCTATAGTGAATTGTACATACTGGTTAAAGTCATTGAAATAAAAGGGTATATTACCAATTTCGTTTTCTGGGAGTGATAAAGTTATTTCATCTACATATTTTTTTTATAAAAAATGGTTTGAAAGGTAGCACTGAAAAAATTAGGTATAGTCCATAACCTAGTCAGATGGTGAGGGTGAGATTGATGAACCCATAGGTGTTATTGTTTGTTCTTTTTTTAATTTTTTAGCTATAGTGGTGTACACTACTTAAGTTTTCTTTATATATATATATATATATATATATATATATATATATATATATATATATATATATATATATATATATATATATATATATATATATACAGGGTGGTCCTTTTGAAGTGTTCAAAGCGATATTGAGAAAATGGCTGAATGAAAATAAATGAAATATCTAGGGATACAATGGGTCGTTGGGGGACACTTTTTGACAGAGTAAGTAATGTTTCAACCCTTTCTACTTTTAAGGGGTGGGGGGTTACTTTTAGATGTTAAATGGAAAGGTGTAGTATTCTTTACAGATTCGTAATCTCCAGAAAAAACTACGTTATAATCAATGAATAATTTAATGCTAATGTCAATGTCACTACACTAAATTCACCAAAATTAAAAAGAAAATCAACAGGAAAAAACTGATATTAGGTACATTATTTTATTATAATAGGTGTTCAAAATGACGACCATTTTGTTCTAAACATTTATCAACCCTCTTTCGAAAAGAATTCCGCTCTCTGAATAACATATCTGGGGTGATTTCACGAACTGCACGCGTAATCCTTTCTCTCATGTCTTTTGCTGTAGTTGGAGCAGTCACCATGACTTTTTCTTTGACGAAACCCCACAAGAAAAAATTAAGAGGGGTTAAGTCTGGCGATCTTGCAGGCCAATTTACTGGTCCCCCACGTCCAATCCATCTGTTAGGGTAAGTGTCATTCAATATAGCACGTGCTTCTCGACAGAAATGTGGTGGTGCGCCGTCTTGCTGGAACCAAATTGCTTCACGTTGTTGCTCTGGAATATTTGGCATCAATCTTTGCAAGTCATTTCGAAGGAAATAGCAGTATCGCTGTCCATTAAGATTACCATCGAAAAAATGAGGTCCAATAACAACATCGCCAAATATCCCACACCAGGTATTTATCGACCAAGTGTGTTGATTAGCGACTGTTCGCATCCAGTGTGGATTTTCTTGAGCCCAATAATGCATATTGTGACGATTGACTTGACCATGGTTAGTGAATGTTGCTTCGTCAGAAAATGCTATGTTTTCCAGTGACTTGTCTTCATTAATCCATTGTCGAAACCACCGACAAAATTGCACCCGTCTCTCGAAGTCCTGTTCATACAATGCTTGATTTAAGGTAATATGGTAAGGATGAAATTTAAAATTGTGCAAAATCTTGAGAACGGATGTTTTACACATCCCGGCGTTTTTGGATAGATCTCGGGAACCAATATGAGGGTTGAGAGCTACTGTTCCCAAAACTCCTACCGCCATGTCATCGTTCGTTTTGGTTTTTCTCCTGCTGCGTTTTCTGGATGAGAGTTGGCCGGTCTGGCGACTCCTAGTCTCTAATCGTTTGAACGCCATGTGAGATTTTGATGCTAAATGGGGAGATCTTACCGCCCAAAGTTCAGAAACATTGAGGTAGTTTTTTCTACATTCTCCGAGAATTAACAACATGTCAACTTGGCAGTTGAATTCATTCATTTTAAGGATACGTAGTTACTATGTGTGGGTTTGTGAAACCGATCAATTAATATTAAATTATTATTTCTAATAACTATTCTGTCCATAAATGGTATTTTTGTCTTTCTCTAACTCTATAGTAAATTTAAGTTTAGTGTTGAAACTGTTAAATACATATAAAACTTCTTCAAATTTGTTTTCTGATGAACGTAGTAACATGTCATCAACGCACCGATAATAAAAGAATGGTCTAAAACTAAGCTGTCCTAAACAAACATTTTCTAAATGTTCCATTACCAAATTAGCAACTGAAGCAGAAATTAGTGATCACATTGCGCATCCATACGTTTGTTGGTAATATATTTCTTCATATTGGAAATAAGTTGTTGACAAACGTAATTCTGCTCCTTCAATAAACTGGTCGTCGTTTAAATTGTCTCTTTATTAAATGCCATTTTTCCTTTAAAATTGTTATAACCAACGGAATTGGAATATTTGTAAATAAAGAAGAAACATCCAATGATGGGATTAGATGTTCATGTTTAATAGAAATATTTTTTACTTTTTCGTAGAATTCTATAGAAATTTTTATTGAATTCAAAATTAAAATTTCTATAGAAATTACTGAAGAATTTTTATTTAAATACTGTTTTTCTATTCATAGTAAAGGTTTAAGTTAATTTTATAAATTAAGTAAATCATTCCTAATGATAATATAACAAACACAGTTTAAAAAATTCCTTGTAATTCTTGCAACAATGTTTACATTGGGACATTACTACAATACAACCGTTAATACATAGATTAACTCAACGTAAATCTGATGAGATTTAGAAAATTTACCACCCAATTATGATCACATTTTAGAAAATTTATGATTAATCTTAGCTACCTAAATGTTTTTTTAGATTTTAATTTTTTTTTCATTTTATAATGTTCCACACTAATAAATCTATACCCTTTCTAGATACCAAGTTTATTACAAATAATATAACAAAAATTCTAAATACATCGACAGGTAATCTAATAATGATTACATGGTGGATATATACAACTACCAACTTATAAAATCAACCAACATCAAACAAATTTAGAAAATACAAATTTATATCAATTTCAGAATAATATGATTATTACACCAAAAAATTTAAAATATTATTTAACATATTTATAATTCACAAATAATCTATACCCACATTTTAAAACATATTTTATATAAATAAACAACAAATATTCCTAAAATACAGAATCAATAACCAAATATAACCTAATACTATGAAAATAACCAATAAACAATTGAATATAACATTTACTAATTCCATAATATCACAAAAATTTATAAACATATTTACCATTATATAAAATATCATACCAAAATTTTAAAAATTACTAATATAAAATACTAAAATAAACAATTACCCACAATAATATACAGTATTTATAAAATATAACAATAATAACACACAAAACTAATCTACTATATAAGAATATATAACAAAATTTTAAAATTTACAATATTAAAATAGAATAACACCCAAAAATTGTTTGTAATAATAAAAAGATTTAAGAAATACTCTATCAATTATGATCACAAATTTTAGAAAATTTACAATTAATCTTATTACCAAAATGTTTTAATATCAAAAATTTAGAAAGTTGTTATATTTTAATTTTATTTAGAAAATTTTAATAATGTTCACTAAATGATTTCAAACAAATCGAAATATATAGAAACCTATTTTAATTTATTAACGATTATTAAATATGTACCAATCAATATTCAACAAACAATACACACACACACACACACACACACACACACACAACACACACAATCAACACACACACACACACACACACACACACACACACACACACACACACACACACACAAATATATATATATATATATATATATATATATATATATATATATACACAGTGTGCTCCTAAGTAGAGGGACCATTCAATAACTTCTTTATTTAACGATTTATATAAAAAAAGTTAAATTATTTTTTGTTTACGGCTATGTGCTACATTCAATAGGGCTATCAAATGTTTTTTTCGTTTCCGGTTAAACCGGAAACGAACACAACTATTGTTTTTTAAATGACACCCTGTATATTTTTTTAGACTACCTGATCCCTCATTATTTTTTATTTCTGTAAATATAAAATTGTATGGGTATTATATCAGAAAATTTTGTTGTAAATCGCAAAAAACTGTTTGAAGGCGTACAAGACCACTATTTAAAAAACAAAATAGCTATTGCCATGGAAAACGGAAACAACTGCTTTTATTATTAGTATTTATTAGAATAGTAAGAAATCTGGAAACGGATACATATACAAAATACAAAATTCAACAAGTAATAAGCACGTATTTTTTAACTACAAAGATGGTATGCAGGAAAATTATTTTATAAATTATTCAAAATTACCACCATTTTGTACAACACATGCCTCTAGCCGCTTTAGAAGTTCATGATGTGTTGTTCTATGTATCACATCGGGTGTTAACTGCATACAAGCCAACCGGATTTTGTTTTTTAAATCCTCTACATTTTGTGGCGGATCTGCATACACTAGTGTCTTAAGATAGCCCCATAAGAAATAGTCCAGAGATGTAATATCAGGCGAACTTGGCAACATTTCCACTGGTCCATGGGTGGTAATTAAACGCCCATTAAAGGTTTCGTTTAGATATTCACTAACAATGTTACTAGTATGAGCTGGCGCTCCGTCCAACTGAAAGTACGTACTTCGTCGCAATGCAAGTGGAAAACCTTCTAACATGGTCAAAAGCTCAGTATTTAAAAAATGAAGAAATCTTCTTGCAGTGAGTCATAAAAAAAAGGTCCCAATAATCTGTCTCCTATTAAACCGCATCAAACGTTAGTACTCCAAACGGTTTGATGGTTTGTATTGAATGTCCAATGAAACGATTATTTTGTTTATTGATAATACCATTATTGGTGAATTTTGCTCGTCGGTCCACAAAATTCTGTCTAAAATGCCTCGGTCATCTTCCAGTTGTTCCACTAACCACGAAATAAATGTTAATCGGCGTTCGGGATCTGCTGGACGTAGGTGTTGCACTAAATTTGGTTTATAGGGGTACAGCTTGTGTTTTTTTAATGCCCTCTGAACATATCCAAATGATGTTCCTACTTCCTGAGCTACATGCCTAATAGACAAACGTGGATGTAGTCGAACATACGCTAAAATCTGCAATTCTCGTTCTTCGTTTATCGGGTTATTTCTCTGGGGTTCTCTATTTTGGATTTTTACTCCAGGATATGCTCCACGTTGCGTTATTGAATTTTCAATTTTGTGTAAATAAGTATGTGGAGGGTGATACGTGTCAGGAAATGTTTCTGCATAGAGTGCGACTGATCTTCGTGCGTTGCGATTACACTCGCCAAATATCAACATTAAATCGACCTTTTCACAATTATTCATTATGTAGTTGTCTAATAATTGCATACAATAACGTTGTAATTATAAATGCCGTCACAGCTTAACTAATTACATATAAAAACTAATTTTGAAAGATGTGAAACAATCTGAAACAACTTCACAAAGCAGTTGTTTCCGTTTTCCATGGCAATAACTATTTTGTTTTTTAAATAGTGATCTTGTACTCCTTCAAACAGTTTTTTGCGATTTACAACAAAATTTTCTGCTATAATACCCATAAAATTTTATATTTACAGAAAGAAAAAATAATGAGGAATTAGATAGTCTAAAAAAAATATACAGGGTGTCATTTAAAAAACAATAGTTGTGTTCGTTTCCGGTTTAACCGGAAATGAAAAAAAATATTTGATAGCCCTATTAAATGTAGCACATGGCCCTAAACAAAGAATAATTTAACTTTTTTTTTATATATCGTAAAATAAAGAAGTTATTGAATGGTCCCTCTACTTTGGATCACACTGTATATTTACCCGTTAATAGTTAACGGTATAAATTCTTTACAAATAATGAAATAACAACTTTTATGTAAACAGTCGTAAACAAACAAATTAATTAACGGTATGGACAAGAATAACACTTGTAGACAGAAGACCCAGTGATTGTTGGCCTCACAAATTTACTTAGTCCAGATAGAAATTGTACTTTTCTCATTCAACGCTAACGCACAATATAAATTTTATTTCATCCAAGCTCGGATTGTGCAGAAATTTCATAAAAATTATTACAATATAAAACATCTGTATCAAACTCGCAAAAACGTTATTTATAGTAGTTGATGACGAATTGTAGCATTAATAGCAATAAAGCTTGAGAGTCATTTTAATTCATACAGTGCTACAAACTACAATATACACCTTATTTAATTTACTGCCATAATTATTTGTGTTATAAAATTAGAAGCAGAGTTGCAATATGTGTTATTTATATACCGAGTTAAAATAGGTTAATTCATTAACTTTTTATTAGTCTCCTTTACTGTTTTATATAATTAATCTTGGTAAGTATTACCTAGAGAATATTTATTAAGGATTATCATTCTTAAAGCACCATAGATTATTTTTAATTTTAGGAATAATTCAACCGTAGGGTATTCGCCTCGAAAAGTTGAACGATATTGTTTGGTAATGCTTTAGTTGTGGACAAATAGGCGTCGCATCGGCGCCGACGTCTTACAGTGCCGACATCATAAACTGTTTGGATCCTTATGGGATATTTATTACCATAAAATTATGGATACAGTAAAATTATGATTTCAATGCATGTATTAATAGTTTTCCTGACATTTTGAGTGTTCTTCATTGATTATTTACAAATTAAACGTGCTACAATCTATTCAGTGGTTACTTTAGCAAATAACAGGGGCGCGTCAATTGTGGCCTATAATTAAATATGCGAATTGAATATACACATGGTCAGTAGAACATGAAATTGCTATTACCACAAATTACTCTACTGGGATAGGTAGATACATAGTATGATATAGCTACTATATGCTTACATTTCCGTTTTCAATTAAAACCAACATTGGTGACGAAGAAAAATGCTTTACATCATTATAATTGCTCCAACCCTTTGTAAAGATTATTTGAATTTAACGTTTTATTATATTTCGTCATAATAGTATATTGCTTTATTCTTTATAATTCAAGAAATAAAATGATTATGCACGCATCCAAAGTTCATGTTGTAAATTTATTAACCAAAGATCTATGTGTACACTTGTATTTTGCAAGATGAAACTGTGTGGATAGTCTGAATAAATGGGGAATTCAACAATAACCAGTGAAAAATTTATTTAGCTCAATAAATTGATAGGTATTTTTGTTGTGGAGTTATTAGCCGATCGATGGGTTCGCAATATTATAAAAATTGTTTTACAAGTAAAGACCCTACAATCAAAATAGATACTCCACTCCCAAATTATTTCTTTAAATATTATTCGAGGAGAGAATAATACACTTTTAGTACATTGAAAAGCATTATATGCTATATTATATGAAAGAAATGATAAATGTCAGCGTAAGTAAATGAGAACTATGATCTATTCTGCTTTTGTTTCTATGTTACATCAATAAAACAAATCCGCCTGTCTAGTGGGTACTACAATACGCACTGTATCCTTCATTCACATTGTGTGTGCGTGTGTTCGAGTGTGTGCGTGTGTTCGTGTGCACGTGTGTGCGTGTGTGCGTGTGTACGCGTGTACGCGTGTGAGGCGCGCGCGTGCGCAGTGTGCGTGTGCGTGTGTGGTGTGGTGTGTGGTGTGTGTGTGTGTGTGTGTGTGTGTGTGTGTGTGTGTGTGTGTGTGTGTGTGTGTGTGTGTGTGTGTGTGTGTGTTTGTTCACGTTCGCGTTCATGTGATTGTGCGTGTGCGTGTACGTGTCGGTGTGCGTGTGAGTGTGCGTATAGGTATGCGTGTGCGTGTGCGCGGGCATGTGCGTGGGTGTTCGCATGCGTGTACTTGTCGGTGTGAGTGAGTATGCTTCTGCGTTTGCGTGTGCGTGAGTAAGTGTATGAATGAGGGGGTGTGCGTATCCGTGAACTCATGCGTCCGCGCTTGCGAGTGCGTGCATGTGCAAGGCTACGAGCGGGTGCGTCCACCCACATGTGCGTTCGGATGCGCGAGTGCGTGTGTGTGTGAGCATATGAATGTGCGTGTGTGTGTGAGCATGTTTTGTGTGTGTGTGTGTGTGTGTGTGTGTGGTGTGTGTGTGCGTGTGCGTGTGCGTGTGCGTGTGCTGTCGTGTGTGTGTGCGTGTCGTGTGTGCGTGTGCGTGTGCGTGTGCGTGTCGTGTGCGTGGTGTCGTGTGCGTGTGCGTGTGCGTGTGCGTGGTGTGCGTGTGCGTGTGCGTGTGCGTGTGCGTGTGCGTGTGCTTGTGCGTGTGCATGTGCGTGTGCGTGTGCGTGTGCGTCTGCGAGTGCGTGTGCGTGTGCGTGTGCGTGTGCGTTGCGTGCTGTGTGCGTGTGCGTGTGTGTGCAGTGCTGTGCATGTGCTGTGCGTAGAATTTCATTATTGCCTTTAGCAAAGGAGTAAGTCTAAAAGTGGTATTGGTATTTCTAATGCACGAATTATGCTTAGAAAATCTAATGTTGGTTTTACATCAGCCTGTCTAATATAGAAGGCATTATAAGTATCGCAATTTAATTGATACACTCCTGATTTATCTATTTATTTAATCTTATTTTGAGTGGAATTGGTATGGTTTTCGAACTACGTTTGTAAGCGATGTTGAAGTTGTGTTGCTTAAACAGATTTTAGAAAAAGTATAAAGACAATAGAAAACCTTTTTGAGGAATATTGGCATTAGTGGTTTATACCGTAGTACTATTATGGGAATTGTTGCAACCAATAAATGTATTATATAGAGAATGAAGATAAAAAAATCGAATGGCAGATTTCAACAGGGATTGTCGGTGGTTAAATACGGAAACCTCAGCAATGAATTTTCGTCAGTGGTGGCAGTGACGTCACAAACTGAAACCAAATTTAAATTGTTTTTGTTACGTTGACTTACATTTCAGTATATAAGCCTATTGTGTAATTGTTGTTTAATCTTGTTTTTTATCTAACTTAATCGATTTGATTATTTATTAGATTTTTAGTGTTTTGTTCGGTTTATTAATAACATATATTCATGACTGTTTTCAGCTGCCTGTGGAACCTTTCCACCAAGCCGTTCGCCTGCGGGTGGTATGCTGTTGTTCTGCATCTTTTAAATCCCGTTACTTTTGCTGAAAGATTTTCGCGTCTAATTGTCTACCCTGGTCTGTGGTGATCTGTAATGGTGTTCCTAATCTTGCGATCCAGTTGGCGAAGAATGATCGTGCTATAGTTTGGGCTTCTACATTTTCCAGTGGTATTGCCTCTGGCTAACGTGAAAAACGATCTATGCAGGTGAAAATGTATCTGCATCCGTTAGATACTGGTAGCGGTCCGACCACGTCAATGTGCACGTGATTAAATCTTGGCGATGGTGGCTGGAATCTTGCTGCCTGCGCTTTGTTGTGCCTAGCCATCTTTGCAGTTTGGCAATAAATGTATTGCTGTGTCCATTTACGGCATTCACTTTGAATGCCGGGCCATACGAATCTTTGAGACACGAGTCTGGCCGACTCTACTTACAGGGTGCGATCATTGATGTAGGCTTTCGAAAACCTGTCGCCTGCAATTTATGGTGACAAATGGTTTTGCGTTTGCTGTGGATACGTCGCAATATACTTCGGTTGTGTGACCTGGTATGTGTATCTTTTTGAGCAGGAGACTCGTTTCGTTTAATCGAAACTCGTCTTGTAGCTCTTTGTCTTTTGTTTGATCCCTTGCCAACTGCTTGAAGTTGATTCCTGCCGTGAGTTGATTGACTTGGGACAATGTGCCTGCTACTACGTTTTCACGACCGGATATTTGTTGGATGTCCGTCGAAAATTGTCCTATCTAATCGAGATGTCTGAATTATCGTGGCGAACATTTCTCAGGCTTCTGCTCAAATGCGAACGTTATTGGTTTGTGGTGCGTGTATATCATGAAATGTCGTCCTTGGAGTAGGTGTTGTTAGTGCTTTATCGTGGAGTAGATTGCTAAAAGTTCTCTGTCGTAAGCTGCGTATTTTTGTTCAGCAGTTGAGTTTCCGTGACAGAAATGCTGGTGGTCTCCATTCGTTGTTCTGCAGTTGTTGTACTACTCCGCCAATTGACGTGTCCTATGCGTCTGTCGTGACTGATGTTTTGGCTCCTATCTGAGGATGTGTTAGAAATGCTGCTTTTGCTATTTGCTGCTTACACTTTTAGAATGCTGCATGTGCATCTTCGTTCCAATGTATTGGCTGTTTTCCTTTTAATTTTCCTTTTAAAAGGTCGTTTAGTGGTGCTTGTGCTGCGGCTGCGTTTGGTATGAATCGCCGATCATTCCCAGTATTTCCGTTCGTTTTGCTGTTTTGGGTGTTTTGAATTCTTGTATAGCGCTGACTTTTCCGGCATTGACTGCGTCCCTTCTCCCGATTTCTAGGTAGCCGACAAATTGTACTTGTGTTTTCCCAAATGTGCATTTCGCTGAGTTGATGACAATCCCCGCTTCTTGCAATTTTTGGAATAGCTGTCGTAGATGAACTTCGTGCTCTTCCTCCAATGATGATGCTACTAGTATATCGTCTATGTACGCATAGTAGAAATCCATGTGTCGTAATATTTCATCCATGAACCTCTGGAAGGTTTGTGCTGCGTTTCGTATTCCGAACGTAGTGCAGGGAAATTCGAACAGTCCAAATATTGTTGTTATTGCGGTTTTCAGTACGTCTTCTTCGGCTATCGATATCTGGTTGTAGGCTTTCATCAAGTCGATTGTGCTGAAAACCCTCTTATCGTGCAATGTTTTTGCGAAGTCTTCTATGTGTGATACTGGATACTTGTCTGGTATTGTTCGTGCATTTAACGCTCTGTACTTGCCACACGGCCTCCATTCGCTATTTTTTTAGGGACCATGTGCAGAAGTGCTGGCCAAGGGCTTTTGGATGGTCGTGCTATTTACCGGCTGGATTAGTATCCTGAATTCTTCTTTGGCTTTTTTCAGTTTTTCTGGTGATAACCTTCGCGGTTTTGCTGCTAATGGTTACCCCATTGTCGTTATTATGTGATGCCTTGTGGAGTGTCTCGTCCGTGTAGGTAATCCTGCTGGTTTTGTTACTGTTTGGAAATCTTGTAACAGCTCGTGGTATGTTTGTGCATTGTCTACCTTGCTTACTCCTTCGCTTTTTTGGTCTCCCGTTGATCGTCCTTCGGTGAGGTTCGTGGCTGTGTCACGTAGTCTTCCACTATGAGTCCGTAGTAGGATAAAAATTCGGCTTCTATGATTGGTGTATTCGTTTCCGCCACTATGAACCTCCATAGGAAACTTCTTCGTAACCGTCCCGTATGTGTTGATCCAGGAGTTGTTCGCTGCGTAGAGTTTATACTGCGATTTTGTCGGTTTCCCCTAGTAGTTTTCGTGGAAAAATGCACACGTCGGCTCCCGTGTCTATCAGGAATTGTATTTTCGATTTATTGCCTGTGACCAAAATACGGCGTGTGTGGTTTTGAGCGTCGCTTGCCGTCATTAGCGACTGCTCTGCTCGTTTCCCTGGTTGTATTCTTTTTTACATGGTGGCCGGCATTTCCTGGTTTTGTCACCGTATTTGTAATGAAACCAACACGTGTCTTAGGTTTTACTTCGTGAGCTGCTTCTTGTTCTTCTAGTTGTATTTTCGCGGTTCGCTCGCCTTCCTCGTAGTTCTGCCTTAAGCTGTGCTACTTCGTTCACCAGATCTTTTATTGTGTCGTCTAACGTGTTTACGGTAGGTCCACGCGGTGGATGTGTTGATGTACTCATGACTGCATCCGCTAATTCCGAAACATTTGTGAGGGCGACATCTTTTTGTGTTGCTAGTGTTGCCCGGATGTTTTGTAGTAAACCGTTGGACCACATGGACCTTAGTAATGTTTCTGGTACTGTTGTTCCTGCTAGCTGTTGTAGGTGTCGTAGGAACTAGGACGGTTTACGGTCTCCCAATTCCTCTGATTGTAGGAGTTGTTTGGTTTTCTGCTCCTGCGTGACGCTGAGTCTTCTTATTAATTCGGTTTTGATTTTTTCGTATTTATTCTCTGCTGTAGGTGCCGTTAGGGTGTCTCTGACTTCATTGGCGTAACGGGCTTATAATTGCCTGCTATGTACCCGTATATTGTTCCGTCAGTTGTGATGCCGCTTATCTGAAACTGGTTCTCAATTTGTGCAAACCATAGTTCTGGATCGTCTGGCCAAAATGGTGGAATTTTTATTTGGATTCGCTGAATTTGCGTGGTTTGTTGTTCTTCCGACATTTTGCACTTTCCACTTTTACACCTTAATGTTCGTTTACACTTTTGTCTATTGCTCGTTGCGTCTTATTCGTATGCACTTTCGTTTACTGTTCGTCGCGGGTCACCACTTTTGGTGTTTTGGTTCGGTTTATTAATAACATATATACATGACTACTATTTACATAATGGACGAATGTACATAGCACACAGCCCCGGTGCGGGTCGAGTGGATGCAGTGGTTGGCTGGTGCGATCCACGTAGCCGGTTCGAGAGTCGATGGTGAGGGGCACTAGACGCCACGCTGAACGTGGAGCTGGTAATCGCTTTGGCGGCATCCGCGGGAGCGGCGTGACCGTTGGTGGCACCGTTGATAGACGTGGCGATGACGGCTGCTTGGTTGGCGTCGGTGGAAGTGGTGTGACCACCGACGGCACAGGAAACCACTGGCCCGGAAGAAGTTCCGCTTCTGCCGGCGTTGGCGTGCGGCTTCCGAGCGTACCATCAATAGTAGTAGCTCTGCAGGAGCTGCAACAACCTCTAGCTAGGCTATAGAAAATACTAGCTAAAGTGGTTAATTAGTCCTTGTCCGGGCTATCACGAAACTCCGGCGTGGGACCTAGGATACCGCTGGCCAGGCGATAGCAACTCCGGCTCGGGGTGGTTGATTCTTTTCCAGGCTGTTGGAAACTCCAGACCAAGAATGCTTGCACCTTCTTTTAAACCTAAGCCGCGTGGGCGTGCACGAGTGTAGGGGTAGCGTCTCGGGTGTACGCTCGTGCATGGGAGATTTAACCATATTTGCAATTTTTACGACCTTTCAATTGGGTTTTGCTTTATTGAAATTTCTTGCCATCTGTATTTAATGTGTAGATTTGAGGCGAAATAGAGTTCACAAATTGGATTCTGATTTTAATTATCTGCTATTATTCGTTTCATCTGGAGGTTAATCGACGTTGTCCGCATTTAATCTCCCACGCCATTGGTCTGGAGTTACTGTGTTGTAGCAGCAGTGGAGTCTGCAGGTTTTCCTCCTTTTCTGACTTGTTTGCGTTTTTCTAAATTTTCCTCAATTTCAGAATGTAAGTGATAAGAGTTATTTGTTTATGCTTTCTTGGTATAGTTTGTTTTAGTATTAAATATTTTTACCGTTGGTTATGATCTTAAATTTCACTTTTTAAGAATTTCATCGGTTAATACTATTCGCTTTACTTTTGACCGCAAGTATTCCAGCAAATTTAAGTTGTACAAATTTAGAAGCCTGAAAGCAGGTCTCTTATCCAAACTCGTAGCTCTTGAAGAATTCTATGGGATAGTTTTTGTGTATTGAAGACACGCTGGACATTTCACCCCTATCTTGATATTTTATTTGACATATAATATATACAATTGAAAAGTCTGTTAATCTACCCATTATATCAAAAAACAGTGTGGTGACTGACCATGTAAAACCAAAATAGTGGAAAAGGAACTTTAATAAAAAATGAGTAATTGATTGAAGATTATTTTGTTTAAACTTTCACAGTTATGTTTAATTAAAAAGTTTTTTAACAAAGCTTAACGTTACACCCACAAATGAATCATCACAGTATTATTTCTTAACAACTAAATGTGTCTATCAAGTATTTGTAACAATGCTTATTAAGATATATTCATCTTCTTCGTTGAAAGATTTTCATTTTTTGTAGATTTGAACTGCTTGCCGATCCATCCGAGCACAATAACTTTGGTCAATTGTAGCACAATTTTGTATCTATAGAATCATACGATGTGCACTAAATCGATGACTATTGTTCATAGGGCAGCTACACATAAAAAAGGTTTGTTTTGTTTCGTATTGGAGGTGACAGTAAAACTCGACTAGCTTCAGATACTTTAAGGCTAGTTAGGGCTCTGCATTGTGATAACTTGCCTTTAAATAAGTATTTAACGAGCGTTAGACCAAGCATTGTGCAAACCTTTCTGGTCAAAAAGGTAGATCTACTCATACGAAAGATATAAGTGTTTATTATTATTATAAAGTAATCATAACCCAGGCAAAATTGTTTAATATTTGTATTTCTATAGTAGTTTGAGAAAATTAAATGTATTTTAAGTTTACAATATTTAAATAATATTTATATTTATATAGTCAATAAAGTAATTTAGGATAAGAATGCCTAAAGTTGTAAATTTGCGAAATGATATTTGCACACAATTTAAATTCAGGCTGAGTTTCATTAGTTTTATTTGCCCTACTATGATCTCACACTCGAAGTCGAATGAATCGCCAAGCAATGCATAAAGAAAACCAAAATATGTGCAATTGACATGCGCTTTACTTGCTGCTATCTCGCTGTCACCCCCTTCAATTCGTTCTTCCGCATTACAATCGTCCTTCCTGCGACAGTATTAAGGTCTTAAGGAGTCAACTGCGACAGTCGTCTGAAAACGATTATAACCCATAAAGCCTTTATCACCTCTATTACATACCTATCAGCCAGCTGCTGCAGCTCGCTATAACACTTATTCAGTGGTCCTTCTTCGTCTTATTATAGGGTGCCTAGTTGCCCGCTTTAAGTTATGGGCCACCGTACTACGGTGTGTTTGTAACTATTAATCATACTAGAATTACTAGAAGTAGTCGCATCAAGGTTGTCACTCTGATGCTTTCCAGCCTGGGTATCTGGGAAGGTCATGCGGCGCTGTATCCTGGCTAATCTAAGGGGTCCTCACCAACCTCGCCCTTACTACTAACTAGCCAGATCAGCTACCACAGCATAGCGGTGATGGAACCAACTCGGCAGGAGAGTAACCAGAGCTCAAGTTCATCGTTTTATTGATGCTACAAATTACTTTAGGAAGCTGTTTGTTCCACCTATTTTCGGCTTCCACACTTGCAGTTAACGCCACCACTATTGTTCTGTTTTGCATTTCCACCTGACCATTCGCCCTAGTAGTTGCAATCGCAATTTGCACGAGCCTTACGCGTTTTTCGGCCAACTCCTTAAATAACCTACTTGTAAACGCCCGACCACGGTTACTAATTATCCGCCTTGGGTACGCAAAATCGCTAAAAGTCTCATTCAACCTCGAGATGGGCCTCGGTACACCGTAAAGTCTTTATAGATTTTGCCAGTACATACATGGTGAATCCGTTTACCGACAAGATTATGTACATAAACTCCTTGATTCTCTTAACTAAAGGACCCAAATGGTCGATATGGACTGTATCGGAGGGTATTGGACCTCGTTCAATAGGATGCGAGATCGTCCCGCGTCGGCCCGAATTTATTTTTGGAAATTCTCAACACAAGCACGATTTCACGTACTTTATCATTTTAGGAAACCAATAAATCTCCTTTAGTAGCTTTAGATACACACCTCCCCTTGGCGAAATGATCAATGTGATCATTATGTCGCTTGGTCAGACTGAATCTCGCCGTGGTTACAATCTATCGCCATCTAAGGTAATTCTATAAAGGTTGTGGTTCTTCACCTTATAGTTCGTCTTGATGTCTTTTTCCGTCAGGCAGAACGCAACGCGCTTTACGGCCCTGAAGTTGCATCGTAAGGAACCAATCAGGTTCCGCCAACACAACCGACTTGTGCCATTTGGCCGACGGGGTTTCTACTTAATATATAGACCTTCAGATTATATTCCTGGATAAGCCATCACCGACCTATTCGTGGAACTAAATCTCTTTTCAAAAGAGTTGCTTTAATCGCCACATAGTCAGTGATCATCTTAAATTTCACGCCAATTAGATATACTTTAAAACTCCTAACTTCCTCCACCAGGGCTAGTTCCTCCGGCTCATAGCTATAGCATATCTGTTAGGTTAAGGTAGTGATTTGACTGAGATATTCTGCTGTTCACCACGAAGTGTCTTCGCCTTTCTGCCTCTGTACCAACAAATCGCCTGTGCCCCACTTACTAACATTAATATCCAAGTCAGTTTCCGCCCCATTATCTTACAACGCAAAAACTGGTCTCACAGCCAACTCTTCTTTGAGCAGGTAAAAGCCTCCTGCTGTTGATCGCCGTAATATCATACCGCGTCTTTCTTTGGGAAGGTCTGCTTAGAGGTTATGCTATACGGCAGAAGTCACAGTTTGTCTAGTAGATCAACAATCGCCTGAAACGGATATCGATCTTTTGCTGTAATCGCGCTTAACGCTCTATAATCTACGCATTTAGTTACTAACACTATAGGACTCACATACGTCGAATCAGATTCCCTGATAATGCCTGCACCATCCACCTCGCCCTCGTATGCCAGTGGAGTTAGATCTCGCCTGCAACACCGCGAATAACTGTGACTTGCTACATTCACGCACATCGCCCACATTCACATGTGCCATATTATTTGACTAGTTAGTATATTTACCTGTATATCGCCTTCTTAAATAAATGGTTCCGCCCTCGTCAATAGGTGTCCCTTGTTCTAGTGGATAAACGATCTTTGAAGATATATTATATAAGATATAATCATACACCTTGGTGTATACATCTCTCGTTCACCATGAGCCTCCTGCCTGGTGAACCGCTGACTACTATCAACTACCGCCACTGAGGAGGACCTTGGCGCGCATATAAGCCCGCCGTCAAATGAACCTCATGCAGCTAAGGCTCTTCTGCCCCCACAGTAAATCGCCGTAAAATGCACTAATGCCCAACAAGGAGTTTGATACGCCCCATGTGTACCTCCGTTACCAGCGCGCTGATGGGTGGTTGTATTCCATCAATCTTGGAACAAACAACACCTTGCCTAACGCCGCCACTAAAGCCCTTCAGAACCACGCCGTCACTGTCTCACCTTCTCGTAAACTGCAATCGCCTCGGCACTGTCAGTAAAATAATACTGTGTTCTTTTCGCGAGTCAATATACGGTTTAATTGTGGAGTCAACCACATACGCCATCTTACAAATTGTGTTGGTTGATTTTAATAGTAAACTTATCTTTACAACGCCACCGCCGCTTTCCACCATCAACGCCTTAGGACACGCCATCAACACATATCCGGAAGCGCTTCATCACTCCTTTCCCTCCAAGGGGCTGTCCTTGGTGATGATTTGTCTTTTGCTGACAGTTGTAGCATAAGTGCTACAACTGTCAGCCCCCGGACCACCGCCTGTGGTAACTGGTGCCTCTTGGGTGGCCTCTGCACCATGGGCGCCAGCTCACTGAGCAACCCAGAAGTCGAGAGCCTTGGCACCGTTGTGTCCTCCTGGTACGCCTTTAGCCCCGCCAGGAAATTTTGTATAACGCCTCGGTTGTAGCGCAGCAACCTTTACACTGTGCGGAAGACCGCATTCCTGCCGGTGATGCTGACTCGAGCACACAACGCCACTTTGTCGCGACAATACTTTATCATGGTTTCCTTGGAGCGCTTACGCCTAAGCTCCAACTCCTCGACCATGGCACCGATGTTGTCTAGTGAAGGGAACTATCACGCTACGTCACTCCTCACAAGTATTTTATTTGATCAAGGAGGTAGAACCACCTATTTGTCGTACTATCTAGCCACCAACACCTTAGCAATCCAGCCATGCATCTGGTTTAGCATTGTTACGCCTGGAAATTCGATGGATAGAGGAATGTAAATTCCCTGTGCTACTTAAGTCACAAATTCTCTTTGTATTTGAAAAACGGAAGCACGTACTAGTATTAATTAAATGCAATAATAGTAAAGGTGTGCTAATTAAGCACTAGATATCTTCTTCGAGAGGTGCACCAGTTATTAAAAAACGTAAAATGGAGATTGTACGAGTTATTCAACCTTGAAGTAGGAATATGACAAAACTCTGACTTTCGCTTAAGTTGGAACGTGTATAGTAAAGCGTCGAAAGCATTATCTTTTAAAAAAACGTAACCTATGTGCTTATGTAGGATATTATAGCTTCCAACAATAATTCATTTATTTAAACGTGGTGGTGAACTGGATGAAATGGTTTGTAAAAGATCTATTAAAAGAAATCCATTATAAAAATTATTTTATGGTAACTAGCAAATAATACCTTCATTTAAATATGTACAGCTTTTGTTGGACATACAAATTTAATAATTTAATATAATAATTCTAATTGCATTAAGGGTTTGTACAAAATAATAAAACAACTATAGGGAAAAAACCAAAACCTTTAAGTTTGTGCGGAAAATGGATAGAATAATATACATAGAGTAAAGTACATAAAATGTTCATTGTGGATTCCATGGGGAATTCCACAGTAATTAACGAATTAACCTCTTTAAAAATTAAGAACAATTTGAGTCTGATTGAGCTTTGAGTAGGAGAAAGATTTAAAAGAAAACAAACATAACAATTTTAAAATTATTTGCTAGGGTAGGCAGCTAACAATGCGTAATTGAGAATATGGTTGTATATGATAGTTGGCTGAAAATATAACAAATGTTTTCATAATTATTGATTACATTTATATTGTTAGGTTGAATTATTTGAATGGAGTTTATATTTTGCATTTGTAAATACATATTTTCGATTTGTGCCAAATACAAATAATATGTTGCCATTAAAAATTATTATTAGTTTTATTAAATGCGATATTGCAGGCTCACATTCATAATATGTTGCATGTCTTTAATGGGTATTATGTTACCCATTAGTGAATACATTAAGTCTATTAAATTGAGCATCATTAACAGGAATACGGTGGGTCTTCACGAATGACAAACAGCAGAATTTGGATTATTGGAATAAATACTTACAGGACTGGTATGAATTTAAACCTGCAGGAAAACTCGATAATTCTTCTGGAACGGCGGTTAAAATAAAACGGGACTCTAGAATATGTAAAAAATAGAAAATAACTTTAATCCAATGTTTGTAGTATTTACTTCTAAGACTTAAGTATACTAGATAGATAGAAAATAAATATAGGGGTCTGGACCCAGTTTTGAAAAAACGCAAACACCTTTGCGTAATGTTATGGCCCTATGTGTGTGTGTGTGTGTGTGTGTGTGTGTGTGTGTGTCTGTGTGTCCGTGTGTCCGTGTGTCCGTGTGTCCGTGTGTCCGTGTGCCCGTGTGCCCGTGTGCCTGTGCGTCTGTGT